>JAWNNO010002651.1:1200000-1728266 GCA_035044985.1 Lordiphosa fenestrarum | reverse complement strand
CCAACACGTCAAATAATCCTGCGACGCACCAACACAAATCATCTGCCTCGAACTGCACAAGCCGCAAACAGCAATCCTCAAGCGCAACCAAACGCTCAAGACGCAATCAACAATGATTCAACACAGTTATGTGGGACGACAATCCTAATTTCAAGCGAATCCGACGATGAACATTGCTCCCTGGCAGATCAGCCAGACCGAGTGATGCCAACCAGACGAATAAAATTGAGGCGCAGGTACACAAATCACCTGCCACATTCAAGCCATCCAATTGAAAACCAAGAGCCACCACAGCCAGATGACCCTATTGCCCTTGTGGAAGCAATTCAAGATGAAGGCAATCCGCCAAACAACTTTAATCCATCGTCGAATTCCCAGGTGACGCCATCTATTGCGACGCCATCTATTGCGACGCTTGAAGGCCTGCCAATACATAAAAAATAATTAGCACACACACACACATACAAAAGAGACGCCAGCTTACCGAGGATGGAAATCCGAAAAAACCAAAGGCAGAAGACAGATGTCGACCACTTTTGGGTCACCAAGGACTAGCTTTAGTTCCACACAGCGAAATTTGTCGTATTATTTAACTTTTAATGACTATTTGTTTAAATTCTTGTTAATTGCGAAGTTTGCTTAAATGGCGGCAGACGAATACTATTATCGATAAGTGATAACGATGGACGCGTGAGCGCCGATGACAGAGGCTCATTAGTGATGAGCGATAATGATATCTAGCCGTTAAAATTGAAATTAGCTATTTTTGAATTGTAAATTTGAAATTTCAAACAGGCCTGAAAAAATTCATTGTAAAATGCTAGAAAATAAGTATTATATGAATAAATCTGCCTGCTTGTTTCCCTTGCTCCTACTCCTGCTGGTCAGGCGAGGAAGGCGAGGACAAAATGAGCAGGAGGCGAATGCGTTTGTCCTCCGTGACGAACGGACCAAGAAAACCAACTAAGCGGCGACACGGTACTGATGTGGACAATGCGCACAAGAACAAGAAGCCAGCCAATAAAAACGCAGAAAACGCAAATTCATTCCACCTACTTTCTGACGTAGAAGACACGGGTACTGATGTTCTAAATTCAGAGGCTAAAACTCGAGCAACTGCAAGACGTCGAATAGTAAGCTACCAGGATTCAATCAATGAGGAAGCAAATCCTACTCCAAAGCCCGAGCCATTATATCTCCCAAAGTACAACTCTAACATTATCGAGCTGTTCGAAAAAATTGGCAGTATTATCGGTGAAAATAACTTTGAAACCAAACCTTCCTCTAATGGCGGATTATGGATCTACTGCAATGACGTTAACACATACCGGACCCTTGTGAAAAACTTCCAGGAAAATGACATCGAGTGCCACACATACCAGTTGAAGTGTGAACGCGGATACAGGGTGGTCATCCGACATCTACACCACGCAACTCCAAACGAGTGGATTACGGAACAGCTAGCTAACCGCGGACATAGCGTGCGTTATTGCAGCGTCATCAGAAACCGGTATACCAATAAGGCCCTAGACCTATTCCAAGTAGAACTGGACAAGGACAACAGCAACGACGCAATATTTGACGTTACCCAGTTAGGATGCCAGCGTGTTCGGGTCGAAAAACCAAGAAGGTTACATGACAATGTACCACAATGCCATCGATGTCAGAAGCTTGGTCACACAAAGAACTATTGTAACCGAATATTCAAATGCGTCAAATGCGGAGGACCCCACCCATCTACAGCTTGTAATAAGCCATCAACGACACCAGCGACATGCGCCAATTGCGAGGGCCAACACCCGGCCAGTTACAAGGGCTGCTCAGTTTTCAAGGCTGCCTGCAAAAAAGCTAGAGAAGAAGCAACACCCAAAGCTAACAGGATGTTATCGGAGCTTGGCCTGCCTACCATCCCAACAAAAAGAGGTCGTTCGCAAAATCAAAACCACCATCAGCAGAATGTTGCAAAAAGCAAACGTGCATTGCCCATTCATCGCCAGCCAAGTACCGAGCAAAATCCATCATCGGGTAACCTAACCCAGCCATCAACAAGCTATGCAGCGGCTCTTAAAGCTGGTATCTCAAAACCTAACCCACAAAACAGCCAGAAGCAACTGCCTACTTATAATCAGGGTCCCAGAAACCCATCTTACCTCACTGAACGTGGTCGAGGGGAACAGCCTAGAAGTCGTAGTCGCAGCTCACCCCGGGATGACGATCTAATTAGGAAGCTTCATCAAGTTATTTCATCGAACGCAATAAAGCATAACAATATGGAGCAACAAATGCAAAAATTAATGGAGATGATCACTAGCTTAGTTACAACAGTGAATAACCTGATGACGGCCCTGGTGCAAGCGAATGGAGCCAAAAATGTATAACTCAAACAGCCAAAATAATACTTCTGACATGACTGGTCGACTAAGAATCGTTACCTGGAACTGCGCCGGAGTACGCAACAAGCTACAAGAACTAGAACACTTTATGAAACAAAACAATACGGACATTATGCTAGTAGCTGAATCCCATCTTCGAGATACCGACACAATCAACTTAAACGGATACCACACCTACACAGCAAATCATCCTTCTAACTCTCGCCGTGGAGGAGCAATAATCCTAGTGAAGACTACAATTCAACATATCGCGCTTACTCCTACATCACTAATAAAGATTCAGATTGCCCCAGTAGCGGTAACCCTGCAAAACGGTTCTGTCATCAACATAGCCTCAATTTACTGCCCTCCCCAAGAGCAGTGGATGACGCAAGACTTCAAACACGTTTTACAACATCTGGGAGATAAATTCATTGCAGCAGGCGACTGGAATGCCAGAAGCAACTGGTGGGGTAACGCGAGATCCAACCGAAGAGGCCAAATATTGTTACAGTGCATACAACAATGTGAATACAACATTCTAGCTACTGGCTCATCTACGCGATACCCAAAAAGCTCACGTCAATCCCCTACTGCGTTAGACTTCGCAATCTACAAGGGAATACGCCGCAATCTCTTGCATATCAATGAAACCTACGATCTGGGCTCTGACCATTTGCCTCTTCAGATGTATCTACTAAGCAAGCCAGCAATCAGCAACCACAAACCACATCTTTTGCCGTCAAACGCCAACATTACTAAATTTCAACTATGGCTGAATATGCATATACACTTGAACACGGAGCTCCGCTGTGAAGAGGACATCGAAGATGCAGTTGAAATCCTTGAGCACAATATACACTCCGCTGCCCAGTTTTCCGCCAATCTGGCACATCAACCCACCGCAAAATGGACCGGAAGCAACTATACTTTAAGCCGGAGAACTCAGAAGATGATTGAAGCAAAGCGACTGGTCAAACGTGTCATGATGGGCTACCACAACCCTGCAGCAAAACAGATACATAACATGCTCTCAAACAGGATAAGCAAGGAGATAGCAAAATCCAAGGCAAGCAGGCTTGATAGACTCTTGGGGACGATAGATCCAAGCGACAAATATAGCATGAAAAAACTATGGCGAATCACAAATAACCTTAAACGCCAACCTGCCCCAAACCTGCCAGTACGAAAACACAACCCGGTAAATACAAACGACCAATGGTGCAGGACTACTCAAGAGAAGGCTGAAGCCTTTGCTGAGCATCTTGAGCTCAGATTTAGGCCTATCATCACATCGCTTCCCTCTGAAAGGAGACTTATTGAGGAACAAACAACGCCACCTTTATTAACAGAGAGCCACAGTTTTAGCCCTATAAAAATCGAAGAAGTCCAAATTGAAATTAAGGCAATGGAAATGAAGAAGTCTCCAGGTATGGACCAAATTGACAACAGGACCATCAAAGCTCTGCCGCTTTCGGCTCTGCTATACCTTGTCTTGATTTTCAACACTATGCTCCGACTCGGATACTTTCCAAGAAAATGGAAAAGAGCAATAATTGTAATGGTCCAAAAGCCAGGTAAACCAACTGATCAACTTGGATCATACAGGCCAATCAGTCTTCTGGCTGGTTTTTCTAAAATATTCGAGCGCCTATTGCTGCGGCGAATTTTAATCTTGGACTCTATCGACCAGGCTTTCCCAAAACATCAATTTGGATTTCGGCGAGAGCATGCTGCGGAGCAGCAACTGGGCCGTGTTACCCAATTTATCTTACAAGCGTACGAAGAAAATAAGTACTGCTCGGCTGTTTATATGGACATCCAAGAGGCTTTCGACCGAGTATGGCACCACGGTCTTCTGTTCAAACTAAAGCAACTTCTACCCCTGATGTTATACAGATTAATGTATAGTTACCTAAATGAGCGAACCTACAGAGTGAAGTGCTGCGGAGGTACGGTGTCTAGTGTCAAAAATGTAGGTGCTGGCGTCCCTCAAGGTAGCGTGCTGGGTCCAGTGCTATACACGTTATATACATCTGATATGCCAACTCCGGAGCCACGAACCCTACGACTGCTCTGCATAAACAGGATGATGCTAGCAACCTACGCAGACGACACGGCAATACTTTCTACAGCATCTACTCAGGAAGAAGCTATTCGCAATCTGGACACTTTCTTAGAAACTCTCTCGGCTTGGACAAAGAAGTGGAGCATCACCATAAACACTGCCAAAACCAAGCATGTCATGCACTCCTGGAGAAGAGTTCATATGCCAATACTTCCACCACGCATAACGGGACAGCACCTAATAACGGAAGACGAACACCCTTATCTAGGCGTATTGCTTGGGAAAAAACTTATTTTCACATCGCAAGTCACAACCTTGGTAAGGAGGCTAAGGACTAGGGCCAATAAGCTAAACTGGCTTATTACAGACAGCAGTAAATTGCCTCTCTACACAAAAGTTCTCCTCTACAAACAACTAATTGCACCAATTTGGCGCTATGCACTACCGATTTGGGGCTCCCTAGTCTGCGATTCACAAATTGAAAGACTGCAGGTGGCACAGAACATTATACTGCGGAATATAGCTAGTGCCCCTTGGTACGTGAGAAACACCATGATTCATAACGACTTGAATATAGACACAATAGAACATGTATACTCTGTTACCTGTACCAAATATTGGGACCGTTTACTGATCCACAGCAACGAAGAAGCCATGCGAATATCTCACAATCCAATTATCCCACTATCCCACTGTAGATTCAGAACACGCTACTTAAGCATGATCAAGAAAGTCTTGCCTCAAGCGCTGCAGACCAACCACCTGAGACTCCAATCAGCTACCCAACCATTCGCACAATTAACTCAGCAATCACAATCGTCACATACACAATCTCAAGCAGACCAAGGCACGGTCAGCATTAGAACACAAATGTATCGTGATCGCCGAGCCAACTTACTGGAAAGGGAGCGAAGACACCAGCGGATGCGATTACAAGAAAGGCAGCCTCGCCCACTCTTTCAGTTCCAGGAACCGCAGACAACCCAAAGTTCTGCGACTGAAACTCGACCCCAACCAGCTAGAAGAATAATCATTGCCCACAGACGCAGCATCGCAGCGGAAGAGACACTGACAGCCCCAGAATACCCGGAAAGGTCAGAAATGCAAGCCCTGACACCACAGCAACTAAAGCTCTCACCACAAAAACAGAAGCACCATATACACCAATCAACCAACCATCAACAGAGTATACTCCCAAGACTTTTACTGATGGCTGCTGGATTATTCACACTAGTGCCATTTCACCAATCACATCGAAGAAGAACAAAGCGCGAACAAGTAAACCTCATGGAACGGCAATTTAAACAACGCCTAAAAAGAGGAAACAGAAGAAGACGACACCCACGAGCTATTCCCTCACGGCATCAGAGGACAATTATAATTCACAGATTCAGATTAAGACGACCAACACAATGGCGATATGAACTCCCCATTATTTTCGGACATATCAACATAACTAATTCGAGACACCTGGATGAAAGCTGGTCAAACTGGAGGCACACATTTATTAAGATACAGCTACTATACCACTGGATAAGCATTAGAAGATGGAACTAGCACATTACACACTAATAAATGTAAACACCAACATGTCAAGACAACCAGATTACACTCCCACGTTAACAAGCCCAAGTAGGCTGTTAACGCAAAACACAAAAAACTCCACACTAGTGTGCCATGGAATTTGACTTACACAGACACATTAATTGTAACACCTAAGTAGGCGTATAACAAACAGACACCAAAATCCCAATCAAAGGTGCCATGACTATTCGCTCAAATGTTAAAATAATATTAACGAATAAAATCACCCCAAATGGGGCACATTGTGTTTGGTCAAAAAAAAAAAAAAAAAAAGCCACCAATTTGGCTTTCGCCGTGAGCATGGTGCAGAGCAACAGCTTGGTCGTGTTTCCCAGTTCATTCTTCAGGCATTTGAAGAGCACAATTACTGCTCTGCAGTATACATGGATATACAGGAGGCATTTGACAGAGTCTGGCACGATGGTCTGAAATTTAAGCTTAAAAATCTGTTACCAGAAGTCCTCTTACGCGTTATGTGGAGCTATCTATCTGATAGAACGTTTACGGTTGAATGCTGTGGTGGGACCTGCTCTAGCCTCAAAAAAATCCGCGCTGGCGTGCCTCAAGGAAGCGTCCTTGGTCCCGTGCTATATACGCTTTATACGTCTGACATGCCGCAGCCGACGGCAAAGAAGCTACAGGGCTATAGTTTTGATAAAATGATGTTGGCAACATATGCGGATGATACGGCCATTCTTTCAGCTTCCAGAACACAAATCGGTGCAGATGCCAACCTGGAATTGTTCTTGACTACTCTAACGGCCTGGGCTAGAAAATGGTGCATTGGAATAAACGTCCAAAAGACTGTATATGTTACACATACTTGGCGCAACTTGGACCCCCCAGACAGACTACCAAGCATCATGGACCAGGAGCTTAAAGGCGAAAAAGTGCATCCTTATCTAGGCGTGCAACTGGATACTAAGCTGCTATTTAGGAAGCATGTCACAACAATAGTCAGAAGAATTAGAACAAGGGCTAATCAACTGGACTGGCTTATCTCAACAAGAAGTAAGTTGCCCCTAAAAACCAAGAGGATCCTTTACAAACAGCTGATAGCGCCAATCTGGCAGTATGCACTCCCTGTATGGGGCTCACTTGCAAGCGACACTCAATTTAAGCGCATACAAACAGAGCAGAACAAAATACTGAGGAGAATAACTGGTGCTCCCTGGTACGTGAGAAATCGCACAATTCACACAGATCTGGAAATTGCGTCTGTTGAAACCATCTATAATGAGATGTGCTTAAAATATTGGGACCGCCTGAGCATGCACTGCAATGAGGAAGCCAGGAAAGTAGCAAGCAGTCCTTGTATACCACTCAGACATGAAAGGAAGCGGAAACGTTACATAGATATGATGCGGCGTCACAACCCGCAGGCTTTTCAGGCTCCTCAACAGCAAGCGCAGCAAAATAAGGCGCTTCCAAGCCCGCGGCCTGTACAAGGACCACTCAACTTCCGTGAGCAAATGCTTTCGGACCAAAACGAGCGGATAAGGCAGAGAGAGCAAAGGAAGGTGCAACAGGCGCGTACAAGAACACAGCAAAGAAGGCAAAGCGTGCCTCAAACACTCTCCTTCCCAGAGCCGCAATCAAATGCCGACAGTGATGTTGAAATCATATCAATTAAATTTAATCCTACGCGCCAAATAACACTACAAAGAAGACGCATTCCAGAACAACATGATGAAAGAACTATCCCGTCAGCAAACCAACAACACAGTGTGCCAATAACAGCAAACTCGGCACAACTCATGAAACCTACATCAGCGCGCCCCTACTATGCAAACTGCACTCTCACAATACTATTAACACTCATCACAGAACTATGTTCATCAATTCTAATACCTAACATGAAGCACACAAGAAGACGGAGAAGTACACAAACAGGAACACTAAGGCCAGCTGCGCAACTAACGCTAATAGAAAGGAAAATACACCAAAGAAGACGATCCAGCAACCTCTCAAAAGGACAACATACAGTTTTTAGATGGCTAAATCACACAAGATGCCAAAGGAACACCTATTTACATCACTTCAGATTGCAGTACCCTAACCACTGGAGATCGTCCTTTAGCCAGATGATGGCACACTACCACAACATAAACCTATGGTATCTGGATCAACGGTGGTCAAGCTGGAGGCTGCAACTTACCCGAATCCAACGGCTGTCACACTGGCTGAAGACAAGGCACAGCATGAAATCAAAAGTTGATCGCACGAGCAATTAACCACTAAAAACGTAGCTGAATTTTTGTTTTTGTATTTTTACGTTTGTTTTAACAGCTGGCAATTTAGTATGACACTTTAGTATAAGCACACTTAAACAAAAACAAACACAAGAAATTTAATTCATGTAAATACAAACTGTATATCAATGAATAAAACGTCAATCCCCTTTTTGTTGATTGTAACAAAAATGGGGAGAGACAGTCAGTATGTTCAACAGCCCCGTTGAGCAAACAACAACTAATCGGATCAACATTGTCGGCTACCTCTCAAACTGACGAATGTCATCACACAAGGCCAGGCTTGGAAGAACCTGGCAACCTCTCTCCTGCTTACTCCTTGATGTAAGCGGCTCATCTTCCACCCCTCTCTCACAACTGCTGGCTTTAAGACGTTTTTAGGTTCACACACGTCGTCGCTGCACTCGTCTCACCCTTGGTTATATATATTGTTATTATTAAGCTAGCCATTTAAGAACGCATTATTGTAACCAGAATATCTTACCAATAAATCTGAGGTCGTGCTCTATAAGGGCCTACCTGACAACAGAAAAAACTGCTTACTCCTTGATGTAAGCGGCTCATCTTCCACCCCTCTCTCACAACTGCTGGCTTTAAGACGTTTTTAGGTTCACACACGTCGTCGCTGCACTCGTCTCACCCTTGGTTATATATATTGTTATTATTAAGCTAGCCATTTAAGAACGCATTATTGTAACCAGAATATCTTACCAATAAATCTGAGGTCGTGCTCTATAAGGGCCTACCTGACAACAGAAAAAAACTGTTTCACATCAGTCTACACGTCTCTCTGGCAACAATTTCAAATTGTCATCATTGGGTACTTCTTACGCTGGCCTGCTACACCACATCTACATGTCTACAATGGCATCACATGTTCAACACGCAAGCAGCATCCACAGGATCATCCTTCAGATGTCTTGCTCACTCCTGTCAACACGCTTATAGCATCAACAACTTCTTTTACCTCATCACAACTCTAATCGGATCAACATTGTCGGCTACCTCTCAAACTGACGAATGTCATCACACAAGGCCAGGCTTGGAAGAACCTGGCAACCTCTCTCCTGCTTACTCCTTGATGTAAGCGGCTCATCTTCCACCCCTCTCTCACAACTGCTGGCTTTAAGACGTTTTTAGGTTCACACACGTCGTCGCTGCACTCGTCTCACCCTTGGTTATATATATTGTTATTATTAAGCTAGCCATTTAAGAACGCATTATTGTAACCAGAATATCTTACCAATAAATCTGAGGTCGTGCTCTATAAGGGCCTACCTGACAACAGAAAGTACACGTCTCTCTGGCAACAATTTCACATTGTCATCATTGGGTACTTCTCACGCTGGCCTGCTACACCACATCTACATGTCTACAATGGCATCACATGTTCAACACGCAAGCAGCATCCACAGGATCATCCTTCAGATGTCTTGCTCACTCCTGTCAACACGCTTATAGCATCAACAACTTCTTTTACCTCATCACAACTCTAATCGGATCAACACTGTCGGCTACCTCTCAAACTGACGAATGTCATCACACAAGGCCAGGCTTGGAAGAACCTGGCAACCTTTCTCCTGCTTACTCCTTGATGTAAGCGGCTCATCTTCCACCCCTCTCTCACAACTGCTGGCTTTAAGACGTTTTTAGGTTCACACACGTCGTCGCTGCACTCGTCTCACCCTTGGTTATATATATTGTTATTATTAAGCTAGCCATTTAAGAACGCATTATTGTAACCAGAATATCTTACCAATAAATCTGAGGTCGTGCTCTATAAGGGCCTACCTGACAACAGAAAAAAAAAACCTCTGGGTCCTCCATGACGAGTCCTGTTTCACATCAGTCTACACGTCTCTCTGGCAACAATTTCAAATTGTCATCATTGGGTACTTCTCACGCTGGCCTGCTACACCACATCTACATGTCTACAATGGCATCACATGTTCAACACGCAAGCAGCATCCACAGGATCATCCTTCAGATGTCTTGCTCACTCCTGTCAACACGCTTATAGCATCAACAACTTCTTTTACCTCATCACAACTCTAATCGGATCAACATTGTCGGCTACCTCTCAAACTGACGAATGTCATCACACAAGGCCAGGCTTGGAAGAACCTGGCAACCTCTCTCCTGCTTACTCCTTGATGTAAGCGGCTCATCTTCCACCCCTCTCTCACAACTGCTGGCTTTAAGACGTTTTTAGGTTCACACACGTCGTCGCTGCACTCGTCTCACCCTTGGTTATATATATTGTTATTATTAAGCTAGCCATTTAAGAACGCATTATTGTAACCAGAATATCTTACCAATAAATCTGAGGTCGTGCTCTATAAGGGCCTACCTGACAACAGAAAAATCTAACAACTTGGACAGTGGTCCATGATACTGCAAAAATTGTAATTCACAAATATTGTATTTATTCCTATTTGTCAAGTGTAAAATAATTCACATACAAATAAAAAAGGCTATGCGGCAGCTTCTAGTTGCTTGCTGGCCCTTAGTGTGTGCGCACTGATCCACACCAAGCAGAAAAGAAAAAGTCCCAATGGTTGGCGACACAATTAACAACCAAGCAGCGAGGTACTTGTACAAGGTTGCCACACACCCAAACAACCTCGCCAGGCGCTTACTCCGATCGCGTAGGATCAACGGGACCAGAGCAAGACGTAGGCTCCTAAGGAAACACTCAGGGGACCTGGCTTATCGAAGGATTTAGCCCAAACAAATGCGTTGTACTGCCAACGCACAACCTGATGAGACATACAACTTACCGGCTAGACAAATTTAAAAATCATTTACCCCCCTCATCCCTGTACAAACCTAAAATTAATTAATTAACATTCTTAATTCTAGGCTAACAGTTAACGAGCATATAAAATAACTGATTAAAGTAAGCTAAACACTAACGTAATTTAAATTCAGAACTGTTAAAATACACATAATATTAGAGCTCAAATCCTTACAAATAATCACAAACAACAACAAATTCCAAACATGCAACAAAATAAAATGTCAGAATAACCCTCCCCCTACAATTATAAGTTACTTTATCTAGTAATAGAAAATTGTAACATTTAGTCTGTAGGTGCCTAAATAAACAAATAATTCTTATTATAAAAAAAATGTATCTTACTCTTTTCAATAACCGCCCTGTCAACAGTCTTACTCGTTGCAATAACCACCCTATCAACAGTGTTACTCCTGCAGTAACCACCCTGTCAACAGTTTAAATACAAACTGGCTGCCTTGCCCCTTTGTGGCAACACATCATCACTAAAAACCGCCTCATCTCAGATCTTACTCCCTGCAGTAACCACCCTGTCAACAGTTAAACTCAAACTGGTCACCTTGCTCCTATATAGCAACACATTATCACCATATATCACCACCATATATCTATACCCATATATCACATAAATAAACAAATAATTCTTATTATAAAAAAAAAAACGCACACTTACCTGTCAGCCCTGGGTCCTTCTTGTTGATGGTCTGCCTCACAAGGTCCACCCGTCTACTATGGCAACCCTCATACCTTGCCATCCCTGGTTGCTCTTTGACCTAGAGGTTCAAAATTATTTTTAAAGACGGATATGCAATTTAAATAATGACTGCATTCACAGAAATAAATACAGAATTGGTTTTCCAGTTTTCAAAATCTACTCAAGTAATAATTAAGAGTCATATATATCTTATGGATAGATAAAATAATAATATAATACCTTATGGATAGATAAAATAATAATATAATACCTCAAACAGTTATATACCAAAATAATTATTAGTCCCACCAGCATGAGCCATCTTTAACAAGTAACAGTAAGCTGTACAAAATGTAGATCAGGGTCCTAAATTTATAGCAATAATTTCTTTTATTAAAAATAAATTACAATAAATGACAGCAAAATACTTTGTTGGTATTATCCAACTTTCATTGGAAAATTATGCCCACCTCTAAGCCCCTACCACAGGATCATGGCAAAAGCCTAGAGATGGTCCCTACCTACCTACACACAACCTAACTCTAACTAATTGCGCCTGTGCGCTTCCCTACAACATAACCTCACCAGCCCCTTCTGGGAATCGAACCCCTCAATGCCAACCACAAGCTTTCACTCAGTAATAAAGTGTTCATTTATAAAGTGATTCTGGCATCGAATTGGAGTTACGGAGTCCAGGTATACGGTATCGCCGCGAAGACCCACCTGAGCAAAATCAGGGTCTTCCAGACCAAAATCCTGAGGAGGATCACTGGAGCCGAGTGGTTCATTTGAACTCGGGACATCGAGAGAGAGTATGGCGTTCCGATGGTTGGCGACACCATTAATGATCAAGCTGCTAGATACATTGATAAGCTCGCCGCACACCCAAACAACCTCGCCAGAAGGCTCCTGAGGTCTCGCCGCATCAACGGGGCTAGGGCTTGAAGAAGGCTCCGTAGGATCCACCCATCTGACCTGGCTAATCGGAGAATCTAGCCAACACACAAGCAGCCTTAGTAAAAAGCACAACCTGATTAGACATACAACTTACCGGCTAGACAAATTAAAAAAAAGAAAAAACAATATACCCCTTTATCCCAGTAACAACCTAAAAGTATTTAATAACATAAAATTCTTAAGGTTAACAGTTAGCACGTACGCAAATCAACTGAAGCACAAAAGCAAAACACACTCGAAACTAAACTACTAACAGTTGTTAGAACACATAAATCTTAGAATAAAAATCCCTATATTTAAGAATATACATAAACAAACCCCAAACATGTAATAAAATAAGCTATTGAATAATTCCTCCCTACAGTAAAAGTTAGCTATAATTAGTAATAATAAGCTGTAAAAATTTAGAATTAGGGTTACTAAATCAATAAATGAATATTAAAATAAAAAAAAAACACTCTAAATTCTACCTTTTGTAAACAACAGGCTGGCCACAGCAGCATTGCCAGGCATAAATAATTGGCCAACAGCTGTTGGTGTGCCCTGCCTTTGTCTCTTACACTTGGACAGTGGTAATTACAAAAATTGTATTTATTTA
Organism: Lordiphosa fenestrarum; assembly: GCA_035044985.1. NCBI lineage: Eukaryota > Metazoa > Arthropoda > Insecta > Diptera > Drosophilidae > Lordiphosa > Lordiphosa fenestrarum. The sequence continues at coordinate 1,714,944 of JAWNNO010002651.1, read as the reverse complement.
TATTTGTAGTGTAAAATAATTCACAACAAATAACAAAGGCCAAGCGGCAGCTTTTAGTTGCTTGCTGGCCCTTAGTGTGTGCGCACCGATCCACACCAAGCATTAAAAAATCAGTGCAACTATCAATGTTATATCATAATAAGCTGTTAAAATATCATTGAAATCGATAAAGTACAGTTATCATCCCTGGCCCTCTCTCTCTAGTTTAACTTTATTAATTGTAACAACAGGCAGGCCACAACAGCATTGCCAGGCTCAAATTTAGCCGACAGCTGTTGATATGCTCTGCCTCTGTTTTCTAACACTTGGACAGTGGTTCATGATACTGCAAAAATTGTAATTCACAAATATTGTATTTATTCCTATTTGTCAAGTGTAAAATAATTCACAAAGGCTATGCGGCAGCTTCTAGTTGCTTGCTGGCCCTTAGTGTGTGCGCACTGATCCACACCAAGCAGAAAATAAAAAGTCCCAATGGTTGGCGACACAATTAACAACCAAGCAGCGAGGTACTTGTACAAGGTCGCCACACACCCAAACAACCTCGCCAGGCGCTTACTCCGATCGCATAGGATCAACGGGACCAGAGCAAGACGTAGGCTCCTAAGGAAACACTCAGGGGACCTGGCTTATCGAAGGATTTAGCCCAAACAAATGCGTTGAACTGCCAACACACAACCTGATGAGACCTACAACTTACCGGCTAGACCAATTTAAAAATCATTTACCCCCCTCATCCCTATACAAACCTAAAATTAATTAATTAACATTCTTAATTCTAGGCTAACAGTTAACGAGCATAAAAAAATAACTGATTAAAGTAAGCTAAACACTATCGTAATTTAAATTCAGAACTGTTAAAATACACATAATATTAGAGTTCAAATCCTTACAAATAATCACAAACAACAACTATTTCAAAACATGCAACAAAATAAAATGTCAGAATAACCCTCCCCCTACAATTATAAGTTACTTTATCTAGTAATAGAAAATTGTAACATTTAGTCTGTAGGTGCCTAAATAAACAAACAATTCTTATTATAAAAAAAAATGTATCTTACTCCTTGCAATAACCACCCTGTCAACAGTCTTACTCGTTGCAATAACCACCCTATCAACAGTGTTACTCCTGCAGTAACCACCCTGTCAACAGTTTAAATACATACTGGCTGCCTTGCCCCTTTGTGGCAACACATCATCACTAAAAACCGCCTCATCTCAGATCTTACTCCCTGCAGTAACCACCCTGCCAACAGTTAAACTCAAACTGGTCACATTGCTCCTATAAAGCAACACATTATCACCATATATCACCACCACATATCTATACCATATATCACCTAAATAAACAAATAATTCTTATTATAAAAAAAATCGCACACTTACCTGTCAGCCCTGGGTCCTTCTTGTTGATGGTCTGCCTCACAAGGTCCACACGTCTACTATGGCAACCCTCATACCTTGCCGTCCCTGGTTGCTCTTTGACCTAGAGGTTCAAAATTATTTTTAAAGACGGATATAAAATTTTAATAATGACTATATTCACAGCAATAAATACAGAATTGGTTTTCCAGTTTTCAAAATCTACTCAAGTAATAATTAAGAGTTATATATACCTTATGGATAGATAAAATAATAATATAATACCTCAAACAGTTATATACCAAAATAATTATTAGTCCCACCAGCATAAGCCATCTTTAACAAGTAACAGTAAGTTGTACAAAAAGTAGATCAGGGTCCTAAATTTATAGCAATAATTTCTTTTATTAAAAATAAATGACAGCAAAATACTTTGTTGGTATTATCCAACTTTCATTGGAAAATTATGCCCACCTCTAAGCCCCTACCACAGGATCATGGCAAAAGCCTAGAGATGGTCCCTACCTACCTACACACAACCTAACTCTAACTAATTGCGCCTGTGCGCTTCCCTACAACATAACCTCACCAGCCCCTTCTGGGAATCGAACCCCTCAATGCCAACCACAAGCTTTCACTCAGTAATAAAGTGTTCATTTATAAAGTGATTCTGGCATCGAATTGGAGTTACGGAGTCCAGGTATACGGTATCGCCGCGAAGACCCACCTGAGCAAAATCAGGGTCTTCCAGACCAAAATCCTGAGGAGGATCACTGGAGCCGAGTGGTTCATTTGAACTCGGGACATCGAGAGAGAGTATGGCGTTCCGATGGTTGGCGACACCATTAATGATCAAGCTGCTAGATACATTGATAAGCTCGCCGCACACCCAAACAACCTCGCCAGAAGGCTCCTGAGGTCTCGCCGCATCAACGGGGCTAGGGCTTGAAGAAGGCTCCGTAGGATCCACCCATCTGACCTGGCTAATCGGAGAATCTAGCCAACACACAAGCAGCCTTAGTAAAAAGCACAACCTGATTAGACATACAACTTACCGGCTAGACAAATTAAAAAAAAGAAAAAACAATATACCCCTTTATCCCAGTAACAACCTAAAAGTATTTAATAACATAAAATTCTTAAGGTTAACAGTTAGCACGTACGCAAATCAACTGAAGCACAAAAGCAAAACACACTCGAAACTAAACTACTAACAGTTGTTAGAACACATAAATCTTAGAATAAAAATCCCTATATTTAAGAATATACATAAACAAACCCCAAACATGTAATAAAATAAGCTATTGAATAATTCCTCCCTACAGTAAAAGTTAGCTATAATTAGTAATAATAAGCTGTAAAAATTTAGAATTAGGGTTACTAAATCAATAAATGAATATTAAAATAAAAAAAAACACTCTAAATTCTACCTTTTGTAAACAACAGGCTGGCCACAGCAGCATTGCCAGGCATAAATAATTGGCCAACAGCTGTTGGTGTGCCCTGCCTTTGTCTCTTACACTTGGACAGTGGTAATTACAAAAATTGTATTTATTTATATTTGTAGTGTAAAATAATTCACAACAAATAACAAAGGCCAAGCGGCAGCTTTTAGTTGCTTGCCGGCCCTTAGTGTGTGCGCACTGATCCACACCAAGCAGAAAATAAAAAGTCCCAATGGTTGGCGACACAATCAACAACCAAGCAGCGAGGTACTCTGTACAAGGTCGCCACACACCCAAACAACCTCGCCAGGCGCTTACTCCGATCGCACAGGATCGGGACGGGACCAGAGCAAGACGTAGGCTCCGCAGGCAACACTCAGCATCCTGGCTTATCGAAGGATTTAGCCCAAACAAATGCGTTGAACTGCCAACACACAACCTGATGAGACCTACAACTTACCGGCTAGACCAATTTAAAAATCATTTACCCCCCTCATCCCTATACAAACCTAAAATTAATTAATGAACATTCTTAATTCTAGGCTAACAGTTAACGAGCATAAAAAAATAACTGATTAAAGTAAGCTAAACACTATCGTAATTTAAATTCAGAACTGTTAAAATACACATAATATTAGAGTTCAAATCCTTACAAATAATCACAAACAACAACTATTTCAAAACATGCAACAAAATAAACTGTGATCTTTAGAATATACCCTCCCCCTACAATTATAAGTTACTTTATCTAGTAATAGAAAATTGTAACATTTAGTCTGTAGGTGCCTAAATAAACAAACAATTCTTATTATAAAAAAAAATGTATCTTACTCCTTGCAATAACCACCCTGTCAACAGTCTTACTCCTGCAGTAACCACCCTGTCAACAGTTTAAATATAAACTGGCTGCCTTGCCCCTTTGTGGCAACACATCATCACTAAAAACCGCCTCATCTCAGATCTTACTCCCTGCAGTAACCACCCTGTCAACAGTCTTACTCCTGCAGTAACCACCCTGTCAACAGTTTAAATATAAACTGGCTGCCTTGCCCCTTTGTGGCAACACATCATCACTAAAAACCGCCTCATCTCAGATCTTACTCCCTGCAGTAACCACCCTGTCAACAGTTAAACTAAAACTGGTCACCTTGCTCCTATATAGCAACACATTATCACCATATATCACCACCACATATCTATACCATATATCACCTAAATAAACAAATAATTCTTATTATAAAAAAAAATCGCACACTTACCTGTCAGCCCTGGGGTCCTTCTTGTTGATGGTCTGCCTCACAAGGTCCACACGTCTACTATGGCAACCCTCATACCTTGCCGTCCCTGGTTGCTCTTTGACCTAGAGGTTCAAAATTATTTTTAAAGACGGATATAAAATTTTAATAATGACTATATTCACAGCAATAAATACAGAATTGGTTTTCCAGTTTTCAAAATCTACTCAAGTAATAATTAAGAGTTATATATACCTTATGGATAGATAAAATAATAATATAATACCTCAAACAGTTATATACCAAAATAATTATTAGTCCCACCAGCATAAGCCATCTTTAACAAGTAACAGTAAGTTGTACAAAAAGTAGATCAGGGTCCTAAATTTATAGCAATAATTTCTTTTATTAAAAATAAATGACAGCAAAATACTTTGTTGGTATTATCCAACTTTCATTGGAAAATTATGCCCACCTCTAAGCCCCTACCACAGGATCATGGCAAAAGCCTAGAGATGGTCCCTACCTACCTACACACAACCTAACTCTAACTAATTGCGCCTGTGCGCTTCCCTACAACATAACCTCACCAGCCCCTTCTGGGAATCGAACCCCTCAATGCCAACCACAAGCTTTCACTCAGTAATAAAGTCTTCATTTATAAAGTGATCCTGGCATCGAATTGGAGTTACGGAGTCCAGGTATACGGCATCGCCGCGAAGACCCACCTGAGCAAAATCAGGGTCTTCCAGACCAAAATGCTGAGGAGGATCACTGGAGCCGAGTGGTTCATCCGAACTCGGGACATCGAGAGAGAGTATGGCGTTCCGATGGTTGGCGACACCATTGATGATCAAGCTGCGAGATACATTGATAAGCTCGCCGCACACCCAAACAACCTCGCCAGAAGGCTCCTGAGGTCTCGCCGCATCAACGGGACTAGGGCTTGAAGAAGGCTCCGTAGGATCCACCCATCTGACCTGGCTAATCGGAGGATCTAGCCAACACACAAGCAGCTTTAGTAAAAAGCACAACCTGATTAGACATACAACTTACCGGCTAGACAAATTAAAAAAAAGAAAAACAATATACCCCTTTATCCCAGTAACAACCTAAAAGTATTTAATAACATAAAATTCGTAAGGTTAACAGTTAGCACGTACGCAAATCAACTGAAGCACAAAAGCAAAACACACTCGAAACTAAACTACTAACGATTGTTAAAATACATAAATCTTAGAATTAAAATCCCTATATCTAAGAACATACATAAACAAACCCCAAACATGTAATAAAATAAGCTATTGAATAATTCCTCCCTACAGTAAAAGTTAGCTATAATTAGTAATAATAAGCTGTACAAATTTAGAATTAGGGTTACTAAATCAATAAATGAATATTAAAATAAAAAAACACTCTAAATTCTACCTTTTGTAAACAACAGGCTGGCCACAGCAGCATTGCCAGGCACAAATAATTGGCCAACAGCTGTTGGTGTGCCCTGCCTTTGTCTCTAACACTTGGACAGTGGTTCATGATACTGCAAAAATTGTAGTTCACAAATATTGTATTTATTCCTATTTGTTAAGTGTAAAATAATTCACAAAGGCTATGCGGCAGCTTCTAGTTGCTTGCTGGCCCTTAGTGTGTGCGCACTGATCCACACCAAGCAGAAAAGAAAAAGTCCCAATGGTTGGCGACACAATTAACAACCAAGCAGCGAGGTACTTGTACAAGGTCGCCACACACCCAAACAACCTCGACAGGCGCCTACTCCGATCGCGTAGGATCAACGGGACCAGAGCAAGACGTAGGCTCCTAAGGAAACACTCAGGGGACCTGGCTTATCGAAGGATTTAGCCCAAACAAATGCGTTGAACTGCCAACGCACACCCTGATGAGACCTACAACTTACCGGCTAGACCAATTTAAAAATCATTTACCCCCCTCATCCCTGTACAAACCTAAAATTAATTAACATTCTAGGCTAACAGTTAACGAGCATATAAAATAACTGATTAAAGTAAGCTAAACACTATCGTAATTTAAATTCAGAACTGTTAAAATACACATAATATTAGAGTTCAAGTCCTTACAAATAATCACAAACAACAACAAATTCCAAACATGCAACAAAATAAAATGTCAGAATAACCCTCCCCCTACAATTATAAGAGTTACTTTATCTAGTAATAGAAAATTGTAACATTTAGTCTGTAGGTGCCTAAATAAACAAATAATTCTTATTATAAAAAAAAATGTATCTTACTCCTTGCAATAACCACCCTGTCAACAGTCTTACTCCTGCAGTAACCACCCTGTCAACAGTTTAAATATAAACTGGCTGCCTTGCCCCTTTGTGGCAACACATCATCACTAAAAACCGCCTCATCTCAGATCTTACTCCCTGCAGTAACCACCCTGTCAACAGTCTTACTCCTGCAGTAACCACCCTGTCAACAGTTTAAATATAAACTGGCTGCCTTGCCCCTTTGTGGCAACACATCATCACTAAAAACCGCCTCATCTCAGATCTTACTCCCTGCAGTAACCACCCTGTCAACAGTTAAACTAAAACTGGTCACCTTGCTCCTATATAGCAACACATTATCACCATATATCACCACCACATATCTATACCATATATCACCTAAATAAACAAATAATTCTTATTATAAAAAAAAATCGCACACTTACCTGTCAGCCCTGGGGTCCTTCTTGTTGATGGTCTGCCTCACAAGGTCCACACGTCTACTATGGCAACCCTCATACCTTGCCGTCCCTGGTTGCTCTTTGACCTAGAGGTTCAAAATTATTTTTAAAGACGGATATAAAATTTTAATAATGACTATATTCACAGCAATAAATACAGAATTGGTTTTCCAGTTTTCAAAATCTACTCAAGTAATAATTAAGAGTTATATATACCTTATGGATAGATAAAATAATAATATAATACCTCAAACAGTTATATACCAAAATAATTATTAGTCCCACCAGCATAAGCCATCTTTAACAAGTAACAGTAAGTTGTACAAAAAGTAGATCAGGGTCCTAAATTTATAGCAATAATTTCTTTTATTAAAAATAAATGACAGCAAAATACTTTGTTGGTATTATCCAACTTTCATTGGAAAATTATGCCCACCTCTAAGCCCCTACCACAGGATCATGGCAAAAGCCTAGAGATGGTCCCTACCTACCTACACACAACCTAACTCTAACTAATTGCGCCTGTGCGCTTCCCTACAACATAACCTCACCAGCCCCTTCTGGGAATCGAACCCCTCAATGCCAACCACAAGCTTTCACTCAGTAATAAAGTCTTCATTTATAAAGTGATCCTGGCATCGAATTGGAGTTACGGAGTCCAGGTATACGGCATCGCCGCGAAGACCCACCTGAGCAAAATCAGGGTCTTCCAGACCAAAATGCTGAGGAGGATCACTGGAGCCGAGTGGTTCATCCGAACTCGGGACATCGAGAGAGAGTATGGCGTTCCGATGGTTGGCGACACCATTGATGATCAAGCTGCGAGATACATTGATAAGCTCGCCGCACACCCAAACAACCTCGCCAGAAGGCTCCTGAGGTCTCGCCGCATCAACGGGACTAGGGCTTGAAGAAGGCTCCGTAGGATCCACCCATCTGACCTGGCTAATCGGAGGATCTAGCCAACACACAAGCAGCCTTAGTAAAAAGCACAACCTGATTAGACATACAACTTACCGGCTAGACAAATTAAAAAAAAGAAAAACAATATACCCCTTTATCCCAGTAACAACCTAAAAGTATTTAATAACATAAAATTCGTTAAGGTTAACAGTTAGCACGTACGCAAATCAACTGAAGCACAAAAGCAAAACACACTCGAAACTAAACTACTAACGATTGTTAAAATACATAAATCTTAGAATTAAAATCCCTATATCTAAGAACATACATAAACAAACCCCAAACATGTAATAAAATAAGCTATTGAATAATTCCTCCCTACAGTAAAAGTTAGCTATAATTAGTAATAATAAGCTGTACAAATTTAGAATTAGGGTTACTAAATCAATAAATGAATATTAAAATAAAAAAAAACACTCTAAATTCTACCTTTTGTAAACAACAGGCTGGCCACAGCAGCATTGCCAGGCACAAATAATTGGCCAACAGCTGTTGATATGCTCTGCCTCTGTTTTCTAACACTTGGACAGTGGTTCATGATACTGCAAAAATTGTAATTCACAAATATTGTATTTATTCCTATTTGTCAAGTGTAAAATAATTCACAAAGGCTATGCGGCAGCTTCTAGTTGCTTGCTGGCCCTTAGTGTGTGCGCACTGATCCACACCAAGCAGAAAATAAAAAGTCCCAATGGTTGGCGACACAATTAACAACCAAGCAGCGAGGTACTTGTACAAGGTCGCCACACACCCAAACAACCTCGCCAGGCGCTTACTCCGATCGCATAGGATCAACGGGACCAGAGCAAGACGTAGGCTCCTAAGGAAACACTCAGGGGACCTGGCTTATCGAAGGATTTAGCCCAAACAAATGCGTTGAACTGCCAACACACAACCTGATGAGACCTACAACTTACCGGCTAGACCAATTTAAAAATCATTTACCCCCCTCATCCCTATACAAACCTAAAATTAATTAATTAACATTCTTAATTCTAGGCTAACAGTTAACGAGCATAAAAAAATAACTGATTAAAGTAAGCTAAACACTATCGTAATTTAAATTCAGAACTGTTAAAATACACATAATATTAGAGTTCAAATCCTTACAAATAATCACAAACAACAACTATTTCAAAACATGCAACAAAATAAAATGTCAGAATAACCCTCCCCCTACAATTATAAGTTACTTTATCTAGTAATAGAAAATTGTAACATTTAGTCTGTAGGTGCCTAAATAAACAAACAATTCTTATTATAAAAAAAAATGTATCTTACTCCTTGCAATAACCACCCTGTCAACAGTCTTACTCGTTGCAATAACCACCCTATCAACAGTGTTACTCCTGCAGTAACCACCCTGTCAACAGTTTAAATACATACTGGCTGCCTTGCCCCTTTGTGGCAACACATCATCACTAAAAACCGCCTCATCTCAGATCTTACTCCCTGCAGTAACCACCCTGCCAACAGTTAAACTCAAACTGGTCACATTGCTCCTATAAAGCAACACATTATCACCATATATCACCACCACATATCTATACCATATATCACCTAAATAAACAAATAATTCTTATTATAAAAAAAATCGCACACTTACCTGTCAGCCCTGGGTCCTTCTTGTTGATGGTCTGCCTCACAAGGTCCACACGTCTACTATGGCAACCCTCATACCTTGCCGTCCCTGGTTGCTCTTTGACCTAGAGGTTCAAAATTATTTTTAAAGACGGATATAAAATTTTAATAATGACTATATTCACAGCAATAAATACAGAATTGGTTTTCCAGTTTTCAAAATCTACTCAAGTAATAATTAAGAGTTATATATACCTTATGGATAGATAAAATAATAATATAATACCTCAAACAGTTATATACCAAAATAATTATTAGTCCCACCAGCATAAGCCATCTTTAACAAGTAACAGTAAGTTGTACAAAAAGTAGATCAGGGTCCTAAATTTATAGCAATAATTTCTTTTATTAAAAATAAATGACAGCAAAATACTTTGTTGGTATTATCCAACTTTCATTGGAAAATTATGCCCACCTCTAAGCCCCTACCACAGGATCATGGCAAAAGCCTAGAGATGGTCCCTACCTACCTACACACAACCTAACTCTAACTAATTGCGCCTGTGCGCTTCCCTACAACATAACCTCACCAGCCCCTTCTGGGAATCGAACCCAGCAGCCAGAATTAAGTTGAGAAAGCACAGGCGTCTCAACTGACTACGCTACGCTGGCCGGCAAATTGAGCGCAGCCTAAGCGCATGCTCTTTCATATTCCCCAATTTGAGTACTCCCAAGTTCGGCGCAAAAAAGCTCAAGGTGACGATGGCGTAGTGCAGGGACAGTTGGATCAGAAAACTTAAGGTTCCGGGTTCGAGGCTGAGTCGGTGCATACATTTTTTTTCGCTTTTAAATTATTTCAACTATCTGAACTTTTAACAGTTGTTACCTATTTGCAATTGATTTGCTGCTACCCACTTGCTAGGCGCACACGCCAACGCATGAACAGACAAAATCTGACGGCTCTCAGAGAGTCTTATAATAGACGCGCAGCTACGAATATGAACAGTTGAGAGAGAGAGTTGGACAAACAGAGCAGAGACCGAGGCTCAAGTCCCAGTCACGCCAATCAATTTCTCTTTTTTACTTTTTTTTTATTTTTTTTTACTTAGCAAATTTATAAAAACGATTATCAATTTTAAAATTATTATTTTGTAACTTTTTGTTTCGTTTAAGGAAATAACAATTCGAATGCTGTTTGCTGTTGGCATGGCGCTCAGAAAGTACAAGCACATTCAGAGTAAAAGTGAGGTCGCTCTCAAAGATCTTTTATTATGGACACGCCCCTCAAAACAATTTAATAATGGTCGCCAGAGTACAAATTGCAGACCAGATAAATTAATTCATATGTTGTTAGCTGTTGGCACGGCGCTCAGAAATTACAAACTAATTGAGAGAAACACAGATCATTCTCTTAGTTTTTTTATTATAAACACGCCCCTCATCGCAAATTCAGAAAGGCCGCCAAGTCAAAATGGCAGACAAGATAAATCAGTGCTGTTAAGCGCGCAGTATCGCTGTTGTTCCATGCAACTATCGCCGTTATATCAAAGAGTGCTGTTAAAAAGAGCTTTTTAGTCGATTAATTATAGTTATCATCGCTCGCCCTGCAACTCGCAGCACGCCCTTACCTTTTCTCTCTAAAAATGATTCTATTCGCCCAAATCTTGACAATACAAATATTAATTAGTTTGCCCACATCTGTTGAGATAAATCATTGTAGACAAAGTAACCATCATTTTTATTTCAAAATGCGTTGTTAAGGTGGTCAATTAATCGATAAAAAACAGTGTCATCCCTTTTCCTGCAGTACTAGTGCGCTCGTACTTTTGCTATTTAAATATGCCATAGTGTGACCTTATAGTGCAACTCCAAAAATGCCAAGTGAAAGCCGTACATTGCTCTACTTCAAAACTTTAAAGCGTTTTTCCCACAACTCACGTTTTCAAAGTCTTCAAAGAGGTAACGCTGTCGAGTTTTTTTTTTCAAATTTGTTAATAATTTGTATTTTACAATAACAAATTAGCCGATTCTTTTTCCAAAAAAAACGCTTTTTTCACTTCAAAATTTTCCAAAAAAGTGAAAAATTTAAATTTCGAAAAAAACTTGATAGTTTTCCCCAGGTAAAACTATTATCTAACGAATAAAATTGGGTTTTTGATTTCGGATGATCCAGCACAAAGATATGAGGGGCACCGCAATTCACCTTTTTTCCGAGAGACTTCCGAATATTTGCTGCCATTGCCGTGTTTTTTAATATTTCTTCGTGAAAATTTTATACAACATTCTTTAAATGTCATTCTTGAATGTGCTTTTAATTTTAATAATGAGATTTTTACTGTGTCGTCACAAAAAAATCACAAATAATTCACAAAAAAGTGAATTTTTTCGTGCGAATTAAGCTTAACCCCTTAAATGAAAGGCAAAGAAATTAATATTCGCCACAGTATTTTTTTTATACCCTTGTAAAGGGTATTATAATTTTGAAAGAAGTTTGCAACACATAGAAATATTCATTTTCGACCCCATAAACTATATATATTCTTGATCAGGGTGACGAGCTGTGTCGATTGAGCTTTGTCCGTCCCTCTGTCAGTCCGTCCGTATGTCCGTCTGTCTGTCTGTTTCTACGCGAACTAGTCTCTCTTTTTTAAAGATATCGAGCTGAAATTTTGCAAGGAGTCTTTTTTTGGTGCACACTATTAATATGTCGGAATCGACCGGATCGGATGACTATATCTCATAGCTCCCATTGGAACAATCGGTCGGAAAACTAGTTTTAGGATGAAAAACTTTTTTCTTTTCAATGGAAACGTCTCCAAACTTTGTAATCGTAGGTTTTCTATGTTTTTTTTATAATTCTACCAAAGTTTTATTAAAATCGGACTACTATATGGTATAGCTGCCATACAAAAGATATGTCTGAAAAACAGTCTTAGTTAGAAAAACTTTTTTGTTTTTAATGGTAGCATCCTGCAATTTTTCATTTTTTTATTTCACGTGTTTTCACATAATTTTGAAAATTTTTGGCCAAATCGGATGACTAAATCATATAGCTGCCATACGAACGATCGGTCGGAAAATGAGAATTTTCTGAAAATATTTTAGCGAGCACTTGCAAGGGTGTAGAAACTTCGGCACAGACGAAGTTAGCTTAGCTTTCTCGTCTAAATATAAAATAGTCTTTATTGGAGTAAATTTAGTACACTTATTCTACCTACAGTATACGTTATCTTTAAGTAGTAACAGTAAGCTGTTAACATTCAAGTTATAGGTCTAAAATTACAAATAAATGAATGCTCTTACAAAAAAATCAAATATAATACCTTTAAACAATTGCTCGGTAATAAAAAGTCGGTTTAAGAAGTGGCAGGTCTATTAGATAAGTTACAGTGTAACCATTAAATTATACAACAGGAATATTACAAAATGTTTAACATACTGCAAACAGACCAATTAGTCTTGCAAAAAGCAAAGGTCCTAAATGTATTAATTGAGTTGATTTTTAATAAATTTGCATGGGATTGCACAATTGTGTGCTTTCCGCCCACAACCAAGCGCCTCACAGTGCTGATAAACGCGCATAGCCCCTGTATATCAGAACAAATTTCGATGTGTTCAGGCAGAGATAATTGTTAAAATTGTTAATTTTAAGATAAGGACTGCCGAGTGCAGCCAAATCAAGAGTGCCCATATCGAGAATTTCACAAATTATGTAGTGCGACCACTTGGTAGAATAGAAAATCTCGTGAAATTATAAATATATGTATTGCGAAGAGTCAGTTTAACATTGGCGGATCTAAAGTTAAGAATATCTGTTTAAGCAAAATGATTTAACTATTTGTTGCAGGGTCAACGCTGGATAATGTTAATTAAGTAGATTACATTTATGCATTGATTATAATAAATTGCGTTTCGTGTTTAACGGGCATTTGATTGGCTAGCATTAATGTTTAGGCGCAACTTGCTTAGTGTAATCATTTACCAAATGCATAAACCATTAATGTAAGAATTGGCAGGTTCAATTTTTTAATTTTAGAAACAAGAAAACTATTTTTGGTAGAATTAAGTTACCTTAATAATAATACTGTATGTTGACATATTATTGTTAATCTATGTTTAGTTTTACTGTAAAAAATATAGATTTTATTAGTTGGACATAACTTGGTTTAGTGCATATTTGTTTTTTTTTTGGATTAGGGACTTAAATTTTTAGTTATGACGTCAGAAAAACTGTATTTCCTGTTTTAAGCACATTCGCATCAATCTATTTTAAAATACATTTTTGATATTTCATTTTCGTTCTATTTACCCAAATCACAACGAACATGCTGCCATTGGGTAGCAGGTGCCCAGAAACGACTACATAAAGTAACAACTCTCGTAGTATTCTGAGAGACTGTGTTTGTGTGTGGAAATTCTCTTGCACAGCCATATCATAATGGCCGCAAAAATCAAAATGGCCGTCGAGATTATTTGCCTATCTCTCGAGCATCAGTGTCATTCAGTGCTGTTAAGGGCGCAATATCCCTGTTAAAACTATAGCCGTTAGTTTCAAAATATAGTGCTGCAAAGATCTCCCATGCGATAAGCGACAACATATATCCCTAGCCGTGCTTCACATTATGACCTTAGAGATTCAACTAAAATCTACCGAAATTTTACAAATGCAGCGTACAATGTCGCAGCTTTTAAAGGGTCATCTTGTAAATTCGCGGAACCCAGGACCCGCACAGTTTCTAGCATGCGGGAATATAGCATTTTCCAAGTTATTGTGTACTAAAATGACATTCATATCGCGTCATTTCCCCGGGGCGTAACGCTCAATCCTCAACTCTTCTTGATGGTCAAATCATTTCTTTCTGACATTATCTTCAGAGTCGTCCAGGATGGCCTTGCATCCCAGAAGAAGGGGATTCGAGCAGGAGTACCTCAAGGTAGCGTTCAAGGACCAACACTTTACAGCCTATTCACCGCAGACATGTCCACAGCTCTAGACATACCAATAGAAGAGCCGCAGGACCTGCTCATTGCAACATTTGCTGATGACACAGCAATCATGGCACGAGATAAGTGTATCTACACGGCAACAGCTGTGCTTCAAGAGTACATCAGGAAGTTCGAGAACTGGGCTTGCCGTTGGAACATCTCCATCAACCCCGAGAAATGTGCATGTGTAACGCACACGCTCAGAAAAGACATTAGTCCTGGTGCCTTCCTGCATGGGGAGATCCTTCCACATAAGTCGGGCCACAAATACCTAGGAGTGACCTTGGATAAGAGGTTAACGTTCAAGCAGCATACCACCGAAGTAGCTGGCAGGTTGCGCAAAAAAGCGACAAAGATAAGCTGGTTTCTCAATGCCAACAATAAACATTCGGTAAAAAATAAAGTGCTTATCTATAAGGTCATCCTAGCACCTATCTAGAGATACGGAGTGCAGGCCAAAGATCTTAAGAATAATCACAGGTGCCGAGTGGTTCATTCGGACTCGAGACATCGAGAGAGAATGTGGGGTCACAATGGTTGGCGACACAATCAACAAGCAAGCGGCGCGTTACCTTGACAAGGTGGCATCCCATCCTAACAACCTTGCCAGACGCATTCTCAAAAGGCGACGTATAAATGGGATTAGGACAAGGAGAAGGCTCTTAAGGATCCACCCAACTGATCTCGCAAACCGAAGAGTATAACATACAACTTTAAGTCACCCACATATATTACACATACCAGACGCCAAAACTGCTGCTGATTGTTTTATAGAGAACTTTAGGTAAGAGCCGTTGAAGTTTGAATCGTAGGCCATCGTGCCATACTCGATCAAATGCCTCTTTGATGTCCATATAAACTGCAGAGCAATAAAATAAAAAACACAGCATCCCAGCATTTTTAGACGTCTTCGAGCTTTGAATATCCAAGATCAGCTTCGTAGCACATTATATAGCGTGAATTCCTTGTATTATTTTATATTTTATACCAGAGCTTACTTTTTCTATGGCGTTTTCTGTGTTCTGGGGGAATGGGAATAGGAAAGATTGAACATATTTTTATTTAAAATCATTAAGCTACGTATCATGATAAATTAAGTATTTCCCTAAATAGAAAAAAGGTAAATATTCGAAATCAAATGTAATAGTCTGAATTAATTCAATTGTAATTTTTAAGACTTAGGAGAACAATTTACGTGATTTGTAAACAATATTAGAGGCAATTAAGATAAGCAAATTTAAGGAAAACGTCATTTAAAATATTTCATGTTGCTTATCTATGTACTGAAGCAGACAATAATAAAATAAAGTAAATATATATGTAGAAATTGGCACGAAAAAAAACAGTGATAACCAATTTGCTTGACGATGCTGAAATAGTCTACCCTGACACTGGGCACATTTTCCATTTTGGTGCCAATTCAACATTAAAGCATGCAACAACATTCCTTGATTTACAAAAAACGACCATATGAATAGGAGATCGGAGTACCGAACGCATTGTCAAATATTTTGACACTTATCCCTTGCCGACATTTGGGAAGCTTTGGGTATTTCTCCCTTTATGCAAATGTGCTATACCTGTCCTAGGCCCACCACCTTGCCACCTGTCTTGCTCGCACGCAGACATTTTGTTTGGTTTTGGCTTCCTTATTATTATTATTATTTTTATTTTGTTTTATATGCATGCTGTGTTTGTGGGTTGATGTCTAGTATCAAGTATTTTGCTGGCTGCTTTCTTGATTTTTATGGCCAGAATGCGAACGTCGACGGTTTTCAAAGCCGCCAAAGGACCTCACCCACAACACACAGGCTCGGCAAGGACTCGCCTTAATAGTATGTATGTGTGTGGCCAACACTTACACGAAAATGATGAATGATTTTATGGTTTGCTTGACCTGAATTTTATAGTATGCATGTAGGCCCTCTTCCCCACCAAAAACCCAACCCCTTTCCACACCTTCTTGCATTGCGAGTAGAAAATTTTATGTTTTCATAAGAAATTGGATTTTTGCATTAGTTATGGAAATGAGAAAACTTTAACTTGATTTGTTTTTCACTGCCTTTAGTTTTTTGAGAAAGAGCTGAAGAATGTGTGGATTTTTATTTAGTTTGTGGTTCATGGACATATCAGAAAGAGAGCGGCGCTCGTGCCTAATATTTTTTAGATTTGGATCATGAATCAAGCCAATTGTGAGTTTTTTGTCCGCTTCGAATACATAGGCGTATTAAGCTGCTTTTTAAAGGGTAAACATAAAGAGACGCTTTATAGTTTAAGAATTTGTTCAACAACATTGCACCATAAACATATAATAAATATTTGATAACAACTAAAACCGGGACGGAAACTGAACTAATGCTCAATTAAATCGGTTAAACATAAAAAATAAATAAATGATATGCTGTAAAGCACAAAAGTTTTTCTCCGCCGATCGTCTCTTTACACTGTAAAGTTTACAGGGAGCGCCTCACTAAGAGCCACTCTCTACAATTAAGCGACGAAGTAGCAGAATGTTCATTTAGTTTGCTCACCTATCTGTGTGAAGCGTGCGTATTGGTACAACTTTTAATTTGTTATAAAACAAGAAAGAAAGTCGGTCAAGCCCGACTATAGCCTTCTCTGTACCAACGAAATTATACGCTTAGAATAAATTTTGATGCTCCAGTAGCAGCTGGAAGCAGCGCTGCTATTGCGCTGCAGCAGCAAAGAGTCTTTTGATCATAACTCAACAACCGTCTGTCCTTCTGTCTGTTTGAAATGTATGTATGGGACATATGCTGTTTATGTCTACAGGCAGATCAAGATTATTTTCAATTTTGGCCACGCCCCTACCGCCTTCGCAATTTAAACAAAAGCGATATCTCCAACAGTTTTAAAAATAGATGAAGTTTATTTTCTTTTTGGCCACGCCCCCTCCCGCCGTCTCCCACACTTTTAAAGATAGATGGTTCCAGACATTTTTAGTAATCGGGATCACGGCTATAATCGGGAATGGAGAAGATTGGATGAACGGTTGTCGAGCTCTGATCAAAAGACCGACTTTCTTTCTTGTTTATATTTTTAGTTGCTATAAATAATTTTATACTCCTCCGCAAATCTGCATCCAAAACAGTTTTGGGAGCAAGTTCAATGCCTGGTTTTAATATTGCGAACTTTTTTAATGACTTGTTCGAGATGCTTGGTGATTTGTTCAACGTGGCCGTTGATTTGTTATCCCATGACTTCGGGTTGTTGTCGCTCTTTCTCTCCTTATTTTATTGGTGTTGAAGTTGTTGCTGCTGCCCCATGGCGCCAAGCTTTGGCGGCAATATGTGCCAACGGTTGAATAATCTGTCAATAAGCTTTTGTCATCGCTTGGTCTAGAATAGTGTGGTAGGGCGAAGATGGTCCCGCCGCAAATAAACATTTTTCTATTGCTTGCCAAAAGGTTTGCGGGTTATACATACATACATTGCGTCTTGGGCGCTTTTTATACCCTGTTCCCATTGAAAAATGGGGGATCATGAAGTTGTGCGAATGTATGTAACAGGGAGAAGGAAACATTTCCGAACCCATAAAGTATAAATATTCTTGATCAGCATGAACAACCGAGTCGAAATAGCCATGTCCGTCTGTCCCTCCGACCGTCTGTCCGATAGAGCCACACATTTTTGGATGAAGGTAGATGTATGCCGTACGCATATCAAATTTGTTTCAGATTTGGAAAAAACACCGGAGACATAAGTGAATCAATTGACCGTGTAGTGGCTGGCCCCCCAGAGTGGCGTGTTAGTCAGGACTACAACAGCTTTATAATGTAGCCTGCATTCAGGAAGACCCTTTAATAGCTGTCAAAAAAACCAGTTACGTTCAAATTCAAAACAAGTAAATGAAAACAAATGAACGGGGTATTTTGTAGTCGGGGCAATCGACTACAGCACCCTTACTTTTTTTTCCTAGCAAGCACAAAAAACTTTTTAATAAAGGTCGATAGCTGCATGTCAATCTGCTTTGTGCTCCCTGCCCAAAACTACCACACATAAAAGAGAGAAACTTCTGGCTCACTCTGGCGCACCGTCACGTTACGATTAGCTTTGGCAATAGTTCTCCTGCTCTCTGCATGAGCATCCGGTTAAGGAAGTGGGTGTGGTTAAATATGGACGCCCCCAACGACTCTTTTGGCGACACTTTGTCTTCCGTTTTATCTCTTATTACTTCCGTTACGACACTTTTTGGCTTAATTTCTTGTCACCTTTTACATTGTAATGCGTTTTTTAATGAGAAATAGCTGACAGAAATCGCACTTCAACATTAGCATTTATATGGCTAACTTTATAGATGTATAATTGGTGTTTCGAGATCTGGCATCCATGCTTGAATCGGATATTGCCAGGTCAATTTCATGAGTCAAAAGTGGAGGGCGATAATATATAAATAAATATTCTATTTTACACATGCTGCCTCTCAAGTGCTCGAACTTTTTCAAGTCCACATTTGCCGATCCGCCAAACGATTGGTAAAGACCGGATGATGTCGAATTATGAGCAAAAGAGTGTTCGTGGCTGCGGCGCAGTAGCAGCGCTGATTTCAGCTGCCTCTGCAGGATCAAAATTTATGCTGAGCACTTTCGTTGGTACAGACTATAATATAGTCGGGCTTAACTTCCTTTCTTTCTTGATGTTTTCAAAAACAGCTTAACATTAATTCCAGGCTTCTCTTTTTATACCCGTTACTCGTAGAGTAAAAAGGGTTTACTAAAGTCGAGCAAATGTATATAACAGACTGAAGGAAATTTTTCCGACCCCATAAAGTATATATATTCTCGATCAATATCAATATGTTGAGTCGAGTTGAGTCAGTGTCAGTTTAAGCCTTTTCCTTTTTAAGGATTTTTACAAATCTGAAAAAAAATTTGATCAGCGAAAATTTTTTTTTTTATTTATTTGTCAAAATCGGATGACCTGCCATAGGAATGATCGGTCGAGAAACTCGATTTAGTTAGAAAAACTTTTTTGTTATCAAAGACACCGCCTCCAAACTTTGTATTTCTTAGTTTGCTATGCTTTCCCATGGTTTCACAAAGTTTGGTCGAAATCGGACATCTATAAAGTATAGCTGTCATAGAAAAGTAGAATCAGAAAAGTCTTAGTCTAGTCTTAGTGAGAAGAACTTGTTTTTTGTTCAGTGGAAATGTCCTTCAAATTAAGATTAAATTAGAAATTAAATCCACATGAGTAATACACGCAAACTTAAAAGACGCAATTGTAAAGCGAAGTCCATTCAAATTTTAATCTGTCATAAAAATGTATGACCCCTTGACGAAAAGTGTTATCTTTTAACACAGCTGATTACCAATGAAAAATTTGATAAAGGCAATTTTTGTTTAATTATTAAAAAAAATACCTTTTAGAAGGACACAAAAAAAATCTTGTCGTGACTTGCATTTAGGTGTGTTTTAATATGTGTTGTTTTCCCTTGTGTCGAAGCCTGTCAACTATCGGTATATAAGTAAATAACTGAATGTGTACATATGTTTGTGTGTTGCCATAGATAATCAAATTTGGCACTAATTCGCGGCAGACATGCAAAGAGTAAATAAATTTGCTGTAGTCTCTTTTATTCCTCTAATTTGTTTTCGAGCTAGTTGCCACAGAGCACAAAGTAAATAAAAAACGAGAGTTTTCGGTAAAGTCAGCCTTGCAAGACTCCGATATTGCTATAATATTACTCGGGGAGAGCAGAGTTTCCTAAGATTAAGGTTAATAATTCTTCAACGATCGCTGTAAAAATTGGTCAGGATATATAGTGCCTGGAGCGGGTAATGTGCGCTCGCTTTGGGAGAGGTCGTATTAAACGAGAGCGTAAGTTAAAGTCGGCCCTTCTTCGAAATACCTGTTACTCAGGCAATTAGTGTTTAAGAGGCCGGCCATATGAATTAATAATAGTCTGTGAAAAAACAGCTTCCGTCAACTAACCAATAATAATGTCTTTAAAGGAATGCTTGGAACAAAACTACCTCATAAATTTTTAATTTAAGCAAATTTGAAAAGAGAGAAAACGCCATGAAAAAAATTTTACCAAGTCTTCTACTACCATAGTTATGGCTCATTTAACAACGAGGGTAGATGTTTGGCAACTTGGCGTATGAGTAACACACTCCCAATAGCTTCAACAAATGAACAAAACTGCAGACTTATGCGCATAAACAAAAAGCATAACAATAACTTACGGCTAGCGAAAAGCATAACATAAAACAAAGCAACAAACTGCTATAGCTTCGCGTTTGCAAAATGTGCTGTAAAGGGGGCGAGTCTAACAACTGCATGTTGTCATTGTCATTTTGGTTTATTGACTTTGGCAAATAGTTGTCGGCGCAGGTATTAACATCAATGCAGTTGCCATTTTTTGCCCCCATCTCCCAGTCGAAATTTACACTCTTCCGTCCTTTTTGCGCTTTTTTACTTCGAGAGGCGTTCCATTTTATTAGTAGCTGTACAATTCTATGCCAGGGCAGAGGACCCAACGGAACGCTCCATAAAGCTAAGAATTATTGTAATGCGAATATTATTATGATTATGCGATCGTTATCGTAAATAATTTTCAATGATACGCATGTGCTTGGACTTGGCAAGAAATGTGAGCCCTTGTTTTATGGTAATTTTTGAAAAGTCTTTGCAGAGACCTGGTGAAGCTTTTAGCGACTAGTTCACTCCGCAATAGCAAAAAAATGAAAATGAAACTATTGCCACCCAAACAGACAGACAGTAAAATATACTATGAAGCCGAAAGACGACGAAATGTAAGCAACAGTTCATTAATCATGAAGCTGGCGAGCCGAGAGTGAAAGAGAATTCGCCATTATTTTCGTGTAAACTAAGCAAAAGCTTGAACATTATTTAACATGGGCTCAAATGGAAGCAGATGAGGTAAATACGATGTTCTTTTATCCCCTATCCTTCTTCAGCTATATATCTAGCCTTTAAAAAATAAAGGAAAGAAAACTTCTGCTCGGTCGAGGTTGGTATATCCTTGCAGCACGTTTTACTAATTTGAACGATATTTCCACTGCAAACAAACAAGTCTTTCTCACTAAGACTACTATTCTGACTTTCCTTTTGTATGGCAGTTTTACTATATAGATGTCTGATTTCGACCAAAACTAGTGGAATAATGGGAAAGCATAGCAAACTAAGAAATACAAAAAAGTTTGTCTCCCTAAAACTAGTTTCTCGACCGATCAGCTATAACTTGATACGGCAGCTTATAGTCATCCGATTTTGAGAAAACTTTGAAGAATTTAGTGAAAGCTAATTAAATAAATATATGAAAATTATAAAGACGTTTACATTGAAAACAAAACTAAACTAAGATTTTTTCTAGCCTTACTTTTCTATGGCAGACTATATATATGTCCGATTTCAACCAAACTTGGCAGAATCATGGAGAAGCATTGAAAACTAGTAAAAACGGAGCTTAAAGACGTTTGCATTTAAAACCAAAAAGTTTTTCTCAATAGAACTAGTTTTTTGACCGATCGTTCATATCGCAGCTACATGTTATAGTCTGACCCGGCCGGTTCCGACAAATATGCAGCGTATTTGTATCAGAAGACATCGTGCAAACTTTAGTCGCGATAGCTTTAAAACTGAAGGAGGAGATAGCATAGAAACAGACGGACGGTCAGACGGAAAAGGACGGACGGGACGGGAGATATAACGTTTTTAAATTGCGTGGCTGGAGGGGGCGGAGGGGGGTAAAACTTGATCTGCCTGCAAGTATAAGAAGATTTAGTCCCAAACTAGTCGAACCTCTATCTCTTACCATCTCTGAGATCTGCTTCTTTCAGCTGCTACTGCAGCATTAAAATTAATGCTGAACGTATTATTTCGTTGGTACGGAGTTTGTTATAGTCGGGCTCGACCGACTTTCTTTCTTGTTTTACATTAATGTTAATGCTCTTATGATTAATAAAGGAAGGCAATTAAACATTTATTCCCCTGAGAACCGGGATATCGAAAGTCGGGAGTCGGGCAGTGCCGAATTTAACTTTCGTTCTCTTTTTAAACATAGATAAGTATTCATTATTACATATTACAGCTTTGGTATACAATTGCACATAAAATTATATGAGCAGATTGAAATTAAAGCCACTTTCTCAGTTTCTTCACCATTTTATAAGAAGACCTTGGGTCTTCCACAATACGGATGGCGGACTCTTGATTTTCTTTTGTGTTTACTATTTCAATGGAAACATATTATGGCTTCCCGGCAAGCAGTGCGACAAAGCAAAAACAATGAATAACGCTCACAAAGACTAAATCTATATTAATTTGACCATTTTGTGGAACAAAGTACCCCAACCCCATGCCAACGTCATCTTCCTCTGGTGCAAGTCAGCCAGTTAGTAGGCACCAGATAAGTTAATAGCTATGAAGCAGTAAATCTGGCACAGGATCTTTAAATGCGGGGGGTCTTTTGCCCTTTAGTAGATGTGTGCGTGTTGTTCCGCAAATGAGTGGCTAATTTGCAGGCACGCTAATCGAATAGGAGTTAGCTGTGATCTCAGTTAAAGATCATTGGCATTTTTAAGAATTTACACAATTTCTTCTTCCCTGATAAGGGTACTAAATTTACTCCAATAAAGACACTTTTATAAATTAAAAAAAAAATCTTCCCAGCTCAACATCTTTAAGCGCATGACAGAAGCCAGAGCAATCAATCCATAAATCATTCGCCACATCGATGAAGACTGGCAATAGCCAAATCTGATTGACTTCTGACAAACTGCTGGGCAGACAACACCAATCAGCAACTTTCAAGCAAACAATTAACACACATTATATTCATTCTGAGAAAATACATAGTGTATAGGTATATGAATGCATTATATGTTTGACGGTATATATGAGTTGATATTAAGGATATTGATTTACTACTCTTAAGCTCTTGATTCTATTGTGAACGTAAGTCGGAAAGTGCGAAGCCCGACTTTGGTTGCTTACGCAGAGTAGTTGCATACTGGTTCAGGATGCCATTTAACTTGCATTGTACGAAAACAAATTATTGTTAAGTTAATTGTTTGCTTAAATGAAGATAAAGTTTCATTACAGTCAGTATCGGTTACTTCCTGTTAGAATTAGTTGAGAGTTACTCAAATCATCTGTGGCTGAATATTACCATTTATAAAGATAAGCTAATTAAATACTCGTACACTAGATCACTGTGCACTAAAAGAGTCTTCATCTCAGTTGGCAGAGCAAGTTAACGTAACTTAATGTGACGTAACTTAATGTGGCGCGGAACTGTCTTTCCCGCAGTCAGTAAATCTCCTATGTGAATTTTCATTGAGTTTGTGTGTATCAAGTCAAATCGAAATTACTTTTATACGCTATCAATGTGGAAATTATACAAAAAAATTACTAAACCAATTGTTTCACAAATGCGTGAGTGAATTGGTGGCCGAAGCGCCTAATTATATTACTCTCCGTAAGAGTCTACAATATTTTGGAGATGGACAGTCAAACATATTAAGTTTCTTGGTCGGGTCTTTTTTACTTTGCTATTATTTGTTTATGTTACAACCCAAATATATGGCGCAGACATACTACAAATCGCATCAGTAAGAAAACGACGAGTACAAAAAATAAAAGAAAGAAAGCAAGCTCCTTCAAGTTGTTATCAGCCTGCTTAGCTGCTGTCAGTGTGTTTGCGTTTGTGTGCACAGCCCTCAGCATATTCAGTTAAAAGGATAATGGAGCACAACAATTTTTACGCACATATATTTTACAAATATTTGCATTTTCATGGCTGGGGGAAGGAAACACACACATAGCTTTGCAGCGCTTCTTTCTTTTTAACAGGCTAGGCCTGAAAAGAATCAACTTCAAGCTAGTGGGAATGATACAGCAATAAAGAGATGTGTTGGTTTATTGTATGAAATTCAACTAACAAACGATGTTACGAAATAGTCACAAAGTAAGAAATAGTTTTAGTTCAGTCTAGATCTCGATTGAGATCTCTGTTGAAGAGCATATTACAGTCAGACTTGACCAACTTTCTTTTTTATTTCTAATAAATCTCATTACTTTCTAACTTTCCATTTTTATGAAAATGTATGTGACAGGCAGAAGGAAATATTTCCGACCCTAAGAAGTATATATTATATATTCTTGATCAGCACCAAAAGCCGAGTCGATATAGCCATGTCCAACTGTCCGTCCGACTGCCCGCCTGTATGAGCGCGTCGATCTTAGAGACTATAAGAGATAGAGCCTCGAATTTTTACTTGAAAGGTAGGTAGGTAGGTGTATGTCATTCGCAGACAAGGTTTGTACAGGGGTACCGCATTGTCAGATACAGCGTGCGTGCGTGTGAGTTTGTGGTACTTTGCAGAGAACTCACACTGTTGCCACATCACCTGTCTTGTTGCATCATGATTGGTTTTCTCCACGATCTTGATCTTCTCCATTCCTTTGGCGGATCGATAAGTTATCCTGATAACTAAATATGTCCAGAAGCAGCCATCTATCTTCAAAACTGTGGGAGATATGACATAGGGGGCGTGGCCAAAATTGAAAATAAACTTGATCTGCCTGCAGACATAAGAAGCATATTTCCCATACATGTCAAACCTCTATCTCTTACCATCTCTGAGATCTGTGCGTTCATACGGACAGACAGACGGGCAGACGGACAGAAGGACATGACTCGGCTGTTGATGCTGATTAAGAATATATATACTTTATAGGGTCGGAGATGCTTCCTTCTGGATGTTACATACTTTTGCACAAACTTATAATACTCTATGTACCTACGGTACACAGTATAACGAGAGCGTAAGTTAAAGTCGGCCCTGACCGACTTCGAAATACCCGTTACTCAGTTCAGTTAGTGTTTAATAACTTCATGCGGCTCGGATAAGTATGCAACATTTTTTTTACTCGGCCATTTATTATCCTATCCTTTTTAAAACCTATGAACACCTAGATCTCAGAGAATAGAATAGCTAGTGCAACCAAATTTTCGATGTAAGCTAGTATTGTCTGCAGGCAGATCAAGTTTATTTCAAATATTGGCCACGCCCCCTCCCGCCCCCGCAATAAAAAATGTTGAATAACTCCCACAATTTTTAGGATATCGAGCTCAGATTTTGCAGTGTAGTCTATGTGGTTAATATCTACAATCTCACAAATTTTCAAAAGGATTCAATCGGATAATAAATGGCCGAATTAAAAAATGTTGCATACTTATCCGAGCCGCATGAAGTTATTAAACACTATTTGAACTGAGTAACGGGTATTTCGAAGTCGGGCACGGCTGACTTTAACTTACGCTCTCGTTCGAGCTGCAAATGTACTCGACAGTCAGAAGCGATTCACTTTCGCAACTTGTACGCGTTTTGTTTGATTATGTGAACATCTTTCTGCATATAGTATTTTCAATTGTTAATTTTCAAATATACTTTGCCACCGAATGTCGTCAGCTGTATTATGGGCCGCGCATTTGAAATAATTCAAAATTATGAAATGAAAATTGGCAGGTGAAAATTAAATTCCACTTATTTGTGTGTGAGGCAGTAAATCTTTAATTAGATTTAGCACTAAGGTCAGTGTGCAGAGTGCATGTCATTAATTTGTGTGTGCATCCTGCGGATATGGGTCAACTTGGGGTCATGCATTCTTCGTCGGTTCTTTTCGCAAACGTTCTTTCCAAATACTTTATGTGGTCGGAGATGCACGAGCTTAGTATACCCTTTTTCTCTACTAGTTACGGGTGTAAAAAATGATTTATGTGACACGACGTAGATGACGCATCTAGAGCCCAGGTCAGGAGGTCTTTAAAGCTGTTAGTTTTTCTCTTTGTCTTTATGTCTACTTGTTATCTGTTTGAGGCGATGTGAGGCATACTGTCGACGTCGAGCTGGTAAAAAGAAAAAAATCTCTAAAACGTTGGCCTAGTGGCTGCGTGCAAGGCAAGTGGCGCCAGTTTGTATTGTCAACCTTTTGCCGTTGCTTTGGCGTTTTTCTCTCTGAAGCTAGCTGCTCACTGCGTGTGTTTGTGTGTTAGACAGGCAGCCCTCTGTCTGTCTCAGTGTCTCCTCTGTGCTTTTTCTTTTCTATTATTGTCTCACTTGAAAGTGTACCCGATGTATTATGCATATCCTGTAACACTCCACTTTTGTTGTGCATTAGTCAAATGTGCGGCAGTTGGAAAATGGAGTCTGAGTAGATACGCCGTACGAATGGGAAAATGGGCTGGTTCCACTTAAGTCACTCAGTTGGCTAGGGACAAGACCAAAGCTAAGCATGTTTTGTTGCCAGCTTTTGTTTTTCCCGTTCGCAGGTAGCAAGTTAAGAAATTAAAATGCTGTAAGCGGCGCCGAATTAAGAAGCATTTTGGACATGGCTTTCTTTTATTTGGTTACCATTTGCTATGGAGCTTAATTCCTTTATTACACCCTTGCAGAGGGAATATTGAAATTGTCTAGATGTTTGTAGCGCATAGAAGGAAGCATTTTCGACCACATAAAGTATATATATTCTTGATCAGCATGACTGTATGAACGCGTCGATCTCAGAGACTATTAAAGATAGAGCCACAAATTTTTGGATTTGGATTTTTGATTCGGTAACAGGGGCTGTGACTAAACAAATAATTTCACACAACAGCCAAAACTACACAGTATTAATAAATGATCAAAACTAATGATGCACCATTAAGTTATAATGCCATTAACTTTTAGAGTAAAAGTCTGTATTAAATTCGAAATGTCTGTATTAAAGAATGGATATCCATCACCATATTGTATATTTGTGATCAGCATCAATCGCATAGTTGATCTTGCCCAGTATGTCATTCTTAACATGCATCCCAGTAAATGAACCCAGTACTGGTAGCCAACAGACCGGATTTCATTATTGTGCCAGAGTATTTTGATAATTAAGTAAAAGCTATCGTTAAAGTGAAAATTAAGAGCTCTGTTCACCTATAAAGAGGCTACCAAAAATTATCTACTATCATGAGAGATTGCAGTTGCTTAGATGTCACGTGATTTATTGCTCGATTAGACAGCATTCCCTCCATTCACCCTGAGCTTTCCGACATCGTATATTTTGCATAATTGAAAAACCAGTTAACTTTCCCAGTTCGTAGTCTAAAACTTGCCACCCTGACTGAAATCTTGTTTTCGTTTTCAATTTAATTTTCACTTGAGCAACACTTAAAAACAGTCGCCGAATTAGATTATTCAAAATGTCAAACAATTATTCAAACGCCAAAAACGGAAGAAGTTCTTTGACTTCTGTGTGAGTTGGACTGGCTGGCTGTCCGACCCCCAAGGGCAACGTGTATGCATAAGGCAACTTATGATTTAAAAAGATATTAGACTTGTTCACAGTTTGCCGCTCCCTTTGTCGTTGGTTCTTGTCCTTTATGCAAAACAGAAGGCGAACCTTCCTTGAAAAAATAATATAAGAGAGTAGCAAAAGCTTTGGCAAATTATGTCTGCAATGGAATATAAATACGCTCGAAAAAATTTAATTATTTCTGAAGTTAAGGGCAGTTACGCATAAACTTTTATTAACTCTGTATGTTCTTACGCAGACTTAGCAATTTCGTAAACTTTTCTTCTATCCATCTCACTCTCTCGCTTATACTTCCATTTTTCCATTTTGAAGGCAACAATCCTCTGAGTTTTGTTTTTCTATAAACCTTTTAAATGCCATTACAAAGTGTATCTGAAGAACTCTAGAGATATTGGTATTTTATTGAAAGGCGAAGGTTTTGGTTCGAACCTTGGTTCAGCCCATGCTTTATTCAAGTTTTTAATTTAATCGACTCAAAAACGACACAAACAGTATGGAAACTGTGAAGATTTTGGGTCGATTTTTAGAACATAAAACATGAAACTGTTGCAATTACAATTTGCTGTTAAATAAAATTTCATTTCGCAGTCTACATAAAAAAAAATATTACAGAAGTAATGTCTAGCTCTTATTTTGTTCAATATGCTTTGGAGTCTAGGATCTTTAAAAACAACGGCAACTCTGAACATTTGTATGGATTTTTCCATTTACCTTTCCTGACGATTGTAAGACATAGTCGTCCAAACCCGTCAGGAAAGTAGAAGAAGTCGCCGGTCTACTGTTGATGTACATTTCGGTGTTCCGATAACAGGTTCGAGTTCAGCACACGATAATCATTAGTGTAATCTGAGACAATATGAAAAATTGGTAAATTTCGTTAGTTTTAAGACCTGTCAATCTACATGAACAGCTGCATTGGGACTTTTGATCATCCCGTTAAAAATGGGAGAAAAAGGGAGATCATGAAGTTGTGCGAACAGGGAGAAGGAAACAATTCCGACCCCATAAAGTATATTTATTCTTGATCAGCATGAACAGCCGAGTTACTATAGCCATGTTCGCATTTCCGCCTGTTCGTTTGACCGTCCTTCCGTCTGTGGGTTCCGTCCGTCTGTCTGTATGAACCCTTCGATCCTAGAGACTATAAGAGATAGAGCCACAAATTTGAGCATGTAGGAAGGTGTATATGACCACCCTTTTTTTCCCCTTTTATGCGCAAAGGACCGTCAGATCCACAACTTTCAAGTAAGATTCTCGTGGTTTAATATACATCAAGCAAGGCCTAATATCTATCTATTCGAAAAGTACAAGCAGACAAGACAGATACCACCGGAGCTATAAACGAAAAAATTTAGCTTGCGGGGGGAAAAAGATAAAATTGCTAAAAGGCTAAAATAATGTTGTCTTCTTTCATGATGACCCTTTAATAGCTGTTACAAAAACCGGTTACATTCAAGTTCAAAAATAAATTTAAATTTATTTAACTACGAACCAATCTATAACTTACGGTTAAGGAAATGCGTTTGTGTGTATGTATGAGTATGTGTGTATACATTCTTCAAAATATAAATGAAAGCAAATGCATCACCCTTACATCTTATAGTTTAATAGTTAAGAATTATTTCTGTGCCAAATTTCATTCGAATTCATTAAGTCGTTTCTGCATGATAGAGTAAAAATTAACCTAAAGGAACATGGTATTTTCTAGTCGGGGCAGCGCCCTTACTTGCTTTTTCTGTCGAAGGTTGATAAATGCGTGACGCAGTTATGCCGGACTGATTCTATCAATCAAAGGATCTGGTCATAAAAACCACAACGCAACACGCGACTTTTGACGAACAACTTTATTGGCAATGCGGTTTTGTTTTCTAATTTACCCAACAGTCAGCTGATCAGAGGCTCAGCAAATGGCAGATAAACTCCAAACTAAATTTTTGCCTTCCCCAGCACAAATAAATACACGTTTATTAACTGTATGCGAGAGCAAATGCGGCTAGACTAATTAAATAGAAGAGTGCGTCTAGCTTAATGAGCTGGAATTTGGTTATGCATACAAAATGGTTTCCACTTTGAAGGTAAGCCTGAGTTATACTTTCTGAATTACTCTTTCAGTAAAATTGGAAATACAATTAAAAAAGAAAGTATTAATATACATGTCAAGTGTCTATTACCAAGAGATGGTGATTTATTTAAAAATATGGGGAAAGCAAGTTTTGTCTCCGTAAAAATTATATACCCTTGCAATTCGATTAGTTTTTACTCTTTACAAAAAAATAGCTTTGCTTTGAAAAATACAATAACCTATAGATGGCTCCACTTCTGCGACAAATCGACTTTCAATCCCGGAGACGATTGCCAGCATTCGGTAAGAATTGCCGAGGGTGCTCGGCCCCCAGGGATATGGCTGAGGAACACTTTTACAAGGTAAAGGCTGAGAAGAAAGCGCGCTCTCCCTCTCTCTTTCTCTCTTTGAGCCACCTTCTTACTACATCGTTACTGTAATTATAAAAGTATACCACTGGTTTGAGTTTATGTGTGTGCTCTTGACATGCTTGTACTTCGACTGGCTCAACGCAAATGCCGCGAGGGGCCAATCAGAGAAAAGAAAAAAATAAATTAAAAAACGAAGCATGACATAATGAAATTTATCAGAAGCTGAAAAGCCCAAACGCAGCAGAATTGCAGCCGTAGGAATGGAGAGGGCTGCATGCCAGGTGAGCACAATTTAATTTCTCAAGTTGGAATCTTGCTCTTATCAAAAGGTCTTTATCGCAATGACGCACTTTCCGCCTTACATCTTAGACAGCTTCAGGTTTTTATGCATTGCCCATGTTGACAGCCAAGCGCAAACCCCTCTGACAAGGACACGGCAGCACGCAAAAAACCGCCACGACTGCCTGGCTGGCTGGCACCTAGCTTTATACTGAAGTGTGTGTCACAAACATGACAGGCAATGTCGACGTCAAGTTGCCAGCTTCAGGTAACCCTAAGCAAAGCTTGGTAAATCATTCGGCCAAGCCAAGCGTAAGAAGGTGGGTTTTTCCTCTTTGTTTTCCACGTCCATGGCAACTAATTAAATTAGGCAATCCTTTCGACTGTGCGTCTGGAAAACATAAATAAGCACAGCCCAGAGTCAACGAACCAACTTCCACATCCGCTTCCGTGCCGGAAACCATTTTGGCGTGAATTTTCTTCCAGTTTCTTCCCTCATTTGCAGCAAATTTTGCATTAGCCGTCAGCTGAAGCAGGAGCTCCTAAGTGCAGGCTCGTTTGAAATAAATATTCCGCAAAGCAAACAAACAATCAGTAAACGAAGGGGAAGGACAGACGCAACCACAAAGCAAACCGCAGTCCAAACCAGAGAAGCCCAGCCATTCAATGGCTGCCTCTCTGATGGCCTGGCTTCCGTCGTCAACGTGAACGGGCAACATTTGCAATTCAATTGCCAAAGCGCCACCTTTCGACATGCGCCGGAAATCGCTTACTATGCAGCCTAAGCGGCCAAAAAGCAAAGCAAAGGTTTTCTAATACTTTAGTCCTCATCCAGTAAGCCATTTTCCCAGAGTGCCTTAGAAATTGCACAATAAAATGGCAACATTGTGCTCAAAAAAGATAAAGCGAGAGGCTGACAGCATGAACTAATATCGTATATATATTGAATATGTACATTCTTAGGTGGTTTGTAAGGATGCGAACAGACGATAGAATTTTGTAATACAAAGCTGACATCAAAATATAAGACTTTCTTTTCTTAAGTATCTGGTATATCGAAGTCGGGCAGGGATAACCTTGTGATAATTTTGGGAATATTAAAATATAGAAAGTTGTTAGAAAGGTCAGCGTTTTATTTTAGATTTCTTTCAAATTAATTGTCGAAATGTACTAATATACTGAAAATAAATGTTTTGAGCTAGTCCTGTCTTTTAGCAGCACTGCAAATACACGTTATTGTACATAAAACCTAGCTGCCAATGGAACGATCGGTTGAAAATGCTAGTTCTAGAGAGAAAAACCTGGTTGTTTTCAATGTTGTCGTCTTTCTACTCTAAGTCAATTGACTTTCTTTGCTCCCACATAATTTAAACAAGAAAGAAAGTCGGTCAAGTCCTACTATAACATACTCCGAACCAACGAAATTATACGCTTAGCCTTAATTTTGATACTGCAGTAGCAGCTGAAAGCAGCGCAGCTACTGCAATAAATAATGCTGATTAGTTAGTATGTCTAGAAGGTACGAACCGTCTATCTTTAAAACTGTGGGAGATATGACGATTTTTTCCGAATTGAGGTGGCGGGAGGGGGCATGGCCAAATAGAAAATAAACTTGATCTGCCTGCAGATATAAGAAGAATTTGTCTCATATTCGTCAACCCACTATCTCTTAGCACCTCTGAGATCTGTGCGTTCATACGGACAGACAGACGGTCATACGGACATGGCTATATTGTCTTGGCTGTTGATGCTGATTAAGAATATATATACTTTATAGGGTCAGAGATGCTTCTTTCTGGCTGTCACATAGATTTGCCCAAACTTATTATACTTTGTGTACCTCCGGTACAGAGGATAAAAAGTTAGGTCTTATAAATAGTCTTGTTTTGAGAAGCTTTATTGTTTATCGGACGAGCTAATACCCTTTTCAAATACTACAAACATTATTAATAAGCAGTTCAGTATAGTTTGGTTTCGGTTCGGTTCAGTTCCGGTTCCCATTCCAGAAACAAAACTTATGGTATGGGCTCCCCCGGCAAGGTTGTTTACTATTTGAGATAGTACTATTTATTTTGTTTAAAAAAAACAAGTTCTGAAACCAAATTATGGTACATTTTGTAACACAATTGTATGTCATATTTTTGCATCCCTCACGTTCTTATGAATATCTAGTGGCCATCATTAAATCAATCAGTTGCAAAAATAAAAACAAAAATAATAAAACGCAAGTCAATTAAGTATCAAATGGTTGGTGGGAAAGCAAACAGTGGTAACAATCGCAGCGCAAAAGCATTCAAGCAACTTCTGCATAAATCGAGAGTAAATTGAGCCAATTCTGTATAAATACTATGTACTAACGAGATGAAAGAGCAGCCGGGTAGATTGGGAGAGTTTTGGATAAGAATAGCTTTGCCACGATAAGAGGCGGACCATTGCCAGCCAAAGTGCCATAAAAATGTGTATTAAAATGAGTAAAAACATTTATTTGCATAAAGTCAACTAGCAAGCGGATGAGACAGCAATTGAGGAAGTGAGCGGGGAATCAAAGCAGTGAGCGGACGGAGCGGTTAGGAAAGTGGGTTGCAAAAACTATTTCAAGTGTCAAAAGTTTTAGTTGCGTACATTTTCAGTGCAAGCTCCGAGCTCTCGAGTATGTACTCGAGTCACGCATAAGTTGGAAGCAAGCAGGTCGAAGAAAACGCTAACCAATGACAACAGCAGCCAACAGCGAACAAGGGAAGCGTACAATAAGAAGTAAGCTCAAATTGCAAGTTAGGCTAAAGCAGTGGCGGGCACACAAATATAATGACATGTAAGACTTGCATTTGTGTCATTGTATTTGTGTGCCCGCCACTGGTTTACAGTGACGATGTCGCAGCAGAGCGCCGGCAGAATAACTCCCAGACTCGCGAGTCTGGCTCGCACCCGCCACTGGGCTAAAGAAATATGCATTCTCACACAAATACTAGTGCTTAGACCGTATCATACAAACGGTGGAAGATTCTTGACCGATTCTCATTTTTAATGGGAACAGGATATAAAAATGACTATACGCAGCCCCCAAATGGGCCCGGATTCGAGCTTCTCTCAATCTCTTGGCTTGTGCTTTAAATTTTTGCATAAGAAAAGGGGTCACCTTCACCATTTTGTTTGCACCAGCTGTGAAGTAACTAGCCATGAATAAGCTTCTCAAACTTTACCGTTCGAATTCGGCGCTGAACTGTAGGTCACTTTCTTTTGTGCAAAAACAAGAAGCACACATGTCAAGAGATTATGAGAAGCTCTACTTTGGCCCCTTTGTGGGATGTGTATAGTCAAGTGTTGATTGTGTGTGTTTTCTGTGCTTGTGGGTAGAAACGGAACGTCAGGCCAGCTGAAAATGAAATGGCATTGGGCCAATGCCCGCAAAATAAAAATACACGCAATCAATTCCGTTTACCCCGAAGTCTTTGAAGTCGACAGTGGAAGGCCAACGTCGATTAACTAAAGTCAAAGATTGAATTATTGTTTTTGTAGGATCAAGTCTGCTGCTGATTAAGAAGCTGCATTTGTTTTCATAGACAGACTGCTGTTGCGTTTTCAGTTCCAGTTCTGTGTTAGATTGCAACGCGCGCACACAGTGTCAACAACATCGGCCACCCCAAAAGGCAACTTGAGAAAAGTATTTTCGCGGTATGCGCAGAGATAAAAATAATTTTAGAAATTGCTATCGCTTCTCCCCACTGAGTGCAAGAGTTGACGAGGACAACATGAGTCAACTTTTGCTGATGTGTCAGAGACGTTTTCGCTTCTTCTGCGTGTGCCTTCTTTCAACTCGTTGCCTTGCCTTACAATTCGATTTGTGTCGCCTTAGCTATGCTGTCAGCTGCAAAATTACTACTTCTTCTTGCTAATCTAGTGTAAACGGACACCCTAAAACTCCGCAACCCACCACCCTGACTCAGCAGACATACTCACTTTTCATGCTACTTCTAAGGATGTCGACACTCATCCATCAAACAACGTCTTTCACTACCCTACATTAACATCAATTAGTAGTGGGAATTTATGTCAATTTTCTTTTCTTTTTTTTTTTTGCTTAATAGCAAATTCAGTCGCAGACAGTCCATAATTTGCTCCTCAAAATTTGTTGGCCATCTATTAGTTTTTCCGATCCTTTCTTGCAATTATGAAATACTTCCCGACAGAACAAGCTGAAAGTTTGCCAAAGAGCTAAAGTTCTTTTCGCATAGATGTCTCATTGCGTTTATGATAAATGGTCATTGAAGTTGGCGGCGTGCGGAATATGGAATATGGCTGGGAAGGACGAGTGCGATAATGAGAGGGCGCATTTCAAGTATGCCATTTATATTAATCATGGCATACTTATGAGCGTGAAGTGTAATTGAAAGACTTAACCAAACGTGTTACTAATGGCGAACTATTTTTGTTATGAATTTATATTCGTTCTGTCTACCATTTATTGCGTTATTGGGGTGTATGAATTTTGGATGGAAGCAGAATAGGTGTGCTACCGTTTTTACTAGAGATAAAAATAAACATAGGAAATGACATCAGGTATAGTATTTCTTCATTCCCGTTTTTATACTCTGTACCGTAGGTACATAGAGTATTATAAGTTCGTGCAAAAGTATCTAACAGCCAGAAGGAAGCATCTCCGACCCCATAAAGTATATATATTCTTGATCAGCATCAAGAGCCGAGTCGATATAGCCATGTCCGTCTGTCTGTCCGTACGAACGCACACATCTCAGAGATGGTAAGAGATAGAGGTTTGACATGTATGGGACATATGGTTCTTATGTCTGCAGGCAGATCAAGTTTGTTTAAAATATTGGCCACGCCCCCTAACGCCCCCGCAATTTAGAAAAAACGCTATATCTCCCACTGCAGCATCAAAATTATGCTTAGTGTGTAATTTCCTTGGTACAGAGTATGTTATAGTCGGGCTTGACCGACTCTCTTTCTGGTTTTTTTTTTTGAGGATCACTAAAATCTGAAGACGTGGCTAAGTAAGTCGCTTTCAGACAAATTTAGAAGTCTTCATTATTTCCGCCAATGGGCAAGTAAAGCCCGGTTGAAAATTTGAAATTACAATAATTCATTTATTAATGCGAATAAGTCTCGAGCCTACGCTGAAGCCATGAGGGAAATCATAAAAAATGATGCTGTTTCGACTGTCCAGTTGCCATGCCAAGGATTGAAAATCTTTGATTCACCTATACTATGGTATATAATTAATTGTTTTGCTTAACTGACATCTCTTCTAGTTATTGCTGTTGATGTGGCTTACACTTAAATCTTTTATTCTGCAGGAGTGGGGGCCTTTAATATGAAAGCAAAAGTTTTCTCAGCTTGTTGAGACTACGCTCCACTTACATTTCTTGATCTTATTACAAGTTGTGTCTGTATTCGTGTGCGGTGTAGATTACACCTTAAAGCTGCCAATTAAAAGTTTTTTGGAGTGGGTTTGCACTGATTCTATATTATGCCTCAGCAATGCCACTGAATTCGATTAATAAATCTTTTATTTCCACAAACAAATTTTAGCATTGACCCTCGCCCTTGATTTTGACATTCCTGACAAACCATCCCTGACCACCACATCGCGTGTGCATGTGTTTGTGAATTTTTAAGGTTTATCGATTTTATGCGCTCATGTAGGGGGGATACCTTTATTTCGTAGTTATTCAACCCAGAGCTTTGAACTCTTGACAGCAGGTGCCATCCTAGTGTTATAGTCAATGTAAAACACAGACCATAAAAAACGGAAACCAACGACTAAGGCTACCATAAATTAAAGGCTTTAATAATGATGAATGATATGTGAGGAGGAGTTTATATTGGGAAGAGAAATGGTATATTGAAGCAGCGCCCAGGGGACTGCATTAAATTAGGTTGCAATGGCTGAGAGCGACAAGTCGATCTCCCTCTTAGGCCAAGTGGGCCCGTTGCGATGCCACTTGTTTCCTGTTAAACACTTTGTATCATACTGGCCGGATGTGGTGCAGCAGTTAGTGTGTTTGCCTACTGTGCAGGAGGTCGTGGGTTCGACCCCACCTCGAAGCATCTAAGAAAGAAGTTAGTTATTTCCTTCATAAAAATAATCTTATACACTAGAGCCCTGCATGAGTGGAATCAAAGTGCCCTTTGATTCATGTTTAAAAAAAAAGGTTCAAGTAAATCAAGTCTGAAAATATTTTGATTCGAGTTAGTCAGCTCAAATTTATAATGACTCCAAACAGATCAAGCTCCAAACAGATCAAGCTCCAAATAGATCAAGCTCCAAATAGATCAAGCTCCAATCTGTGCTCCAGTGGTTCATTAGATCATATCAAGTCAAAAATTAAGTCAACACAAAAAAATTTTGTTACCATATTTCCCCAACTGCGCAATTCGCTATACTTCGCTACTTCCTCGAAGAACGCTGTTTCATGGTCGAGCTTAGATACGAGCTAAATATATATGCTTCCAAGGAAGTTTAATTGGCCCAGTTATGTAGAAACTGCACACCGCCGACTTGCTGGTTTCAGACCCCTAAAACACCTCCACTTATGCTCCTGATACAGCCTTCTTGGCTTCCAGTCGATGCGTAACTACCCCATACCTAACTCCCCCATGTATAAAAACCTTGACAGCAGATATAAAGAACACTGCAGCACTTTCTGCAGCCAAAAAAGTTTGCGACCTTCCCTTACTTCTTCCGCTTTTGGTAAATCTTGAGTTCTCCTGAAATAAACTACCTTTTGATGCTTTCTGAGATTGTCTCTGAAGACTCGGTGGAATTCGATGAGGACTATTTTTGAATTAAGGAAAACATTGAATTAGTAGAGTTATCTGTGGGGTCCAACCATTTTTTCGGCAATCGACTAATCGTTTAAACGTGCTATAAATTAAACCACCATTTAATGTAGTGAGTTATAGATTGGTTTTAAGTCCAGTGCAGTCTCATTATTTAAAATAATGCTCTATTTCTTATTTATGCTTTTTATACTCTGTACCTTGGGTACATAGAGTATATTAAGTTTTTGCAAAAGTATGTAACAGCCAGAAGGAAGCATCTGCGACCCCATAAAGTATATATATACTTGATCAGCATCAACAGCCGAGTCATGTCTGTCTGTCCGTATGAACGCACAGATCTCAGAGATGGTAAGAGATAAAGGTTTGACATGTATGGGACATATGCTTCTCACGCCCCCGCCATTTGGAAAAAACGTCATATCTCCCACAGTTTTAAAGATAGACGTATTTGGTAATCAGGTAACTTATCGATCCGCCAAAGGAATGGTGAAGATCTAATAAACGGTTTTCGAGTTATGATCAAAAGACTTTTCGCTGCTGCAGCGCTGTAGCACCGCTGCTTTCAGCTGCTACTGCAGCATCAAAGTTTATGCTGAGCGTATAATTTCGTTGGTACAGAGTATCTTATAGTCAGGCTTGACCGACTTTCTTTCTTATTAATAGTTCTTGATTTTTGCAATAAAATTTAAATTTTTAATAAAAACAAGTCCAGAAACTTATGACATTAAGGCTCTGAGCTGTTCATATTGACATTGAACCTTATGAGCTATTTGAGTTGAGCATGAGCTGAGCTGAGCTGAACTATTTCAAACAGATCATATAGCTCATGCCTCATGTCATGAGCTATAATTCAATGAGTCAATAATTTTGTGAACTATGACTAGAAATTCATAGATAGATCAAATCAGTAAGAAAGTCAAGGGGAACTTTGATTCATCTCATGCAGGGCTCTATTATACACCCTTTCACCTTCACCAGTTGTTGGCACCAGCGCAGTGTGTAGAGTAACTACAAGCGATAAAGCTTCTCTAATTTTCCAATTCGAGTTCGGCGTTAGGCCGTAGGTCCCTTTCCCTTCTGCGAAAATTAAAAGCACACAAGACAAAGAGATTGAGTAAGAGAAGCTTGGCTTGGCCTATTAAAAATGGGACAAGGGAGATCTTAAGGCTGTGCGAAAGTATGTAGCAGGGAGAAGCAATCATTCCCCTATAAAGTGTAGATATTCTTGATCAGCATCAACAGCCGAGTCGATATAGCCATGTCCGTCTGGTCTGGTAGGTGTATACCATACGCATAACACGCGTTTGTTTCAGTTTTGGAAAATACCGCCTCCTCCCCCATTAACCGTCAGAGCCACAAATTTCATGTGAGAGCCTCATGGCTTAATATACATCAAGAAAGGTTTTCAATTCTAAAAAAATACAAATAAGATCGGACAAAAATCACCAGAGTTTTAAACGAAGCCATTTTGCTTGTAGAAGCGGGGGGTACCGTCAGTTAGAGCGTGAGTGCGCGAGTGCGTGCTATTGTGTGTGTATGTGCAAAACAAAAGTGTATACATTCTGCAAAAAATGTATGATATCAAATGATATCAAGGGAACAGTGTATTTTGTAGTCGGGGCACTCGACTACAGCGCCTTTAAACCCTTTGTGTTAATAGAATAAAATAAACGAGCAATCTAAGCTAACTTCGTCTGTGCCGAGTTATTATACCCTTGCAAGTGCTCGCTTAAATATTTTTAAGAAATACTCTTTTTCCTATTTTCCGATCGATCGTTCGTATGGGAGCTATATGATATAGTCATCCGATTTGGCCAAAAATTTGTTAAATTATGTAAGAGCACGTGAAACAAACAAATACAAAATTGCAGGATGCTACCATTAAAAACAAAAAAGTTTTTCTAACTAAGACTGTTTTTCAGACCCATCTTTTGTATGGTAGCTATACCACATAATTGTCCGA
Source organism: Lordiphosa fenestrarum (assembly GCA_035044985.1). Taxonomy (NCBI): domain Eukaryota; kingdom Metazoa; phylum Arthropoda; class Insecta; order Diptera; family Drosophilidae; genus Lordiphosa; species Lordiphosa fenestrarum. Next base: position 1,675,835 of record JAWNNO010002651.1, on the reverse strand, counting down.
TTTTAATAAAACTTGGTAGAATTACAAAAAACATAGAAAACCTACGACTACAAAGTTTGAAGACGTTTCCATTGAAAAGAAAAAAATTTTTCATACTAAAACTAGTTTTCTGACCGATTGTTCCTATGGGAGCTATGAGATATAGTCATCCGATCCGGCCGGTTCCTACATATTAGTAGTGTGCGGCAAAAATAATACTCTGTGCAAAATTTCAGCACGAAAGCTCTAAAACTGAGAGACTAGTTTGCGTAGAAACAGACGGACAGACGAACGGATATAGCTTAATCGACTCAGCTCGTCACCCTGATCAAGAATATATATAGTTTATGGGGTCTGGAATGAATATTTCTATGCGTTGCAAACTTCTGGGCAAAATTATAATGCCCTTTGCAGGGGATATAAAAAGAGCTGGGATCTTTATGTCGGATGTCTCCGATAGGTTCAGCAGGGAGGGGTTGATCAATGACACAGAAGGTGCTGTACCGCTTCGTTCTCTTCTTCAAATCTGCAACTTCTTTATAAAGCACAGTGTTGTACGCTTTAGCGTGCCGTATGCCTGCCTACGAGACAGTGACCCGTTAGGGCCGCCCACCAGAAGTAATATGCGTTCTCTTCTATAACGTATAAGTGTGTTAGTACGCTTAAGGTCTAATGCTGGCCAAGTAAGTCACACTGACGCACAGCAGGAAACGCTTTTCCAACGGTCTGTACCAAGGCGTTGTGTTTCAGTTATTTTGTGAAGCTTGCAGGGAGTTATAGACATTCCTATATGTTTCGACGTCCAGGCACCTATATTAGGTGAATACTGAAGTATCGGTCAATCTCGTTCAGGAATAGGGCTAAATTAATGATTTCGTAAAAAATGTTTATTTTGAAGCTCCTGCAAGCCATATTATTAAAGCTATATAAACTTATTTTTTTAGTTGATGCCATATCTCTACCTAGTTTCAAGCTAATCGGACATCATTTATGTATGGCTCTCATACGTTCTAAATTTTTCAAAGATATATTCATACTTATCGTAAATACTTTTAAAAATCGTCACATTTACGTGTGTAAATTAAGTTTTAGCTTAGTTTTATTAGTTGCTTCCATACTTCTGCCAAGTTTTAGGTCGATCGGACTTAATATTGATAGATATAGCTTAGAGCCGCCCCCCTCCAACTTAATATTTTTTGAGTAAGAGAGAACGACAGAGCGCATGTAACTTGCTGTGAACGGATGACCATTGAAACCTTGACTTTTTCTCAAGTTGCGTGTCATCGGTGTCGGCTAATGATATATTCCTTAAATGGGTCATATGTGACAGTAAATTAAACCAAAAAACTTTTGTAAAACAGAAGCATTTGTTCACAAACCATATCTTGGATTATAAAGTGTTATATATTTCTGGCAAGAGAAATCTTAAACCTATCCAACAAAATTTTAAGATTATTACAATGTTCACTACAGCTGCAGATTTGATAAGTCCATCTACACTCCAAAATTGTTGAATTGACGGCTTGGGAGAAATTTACAGGGCTTAAGCGCAAACAAAACTAAGACAAATCTTGGCTACCTTCATTGGTGTGTTTAAACTGTTGATTTAGCTTAAAAAAATTTACCTTTGAACAAAAATGAGACTGGAGTTTTGTCCAAGGAGGGCGTGCCTGGACCATTGTGAGGCGGATAAAGTAATTATATTTAGGTCAGCATCAGTAGCCGAGTCGATAAATATAGTCATGTCCGTCTGTCTGTATGAACACCTAGATCTCAGAAACTAGAAGACCTAGAGCATTCAAATTGTACATGTAGGCTCCTATAGTCTGCACGCAGATCAAGTTTGATTCAAATTTGTGCCACGCCCCCTACCGCCTCCGCAGTAAAAAATGTTGAGTAACTTTAAAAATGTTGAAAATATCAGTTCATCACTACACTATCGCCGGATGCGTTGTGCATCGGGTTGCAACGCGGTTCCATCGATATGCTATTTCTCAGGTGAAATCCATATTCACTGTTGAAACGGAACGCTTCGCGTGAAACAACTTAGCATTATATGCAACTTGTGTTTTAAAACCACCTTCACTTCGTGTAATTTGGTATTATGTCTCTACATTTTGAGCGAGACACTAAATATTGCAAGCATCAGCCACTTAAAAATGAGCCCCGTGGTTAATTTGATTGCATTTCTATTGTGTATTTTAAATGTGAGTCTAACTTGTTATTCAAATAATACTATTTTTAACATGCATTCTTTTTCTCTATCAGCCAGACATATACATTCCACTAAACTACAATTTGTACTTTAAGCAAATCGATGTCCTCAATTCGAAATTAACACCAGAAAATAAGCAGCTAGCTCAAGGCTCAATGCCATAGGGACAAAAGGAGCAAAAGGCAGGGACAACAAAATCGCTGTGTACGCAAGGAACTCATTTAAAATTCAATACGAAATGTATATTGAACATCGTTGTTATCTGTTGTTGTTTTTTCGAATGAGGGAATGGATACTTACCTGCTCCACCGATAACAATGACGACTATTACATTTCCATGCAAGCAAATTGAAATAAGATGTAAGCTCAGGGAAAATTAGAAAAGCAATATGCAGTCAAGTTTATTTGCTCCATATTAGACTTCTGGCCGGGTGTGGTATAGGGGGTAGTGTGTGTGGCTACTGTGCAGGACTCGTGGGTTCGATCTCGCCTCGGGTCATCTTACGAAAAAGGTTTTAAAGAAAAAACATTTTTTTCTTTAAAACCTTCACCTTCACCAGCCGTCGGCACCAGCTGTGGAGTAACCAGCCATGAAAAAGCTTCTAAAGCTTTGCCGTTCGGATTCGACGTTAAGCTGTAGGCATGATACAACAACAAAGGTAGGGTGCTTGCAGTGTTGCGCCCTCAGCAAAGTTCTTAAAACGTTCAGTGTTTAGCGTACTCTTTATGCGCCAGATTCGTCGTGCAAAAGCTTAGTACTTAAAATCAATTTAGCCGCCTTACCTTTTTGGTTGTAAAATTTTAATTGAATTTGTCTACTAAAATTTAGAATTAGTTGAAATTTCAAGCTTTATGTCAATTATTAATTTCACTTGAACCCAGTCAAGTGCCAGCTGATATTTATTTATTTAATTCCCTTAAATTGCAATTTTGCTTGTAATATTATATTTCCCTTCCATTATATTTTCAATTGGTGTTTTTCACACTAGCCAACTTTTAATTGAAAATTTTCCTACCATTATCAATATTTAATTGGGATATTTCACTTCACTACGAACTATAAAACAATTAATGTTGGTATCGCTTATCGATATTCGATGACAAAGTCAGCGATTCGCTATCGAAACTAGAAAAATATACATGACTTCACCGTACTGGAAATAATTTGAACACAGTTGCCTTTGTTTTTTATAAAAATTTCTCAATTAAATATTGACCGGTTGCAAAAAGTCCCAAATGGTAGGTAAAATTTCCAATGAAAAATTTAAATGATGGGAAATCAACAAATAAATATCAGCCGGCACTTGACTGGGTTCAAGTGCTATTAATAATTGACATAAAGCTTGAGTCTTCAACTAATCATAAATTTTAATGAAAAAATTCAATCACAGTCCAATTAACTTGAAAAATAGTTGAGCTAAAATGTTAACAAATTTCAACAGGACTACCTGGTAATTGAAAAGATCAAGATAGATCAAGAAATTGTTTTTAGCTTGAAAAACTAAATAATTAAAAAAACATTTTTTTTATTTCAGCGACGACTGATTTAAAAACTAATCAGCTTTCCCAGCACTGAACGTAGGTACATAAAGTTTAATTTTGTGCAAAAGTATGTAACAGCCAGAAGGAAGCATCTCCGACCGCATACAGTATATATATTCTTGATCGGCATTAACAGCCGAGTCGATATCGCCATGTCCGTGTGTCTGTCCGTATAAACGCACAGATCTCAGAGATGGAGGTTTTACGTGTATGGGACAAAAACTACTTACATATGCAGGCAGATCAAGTTTATTTTCAATTTTGCCAATTTGAAAAAAAATTCATATCTACCATAGTTTTAAGGAAAGATGGTTCGTACCTTCTAGACATATTTATTAATATCTATCCGACAAAGAAATGGTGAAAATCTTATGAACGGTTGTCGAGCTATGAACAAAAGACTGTTCGCTGCTGCAGCGCAGTAGCAGCGCTGCTTTCAGCTGCTACTGCAGCATCAAAATTTATGCTGAGCCTATAATATCGTTGGTACAGAGTATGTTATAGTTGGGCTTGACCGACTATTTTTTCTTGTTTTACTTGTTACTTATATTTATTGATTTTTTGAGTGTTCATTGCCGCCACGAACGCCCAAGTTGTCAGCGTGATTAAGTGTGACACTGCCACTTCCGACCCCCGCATCTATTCATTAGGCAGATAGTCATATTTTTTCCTGTTTGATTGGGTTGGAGGTACGTGGCAAACATTTATGACGTATCGATTGTTATTCATCCCAGCAGCAACTCTAATATTTAGTCTAATTTGTCAATAAGCTCAGTTAAAGGGGCAAAGGACGGCAGGGGGTGAGTAATTCAATCATGTAAATTTTACTCATGGATAACATCTGCCAGACCTCATCATTGCGAGCTCTCTCCCTTTCAATCTTTATGTCTATGAAACATATCGTTTATCATTATCCTACTGTAACGTTTTTCTCTGCTGTAGCGGTGATATGGTAGTCGTCGAACGAAAATGCAATTGAGGTAAACGAGGAGCAGATTATTTAACCTTGTTGTTTAGATTATAATTTTAATTGTTTGATTATCGCAATTGATCGGCAGTCTTCTCATAGGTTTAAGTTTCGAAGAGAATTTAGAAAATCCTGATAAATATATTAAAGAAGAATTAAAAATAGTTTTATTAATATCTACGTTCGCATTAGCCAACTATCTCTAAATATATAAACGAGTATGTCTTGGCTATCAACGCACAGCCTAAGCGGTAAGAAATAGAAGGTTGCAATTTGGACAGGAGTTTCACTCTGTGAAAAATGTGGCCATTATTGCGGGGCTTGAAAAGTCGGGATTGTAGCTATTATCTTGGGGGGTATGGACTACAAATATCAAGTCAATAGTACTATTGGTTGATGAGTGATTTGCAGAAATACTAAAACATAAACAGAGAAATGTCTGGTCTTATATCACGTTATAACATGCAATGTAGACTGCAAATTTTTACTTACTTATCAGTTTCAAAATTTATGAACTTATGGTCCCATTTCTTTCGTCCCAAAACAGTGGTCGACGTTTTCAAAATTTAAAATGATCACTTGCCAGATCACACCACTTTCCAGACTAGTTTATTTTAATCCTCATCGCTGTCTTCGTTAATAATGATACATACATATTGGTCAGCATCTCGTAATGATCCTTGACTTAATCCTTGCAATACTTAGGTAACTGCAGCTATATATGAGCAACAGCCAAAAGCTCGCCAAACAAAAGAATTTCCACTTTTGCTATTTTTGTTTTGGCAGTTCCTTTGTTTAAGTGTAAACTTAGCTTAAGCCGGTTTCGTAGAATACTTTTGACGGTTGAGGAATTAAGGTTGAATTATGATGCTATTTTCATACGTGAAATGGCAATAAACAAATGCATCAGATATAGAAGGATAATATTTTTGCATAATTTCATTTTACTGATATTCTGCGTTTTTTGGTTTTCCGCTGTGTGCGCAATAAATTAAGCTGAAAAATTTAATATTTTTAATCTCCCACACAAAGTAGTTTGGATTATGGATTCTGTCAAAATTATCATTTGGCTGCTATTCCATTTAGAATTCGGATGGTGATTCATTTTTGGTGGGTAAAAATTAAATTGGAACAGATTCTCAGAGGCAGAGGCAGGGTCCACTTTGCTGCATGCATATTTTGAGAAGGCTCTTTGCCTGTCTACTTGGGTTTATGTTTATGCAATTTCAAATTTTGTGTGCAATAAAAACGATTTGCTTTAATGACTAGCGCATATGGCATTTAATTATTTTTATTGATTAAATAAATCAATTAAGTTTATGTAAATTAATGTTGCTGACAGCCAGCACACAACACTGACGTCCCCTGGTTTCGCGGGGGTGTGATCTGGTAGGAGTAGAGTTAATGAAATAGCTGAGGAGTCAAAGCCATTCTCGCTCTGTCTTTCTCTCTCTGTTTAGTGAAATAACTTTAAGCCAAGCATAGGAAATTAATGAGGTCATTAAATCCTGTAGACGCTAAAGAAACACACGAAGGAAAAGCGTGCTTGAGTTTGACAGACGGAGGACAACTCTTTGTTGAGTCCCTGTTTATGACTCAATGTGTGGGTGCGTGCGTGAGTGTGTGCCGTTTTACTCTCATTCATTGGTCAAGGAAACAATTCAGCTGAGTGAAAGTGGTGGCATATATGCAGCTCCTTTATCCGGCTTGGATCAAATATAAGACAATTAGAAAAACGATTAGGCAACAAATTTTAGGTTCTTCTCACCCTAAAGTCTAGGACCATTTTCCTAATAAAAATTTAACAAATTCTTATTATCTCCTAAGTTGATTGGATATGAATACTTGACCAAGACCGTTGTTTTTCCGGTCTTAACAGTTCCGGAAACTATTTTCGCCATGTTGGTTCTGAACTGTTTTTATACTCTGTACCGTAGGTACATAGAGTATATTAAGTTTGTGCAAATGAATGTAACAGCCAGAAGGAAGCATCTCCGACCAGCATCAACAGACGAGTCGATATAGCCATGTCCGTCCGTCAAGAATATGTATACTTAATATGGTCTTCACAAACTTTATATACTCTGTGTACCTCCGGTACAGAGTAAGCCGTAGTCGGGATTGACCGACTTTCTTACTTGTTTCTATTTGTGTGAATAATATAAATTACATTGAGGAAAGTCGGTAAATGGTCGCAGTGTATGCAACATGAAAGTTCGTCGGCGAAAAGTGCTTCATTAATGATCAGATTGTAAGGTTGGCCAGACAAAGGCGTTTTGACTTTGGATTTTTGTACCAGCAGCACATTGGCACGTATGCGTACAAAAGTTTAACAAATAAAATTCGCTTTCCTGCGACGCAAAAGCTATAATTTTTCTCTCCTGCTGCTTTGTTTTTGTTTGGTTTTTGTTGGGCTTCAGTTGCAACCTAAATTTCATTTCAGGCTGAAAACTTGTTTAGTTGACCAACTTTGCGAGCAGTCAATAACGGAATGCAGGAGGAGCGTAAGGCAGACAGTTTGGTGTAGGCGCACGCCATGATATAATCTCGTCCGAGAGCGGTGTATTTATGACGCGTTGTTTTCTCACCAGCAACGAACTCACAAAAAAAATTAAGTTGCACACGCATATCAAGACATAATCTCCTTTGGTTTAAAAGGCACATTCATTTAGGTTTATCCTGCCAAATAATGTTCATCGCATGAGTTTTTTGTGAGGAATTCTATTTTTGGTATGCAATGATATTCAATATTCATTATAAGCAGCATGATTTATTGCTCCACCAAGCTTAAGTACGATGAACTATAGTTGAGTCATAAGAAATCAAATAATTCGACATTAGCTGGTGGCGGTGACTGATTGTGTAAAACGTTTAAAGCGAAAAGGCTTAGTTAGCTTCGCCCGTGCTGAAGTTTTAACCAGGGCTGCAAACTGCCTAAAAATGGGGAGGGGTTCACTCCGGGGTTCGAGCCCGCTAAACTTTTCGGGTTCGGGTTCACAGAGGGGATTCATAGGGTCGCTGAACCGAGGTTCAGGTTCGAACCGGGATGCAGTTATTATTTTAATTTTGATGTTTTTAATAAACAATTTGAGCTTTGTTTTGGTTATTCATTTGGCTGGCTGTTTGGCTTTATAAGACATATCTACTTTGAATTACGTAAAAAGTAGCAATAATGTCGTTCACTGATTTTATATTTAAAATTTTTCAGTATTTTTTAGCTCTTTAGCTGAAGATTCCACTTCATCTGCATCAAAAGCTGAACATGGCTAAGAATCATATACTATATACTCTGATTAATTGTGCCGATTATTCATTTCTGCAATACGTTTCCTTGCAAGCTATTCTTGTTTTAAGGTCAAAAGTATTTGGTTTTTTGGATCCAAAAAAGTATAAATAGGTTAAACTTAAAATGTGAGTTTGAACAAATTTCGCAAACCTCCATAATGACCGAGATTAAAAGCGCAGCTACACGCTAAAGTCATACGCTTTTGACAAAACATTTTACTCACCTATCTTTTGAATGCCAATTATTCCATATAGTTGTCCAATATCCATTAATTATGAATTAGCGGGTTATACCAAAATAAAAAATTAATAATGAATTAGTTTGCAGATATCTTTATTGAAAACAAAAAAGTTTTTCTTACCGAACTTTTTTATGGCAGCTATATTATATATCTGTCCGACTTCGACCAAAGTTTTACTCGTAGAGTAAAACGGGTATACTAAAGTCGTGCAGAAGTATGTAACAGGCAGAAGAAAGCAATAAAAGAAGTTGAATATCTCAAATTTTGAATTTGAAGATATCTAGCTTATGTTTTGTTTATCTACAATCGCACAAATTTGAATAATGATCGGATAAAGATCGTATTTACTAGTTTTTAATGCTTCTCCATGATTCTGCCAAATTTGGTCGAAATCGGACATCTATATAGTATAGCTGTCACACAAAAGTAAAGTAAGAAAAGTAATCATATTGGAAAAAACTTGTTTGTTATCAGTGGACTTGTCCTTCAAATTAGTTAAAGAAACGTGCTGTTATACAAACTACAGCCGAGCCGAAGTTAACTTTCTCCTATTTTTTTTTGCATTCCACTGATTACGCATATCGATTTTTGTGTGTGTGGGTAAGGATTGGGATTAAGTGCATAATTGGCGATTAGACGATTGGCCCTAATATGCTAAACTCACTGCAGAGAATAACTACAAAAGCGCAGCAGCTTTTCGGTAAATAGTGACTCGTTTATACTGTCTAGCGGTCACTAATTAGGTCACGCCCCTACTCCTACATATTTTTATACTTACCTAGTCCATACCTGTGGGGAAAAAGAAAAGGTAATGACAATGCTTGATGCCGTTCGTTTATATATATGTTATATATATTTCCTTTTTTGCTTTGTTCATCTTTTAGTTTGCCGTCATTCATGTATTCAATGCCTGCCGCCATAGCCTTTGTTCTGTGGGCACGGCTCTGCTCTGTTCTGCTCATACATGGTAAGTACAAGTACACATCTATATACTAACCGTAGGTATATTATACAATACATAATACATAAGTTCAACTTAAATGTTAAGGTTCTATTTGTTCTATTCTCTTATGTGTGTAGTGTGTTCACTTTTGTGTGTTTTGTTTATGTTCAGGGTCTTTTAATGCTCCGCTCCATATAGATGCAAAGAAAAAAGTCTTTGGTTTACCTTAGAAATATATACTTTGTTGTGTTTATGTTTTCTCTTGATTTTGTCTTATATCTTAAGGCTTAATACATACAGGCAATTAATATGTTTTGGATACGATTTAAATTGTTACAGGCTTTGTCATATGTATGTGTAAGTTATGTGTGTGTGTACTTTAAGTACAATTTACATATTTCTGATTACATATGCATTTAAAGAACTTGACTCAATATTATGTCACTCTTTATGAGAAGGATATATTTTTAAAAAATGATGTCTGACTGCTTACCAAATGGGACACTAACATTTTCATTTCTTGAATACCGACCAGCCAAAATTCCATGGCTGAATTTCTTATATTTAAAGCTGACATATGACCCTAACAATGTCATATGGTTCGGGTGTGGTGCAATAGGTGGTGTGATTGCCTGCTCGCCTCGGAACATCAAATGAAAAAATAGTTTCTTTAAAAACTTACCCATCAGGTCACCTTCTCAAGCTATTGGCGCCAGCTTTTAAATAATAAGCATTTAAAAAACTTATCAAACATTGCAAACATTACTGTATGTTTTGTGCGAAAATGAAAAACACAGAAGCCAAGAGACAGATAAGCTCGGCTTGGCTCTTTTGGGTTGTGTAAAGCCAAGTATTTATTTATTTTTTACACTCTGTACCAAAGGTATACAGAGTATACTAAGTTTGTGCAAAAGTATGTAACAGCCAGAAAGAAGTATCTCCGACCCTATAAAGTATATATATTCTTTATCACCATCAACAGCCCAGTCGATATAGCCATGTCCGTCTGTCTGTCCGACTGTCCGTATAGACCTCAGAGGTGGTAGGAAATAGGAGGTCGCCATGTATAGGACAAGAACTTCTTATACTTACAGGCAGATCAAGTTTATTTCCAATTCATGCCACGCCCACTCCCTCCCCCAATTAAAAAAATAGTCATATCTCCCACAATTTCAAAGATAGAAGGTTCCTTCTGGAAGTATTTCGTTTTTAGTATTATTTATCGATCTGCCGAAGAAATGGTGAAGATCGGATCGGATTGTCGAGTTATAGGGGAAACAATCATTTTGCTGGGCAGCGCCGGCTGAAGCAGCGATGGACAGTACTTACAAACTTTGGGAGATACGGAGTATGTTACAGTCGGGCTTAACCGACTTTCTTACTTGTTTTTAAAATAGAAGTAAGTTATTAAATCTTTTAGCCAACCTCTGATAGTATCACTGTCAAACTGTCAAGTTTAATTATGTGAAAGAAAAATTAGAAATAAAGTAAGAGAAATAAATAAACATGAGTAGAGACGGTTTCTATTTGATTTGTAGTAAAATTTATAGACATAATGTCCAAAAACTAATCTATAAACTGTTTATTTAGAGACTGCTCGTAGCTCTTTCTTATATTTGGTGTTATATCCTTGATCAGCATCAACAGCCTCCTCCCGCCCCCGCAATTTAAAAAAAAACGTCAGAACTCTAACAGTTTTAAATATATATGGTTAGTTCTTTGTAGACATATTTGCTTATCGATCTGCCAAAGGAATAGTGAAGATCGGATGAACGGTTGTCGAGTTATAATCAAAAGATTGTTCGGTGCTGCATCGCACTAGCAGCGCTGCTTTCAGCTGCTACTGCAGCATAGAAATTGACGCTGAGCGTATAATTTCGTCGGTACAGAGTATGTTATAGTCGGGCTTGACCGACTTTCTTTCTTGTTCTCACTAAATCTAATTTCTCTACCGATCATGCCTATGGCAGCTATACCCTACAGTCATCCGATTTTGACAAAACTTTGATGAATTGTGTGAAAGCTTAAAAAATAAATATATGATAATTTTATAGAGGTTATAGAGGTAGAACTAAGACTATTTTTCTAACGTTACTTTTCTTTGGCAGCTATAATATATTGTGGTCCGATTTCGACTAAGCTTGGCAGAATCATGGAGAAGCATTGAAAACTAGTAAATGCGGAGTTTGGAGACGTTTGCATTGAAAACCAAAAAAAATTATCTCACTAGAGCTAGTTTTTCGACCGATCGTTCCTATGGCAGCTATATGTTATTGTCAACCGACCCGGCCGGTTCCGACAAATGTACACCGTATTTGTACCAGAAAACTTCGTGCATAGTTTAGTCGCGATAGCTTTAAAACTGACCGAGGAGATAGCATAGAAACAGACGAACAGACGGAATGACAGACTGCAAGACAGACGGACAAGGCTAAATCAACTCAGCTCGTCATGCTGCTCAAGAATATATATACTTTATGTGGTCGGAAATGGTTCCTTCTCTTCGTTACAAACATATGGAGATTTTTAATATACCCTTTGCAAGGGTGCATAAGAACTTCGATATAACCGTTACTCAAGGGAATCTATATATTTATACGCTAAGAAATTTTCATACGAATGTAGCATATTACATAAAAATCAACTACCTCAAAAGCCATATCGACTCGGCTGTTGATGAATATATATATTTTATGGCACTTACACAGTTTTGCACAGACTTATTATACTCTGTGTACCTCTGGTACATAGCACGAAAATGTTGAATATGTCGTACAAATTTGAAGATATCGCGCTCATATCGATTATCTGTCAAGTTTTACTAAAGATCGGATAAGTGCCAGAGCTCTAAAGCTTATAAAATCGTTGCATACTTTTCAGAGCAGTAAGCGCTGCTTGCTAACAAAATGGTGATATGTTTACATTTATGTAAATACTTTATTAATTAACATAAGGAATGAATGTTCATAAAAAAATAAATAACTAAAATTGTAATATCATCATTTTCCATATGCTTTTATCTTGGATTTTAAAACTCAGACATTTTTTTATTTTACATTTTGGTCAAGCTTCCGCCCACCCCACTTTTCTTGACCGCCTAAAACTTCAGCCATTTGGGTCTAACTGTCGTTATTCTTAGCTTTAAATCAGTGGCGGGCACACAAATACAATGACATGTAAGACTTGCATTTGTGTCATTGTATTTGTGTGCCCGCCACTGGTTTACAGTGTCGGTGTCGCGGCAGAGCGCCGGCAGAATAACTCCCAGACTCGCGAGTCTGGCTTGCGCCCGCCACTGCTTTAAATGCACATACCAAAAAAATATCTGGTGTATGAGTCTAGTATATGTGTCTGGTGTATGTGTCTAAGTTTTAGCTTAATACATGTGTATGTATGTAAGGTAACTGATATAGGTAAACTTCCTTTTGTGAAATATTTTTTCATTTCAAAGTGGTGCCAAAACGTACTGAAAGACTGAAATTTTATATGGAAAAAAGAGAGACCGGGCCGGGTAGGTTTATGGTTTGGGCGAAGACTCTAGAATTGAGTTCTAGAGTCTGCTTCGGGATTACATTGAGTCACACACACACAAATACATATAACAGTGCCAAATAAATTTAAAGGATCTCTAAAGTTATGCGGGAAGTTGAGTGGTATTGTTTTGTTCCAATTAATTTTATGTACAGTTGATTTTAGTTTCCATTTACTTTAGTTTATTTGCCTTGTATATCAAGTATACTTTAGTGTAGTGCTTTGCTTTATAATTCTTATGATTCTTTTCCCTTTACTTGCAATTATTATCATTTTCTTGTCAGACACTATCACAAACAGATAATCTTTTCTCTAGCTATTAAATCCTTTCATTAAGTTTAGTCAGTTCTGTTAAATGTAAGCTTAGACATCTGTGCCGCAGCCTTCTTGATAGCCTTCGTCTGGAGAATTCCGGCTGCTGCTGATCAAGGCCCGCTTCAGGGCGGTTACGGGTGGCAGCACAGGGACACCCCCTTTTTGCCACACTCTTATCGTCTTGGCATTGATGGGTTGCCCATTGGGCAATATTGAGCAGGAACTGGTTGATGGTGGGGCAGGAGAACTAACGCTGCCGCCCCCACCGTCGTGGAGTCGTGGCAAAGTACGACTGCTAAAATGGGGACTTCCGCTGGAGCTGCTGCCCCCACTGTAGCTATTGTTCGTTAGTGTGGAGCTCAATTGCTGTTGCAGCTGTTGCAGAGGATGCATTTGCAATTGATGGTTGTGCAGATGCTCAGCTCCGGGCACTAAAGGCAAGCCATAGTCATTGGGATATCCAGAAGAGCCTGCTGCTGATAGATTAGTGGTGGCTGTGGAGCTCGAAGAAGCGTTTCCATGCGAGCGTGGCAAGGTCTTACTGAAGTATTCGCGTTCACGTAGATCATATAGATGATTGGATGAAGACTCCATGATAGGGGTTTTGTCAGTATAACGCTTAAGAAACAGATCATCCGCTGAACTGGTGGTAGCGTGCTCCCCCCATAGCCCCGAGGGGTAAAGGGAATCGCAGCCAGTGGGACGACTATACTCCCCACCAGTTGGGCCGACTAGGGTGACTGGAACTTTGAGGGAATCTGTAAAGTCATCGCGTTTCGTATCATTAATTAGATCAGGATTATTGCAGGAGGCTGTAGGTGATATAAAACAGGAGGCGGTAGACAACACGCTGCCCGCATTGTCATAACCTTGGGTAGAGTAGGGTAAGTCCGTGAGTCGTGGAGGTTTTTGTATCAAATTGGCCCCACGTGAATCTTGAGCAGTGTGAATAGGTCTACTAACACTGCCTTTGCGTTCCAGACTGCCTCCCTGAACCAGGCTACCTTCCAGACCGTGGGTGACCGCACCATTAGCTATTACCACGCCTCCGCCCAGTCCCCCATTAGCCGCAACTGGTTGGGCTTTATTTACAATGGAATTTTGATGATTCACCGAGGTGATCACCTCCATATGATTAGGTGTCTTGCTATCCACATAGGGTTGTCGTTTCACTCTCAGTAGCAGGCACATAATTACTCCTAAAGCAAAGACTATAAGAGCCACTAGGGCGGCACTCAAGCCCACAATTTGTCCGCTGCCCAGCGAAGCCATGCCTGCTGCACGCATGCTTACATGTAGAGTAAAGTTCGCCTCTGCACTCCCAGCCCGATTTTCGGCAACGCAATAGAACTCACTGGAGTCCGTTTCCTGAGCATTGGTCAGCACCAGTCTCGAACGCTTCTCAAAACCGCCGCCACCCTCCAAAAGCTCGTACATGTGCACTCGCTGATAGGCACTAAAAGCACTATTGTTGGTCAAGAGCCTTCCATTCCAGTACCAGTTAATGTAAGCTGCAGGCACCGCTCGCGCCCGACAAGTGATGGAAGCATTTTCGCCCATGGCCGTTTCCACATAATGCGAAATGGGTAGCATTTCGGGACGACAAGCAAAATCATCTACATGCAACTCGGCAAAACTGCGATCTATGATTCGCTCAGGTCCACCAGAGCAGACTGGAGCCACTGGATAGGGTATATTTCGCTGCATGAGCCAAATCTTGGCATCCCGTAGTCGACAGTCGCATAGCCATGGATTATCATGCAATTCAATGCCATGCAACCGACTTAACGTTTCAATGGTCTTAGGCAAAAGTTCACTCAACTTGTTGCCGTTCAATCTCAGCAAAGTCAAAACATCCAGGCTACTGAAAGCTTGGGCTGAAATTGTTTGTATATCGCAGTGTGACAAATCCAATTTGTGCAGCGAGGTGGTACTTCCAAATGCCTGTGCCTCGATCTTATGAATATGATTAGACGCCAGAGTAAGTTCCCGTAGTGAAGATATGTAGCTCAAAGCCAAGCTGGGCACGCTGACTAGCAGATTGTGCGACAAGTCCAGCTCCACCAGATTGGTCAATCCCTTGAAGGTCTCACGTTCGATTTCACCAATCTTACAGTTGCGCAAATATAGCTTCTGCAAATTCAGTAGATTAGCTCGCACAAACTGCTCATTCGATAAAGTTTGCAGCTTATTTCCGGACATATCCAGAACCTGCGTGGTGGGATCTATGTGCTCGGGTATTTGTATTAGCTGACGGTCAATGCATTCCACAGTCTGCTTGCCACCCTTCCATTTACAGGCACACACAGTCTGGCAGGTGGACAATTGCTGTAAAGGATGATCAAAGTCCGAGTGAGATATATAGCCATCATCTGTCATCGGTTGACTGTCGGCTATGGAGTACACCTCATTATGTTGTGGTTTACTAGATGCAGCTCCTCCTCCTGCAGCTGCTCCTGCACTTCCCTCTCCATTGTTATACAACTTCAGTTGACTATAACTATAGCGTTGTGTCCGCACACCTAAGGGTATGTCAATTAGACTAAGAATAAGCCAAAATTTGATATGCATTTTTCTTTATTTTGGTTGGTTTCAAGACTTCTTTTGAAAGTTTTTTTTTTTAAATTATGTTAAGAGAGCTTCTTAGTTTCAACTGTGTGGGTCAAGCGGAAAATTGATTAATTGCCGCCTGGGCTACAGTTTTTGCAAATATTTTCATGTTTTGGCGTAATTAGCGCGACATGGCTCGGTTGACCTAATGTTATTTATAGTGCCAGATGATAATCGTTTTTCTTTTACTTTACGCAACTTTTCGTATATATTTTCTCTTTTCGGCTCAGAGCATTTGCGGAGGCTAGCGCTATGCGCCACGCCAAGCTTGATTTTTCATCGCGTTTTCGCTTTCGTTTCCCGCAATCACCACAGCACAAAATTTACACACGCTTCCGGGGGTTGTTCGGATTGTTTGGTTGCTACGAGGGGTGCCCAAAACTTGATTTACATTTTATTTTATTGACTTTCCCTTAAATGCAAACAGAGTTTTATACTGCCTTTTGCATTATTATTATTTGATTTTCATCACCACCATGTTTTATTCACATTTCACTTCAACGTCGTTTGTTCGCGGACACAACCCAACCGCTCCGCAGCGTATATCGACTTTGACTGAGCTGGAGCTCTGGTGTTGCTTGCAAGTCCACGAAGCTGGGTCTTAGGTTCGTGTGTTATAGTGGCGGGGGTGGGGTTTTGAGCTTCGTATACAAACGCGAACGACAAAAAGAAGGAGAGCATATTTGAGAGCGCCTGAGTTTCTCTAAACCAGTTTCAGTAATTTTTTTGTTGCTTTACCCGTTTCAGCTGGCCACATGTGTCCAAATACCAAGATTCAATGTTTTGATTTTGTGTCCTATATTAAAGTAAACTTGTAAATATTTAAATTAAGAAACTACATTTTTTAAAAAACAATTGAAAACTTAATGAATGAAATCTTCGGCTACGTCAAATGCCATAAACCCTATTAGTTCGCATTATTTCATATTTATGGAGGGTTTTATACATTCTCTTCCATAAAGAAATGTACTTTAAAGCCCAGTGCAAAGCAGAGACCATCAAAATCGATACCTAGCTAAAAAGTCAACTTATTCAACTGCCGGACAGCTAATGGTACAGTGTGACTGTTTCCAGCCAAAAGAAATACGACCCTTCAACAGAAACATACCATCAAATGTCAAACGGTATGTTTTAATTCCAATTAAATTGATATAATTAATTAAAGTGAAAATGCAGGAGTATTTGGGTGATATTTGGTAAGCAGAAGTCATGGGCAATGCCTTAGATGTATTTTATTTAATTAATTGCTGGTTGCAGCGACTGTTGTACCCATTTAGCTGGGGTACACACTAAAAAAAGTCTGTAAATGTAACATTTTTCATTGGTAAAGGAAGCATCTCCGACCCCATAAAGTATATATATTCTTAATCAGCATCAATAGCCGAGTCCGTCTATCTGTCCGTATGAACGCACAGATCTTAGAGATGGTTCGAGATAGAGGTTTGACATGTACGGATAAAAACTGCTTATACTTGCAGCCAGATCAAGTTTATTTTTAATTTTAGAAGTTTGGAAAAAACGTCATATCTCCCACAGTTTTGAAGATAGTTGGTTCGTACTTTCTAGGCATATTGGGTAATATTGATAACTTATCGATCCGCCGTAGGAATGGTGAAGATCGGATAAATGTTTCTCGAGTTATGAAAGTCGAAAGACTGTACGCATCAGCATCAGCGCAGTAGCAGCGCCGCTTTCAGCTGCACAATCAAAATGTATGCTGAGCGTATAATTTCGTTGGTATAGAGTATGTTATAGTCGGGCTTGACCAACTATCTTTCTTGTTGTTAGCTAATTTGACAGAGGCTTGTGTAGAGTCTGATCAATCTGTACAATATGTAGCTAACATTTTCACAACTATACATACATATATATATATATTGTAATTGAGACTTTTATATTTTCAAGTAATCAAGTCTCTAAAGCAATAGAAAATTTGGTTCTAGTGTCATAGCAACTCTTTATGTAAGGCGACAGAGGAAGTTTAAGCCCGATTGTAATATACCGACTGTGAAATATCTTGGACCTGCTAAAGTTTTTGTGTGATAGCTTTTCAATGGGGCGTCTCGTAATCTGTAACTATTTTTTGGAGACTTGGCTATTTGTCTATATAAAATTAACAGATAAAGGGCCGTTTTCTAATCGTCTGCATAGACCTATCTGTCGCATAAACCGACAAATAACAGAGCAAAATCCAAGTTTTTTTGAAACATAGCATCTATTTATAAGATGAGAAATCGGCCCTAAAAGCAATAAACTGACATTCACAATATTAAAAAAAAAAAACTGAATATCCGACTTTTCAGCAATATGTGCCAAGTCAATGTTCTCTCAAGCTCTTGGTGTGCTTCAAATTTTCACTCAAGAGAAAGGAAAATACTGTTTATCGCCGAATCCGAATGACAACGTTTGACAAGCTTTCTCATGGCTTTTAACATCAAAGCTAGCGACAATAGCTTGTAAATTTGACCGATTGTGTAAAATTTTTAAGCAAACATTTTAACTAGATGTTCCGAGAAGGGATCAAATTCACGACACAGCGCACAGGCACACACACTCTACCAGCTGCACTATAGCCGGGTACAGCATTGTTATTTGCAAATTAGACCTGCTTATAAACATAGTATGTGTCTCTTTGTTCACAGGGTATTAAAATAGATTTACACTGTTCGTTTTTTCATTCAGCTGCTGCTGCTGTTTGTGACAACATCAAGTATGCAGTGTTTGGGGAACATGTGAAAATGAAGTGCACACTTTAAGTCTCTCAGTCACCCACACGTATCATGATGGGAGTGGGTGACCACATTTGGTGACGCGTCCTGCAATCATCCACGGCCGTCCCTGTTTGACATGGCGCCTGCCTGCTGCTGACCCACTCAATTGAAAACTTAAGTAGCCACTTTGTCAAAATGTTGTTTCAATGGTTTTTTGCGTGGCCAATTCCCCGTATCCTTAAACGGCTTTATTTGTCACCATCTGTGCCTGACATGCAAATGCAAAAGGTTCTTCAAAATATGACACCACCAATGCCCCGCTCTCTGTACTGCCCTAGATTGGAGTCTGTTGGATGGTGCATACTCGGTTGGCACTTATTACGTTGGCGTCTGCGTATGGTTTTGGCGTTTATTGATGCAAATTTTCCTCAGGCCTTTCCAATTGAAAGTTGTTGTTGTCGATGTTAGTGGATTTTTGACTTTATTTTCTTTTTTTTAACATGCCACTTAATTGACGTCTAATGTCGAACACAAGTGCGCCAAGCACTGATTAGGGTTGGCTTATGTCAGAGCCGAAGTCAAGTCTCGATTTCTCGTGCCTGTTCCTGTCATTGCCACAGTTGTCGAAAGTTTAGCAGCGAAACCTTTATCGGTACATATTTTAAGCATATTTTATGCCTTTGTGCATTTTAATACATACTCGATATAGCCATCTGTCTATATGAACGCGTCGATCTCAGAGACTATAAGAAATAGAGCCACAAATTGTTGCTTGAAGGTGGGTGCATACCGTACGCAGATTAAGTTTGTTTCTGATTTGGAGATTTAAAGTAGCTTTTGATAGTGTTGACAATAACAGGTAGTTCGGAGTATTAAAAATGGTAGTAATTGGCAAATATTCGAATGATTTGATGTAGGCATTGTCAACTAATTTGCGCTATCTACTCTCCACGCTTATAACGCTTATAATTTTTCCCGTTCATAGCTTAAATAACTTCTAAAATTTTGACATCTTCTAACACTTACATTATAAACCTACAGACAACTTTTCCAATCAAGAAATGTGAAGCAGCACCACTGCCGGATGGTTCGGAGCCCAGAATAAACACCAAATTTAAAATTTCAAAGTTTAAATAACTTCTAAAATGCAGCTCACAACCAGTGCTAACAGAAAAGAATCAGGCTTAATTATTCTTTCATATATAGTTTGGTTTAAGGTTCGGCTCACAGTAAAATATATTTTGTAATACTGTGTTCGAACCGGCTCTGTTCAACACCGGGTTTCACCCCTCCCAGCTGCTGTCCGCGGCATTATAGTCGCATGCAACTGATTAGATAATCAATTAGTTTTGCCCAATTATGGAGGCCTGGCAGCCACTTTAACTCGAATTGATTGAAAAGCTTAAAAGCAAAATAACGACGACACGTCTCGTGCCTCCTTGAAACTAAGTCTTTTCGAAATTTGGCATAAATCTAAGCCAAACAAGTCAAGGCATTTTAGACGTTGTCGAAGGACGCCTGTTCGCTTGTTGAACTGTTGTTGTTTGTTCGGTAGACGGCCGCAGGACGACTCCATTAATCAAGACAGCAAACAAGCTACGCGACCCCAGCAAGTAGGGAATACAATGCAGTAAGGGACATACAAACACATACATACACTTACAGCTTACGCATAAACATTAATAATTAGAATGATTCTTTAAAGGGCAATTACCTAATTTAGACGCTTTGAATAATTACCCAGGACTCTTAGGCTCCGGCTGAAAATCGCCGTTGGCAACGAAACGACGGCGTAAAATCTGTGTAAATGCAAACATAGATAGACAAAGAGAGAAAGGGAGCGAAAAATGGAGTTGGACCATGTCCTGCCATCAGGGCCAACGACTGCACTAAGCTGCTTAATGCCCCCAAATGAAGATAAACCGCTTTCTCTGGCGGCCGTTGCTGGTTCTGTTGCTACTGTTGCACCGCATAAGAGACATTTAAGTCTTAACAGTTAGAAAATAATTAGAGCGTTTAGTGGCCAGACTTAAACGACTCGGGCGTTGAAATGTATTTTCTGTATCTAAAAACGCTAAAAAGATTTGCTGCAAATGCAATTGTAACGACCACTATAATGTTTAATCTGGATGTCAGAAGTTATGTTTGCCCAAAACTTAGAAACAAGACCACAAAAACAATTAAAATACAATTACAAAATACCTTGTTTATTTGTTTTCATTTATTTTTTGTAGAATCTATGCACTTCTTTAACTGACGATGCGTTACCCCGCTTCTACAAGCGCAATTGTTTCGCTTATAACTCCTTTCTACCCGTATGAACGCACAGATCTCAGAGATGGTAAGAGACAGAGGTTTGAGGTGTGTGGGACCAAAACTTATTATACTTGAAGGCAGATAAAGCTTGTTATCAATTTGGGCCATGCCTCCACCAGTTAGGAACAAGCGGAGAAAGTATAAATAGCATTTAAGACATGGGTCAACAGTCATGTGCTATGTTGCTGTGAAGAAGAAGAGATACAATCTCATTTTTGTTCAGTGCAAGGCTGCAAGGTTGTGAGTTCGAGTCCCAGACAAGTCGAAAGAAATTGTTATTTTTATACCCTTGCAAAGGGTATTGTCATTTTGCCCAGAAGTTTGTAACGCATAGAAATATTCATTTCCGACCCTATAAACTATATATATTCTTGATCGGGGTGACGAGCTGAGTCGATTGAGCTTTGTCCGTCCGTCTGTCAGTCCATCGGTCTGTCCGTCTGTCTGTTTCTACGCGAACTAGTCTCTTAGTTTTAAAGCTTTCGAGCTGAAATTTTGCACAGAGTCTTCTTTTTGCTGCACACTACTTGTATGACGGAACCGGCCGGGTCGGATGACTATAACATATAGCTGCCATAGGAACGATCGGTCGAAAAACTAGTTCTAGTGAGTATTTACTAGTTTTTAATGCTTTTCCATAATTCTGCCAAATTTGGTCGAAATCGGATATATATATAGTATAGCTGTCATACAAAAGTAGAGTCAGAAAAGTAGGCTTATTGGGAAAAACTTGTTTGTTTTCAGTGGATATGTCCTGCACGTACGTATCAAAAAGCGAAAAAAAGCGAAAAAAATATTCCTAATATAAAGAACAAATTTTCATTAGAAAGACAAAAGGTATTTTCATAGGAGCAGAACAAAATGGATTAATAGGCTATTCACACTGAGCACATCTAATATCCACCATCCAACATTATGAGGCATAAAAATTTACCCGGACAAAATTGACATGTTTGCAACGGATTTCTATAAGAAACTAATCCGCTTAATAATTATTTTAATTAAGGATGTGGGATGTTAGATGTGCTCAGTGTGAATAGGCTATAAGACGAGTACACACCACGGGGACAAACAGCACACACAACAAAATCCTAAAACCCCACCCCACAACACAGTTTTCTAAGATGAGATGGATTCTGAGATATACTTAAAAATTTTTTTTATGGCCTAGGCCCTAAACGGCAAAACTAAATGCCGCAAGTAAAAATGACATAGTAGGCGCGGCATGTATAGGGTTGCGAAAAGTCCCAATTGAAAATTAAATGGACGGGAAATTTCCCAACTATATATTGACTGGTGAGAAAAATCATAATTGAATATTTAATGGAAGGGAAATATCCCAAGCAAAACTTTAATGAGGGGAAATAAATATTTAAATATTATTTCAAATTTTCAACTATTTCTAAATTTTAATAGAAAAATTCAATTACAATTTAATTGACTTGGAAAAACTTTTGAATTAAAATCTAAGCAAATTTCAACAGGATTTAATGATAATGGCAACCTTTTCTTTATAGATATTAACAATCAGGCTGGGCCGGTCTGCTTAAGTTTACTCGATGGCATTGCCGCCGCCGCCGGGCACTCATTAAAGTTAAGAGAAGAGCCACCGGCCACGTCCCAAGTGACCCAATGGACACACTGCGAACCCTTGACACTAATAGTGGTCGAGCTGGCAGTCGGCACACGGCTGAAAGTTAAATAAACGAAAGGCAATTAGGCGAAACATTACTAGCACAAAGGTCAAAAGCATTCCCTTTTCATCCTTAACAACTTTGGCCAGGTGAGTTCTGCAAAAATATTGAACGCAAATGTTTTTACATGAAAATTTTGTATTCCAAGACAAATCAAAGTCGTGCAACGGCTGCTTCGGCAACGAATTTTAATTACAAGATTTATACTGTACACTTTACCGTATACAGCTTGTTGTTGCTTCCCCAAGCGGAAGTTGTCCATGTCCATGGGAAGATTAGCGGTTGCCAGTGCAAAAATGCAGAAAGCGTAACGCAAAAAGCATTTTGGTCAATTAACTGCTGCTAATTGTTGCGTACATAGAAACTTTACATAGAAACTTTATATGTGAAAGCTAACAATTTGTACAAAGAAGTTGATGCACACTTTATGTTATGTGTTTAAAAGAGTGGCACGGTGGGGGAGATGAAGAAGGGTC
Organism: Lordiphosa fenestrarum; assembly: GCA_035044985.1. Taxonomy (NCBI): domain Eukaryota; kingdom Metazoa; phylum Arthropoda; class Insecta; order Diptera; family Drosophilidae; genus Lordiphosa; species Lordiphosa fenestrarum. The sequence goes on along the minus strand of JAWNNO010002651.1, from coordinate 1,653,009 downwards.
AGAAAGAGAAATAAAAGTAGTAAGGCGTCCAAAAATAACCGCAGCGATATAAGCTAAGGGTCGAGATCTACTTTTGCTTAGGGCAGCAAAATATCGGCAGAGTTGGCCCAGCATAGCCACCGTGTCTATCTATCCCCGTCTGTCTATACGTCTGTCTGTCTGTCTGTCTGTCCGTTTGTCTGTCTGTTTCTACGCAAACTAGTCTCTCACAGAGTCTTTTTGTACAGAATCTTCTGTTTGCTGCACGCTACACAACCAAACTACCAACCACGAACCCCACAACACTCTTATTACTGGTAGTGGTGTGTGTGGGACTAATTTGGAAATAACTATTAACGATTTTATTATTTACTTACCTCAACTGGGGCTTTAACTCAGGACCTCGACGAAGATTGTAGAACACTCACTGACACCGACATTTCAGCCGACACCGCCACAGCGTTTCTTGCCAAAGCATTGATTAACTCGAAATTTAAGTTGTAGCGAAAGCCATTGGCATTTAAACATGAAACGAGACAGAACGCCAGTAGCCAAGTTGATGTCTCCCATTACTCTAAAACGTCGAGGTCGGAGGTTCGATTCCCCGTAGAGAGGCAACGTTGTATATTTTTTTTAAAATTATTTTCAGATTGCCTATATTTTTTACAATGATCTTAGTCCATTGACCGTGTCGTCATACAAAATATTTTTAGTCCATATATCCATATATCAACATTTGCATGAAATAATCTTCAAACATTAAACTATATGGACCGTAAATATTAAAGGATCGTACTATCGATTCAAATAAAGATTTCATGCATTTTACTGAATTTAATGAGTTCTTTTTTGAAAAACTTTCCTATAGCTCTTAAAAAATGACCCTTTAAAACCACAAAACTTCTTCCCATTATTCACATCGATTTAATGGTACCGTCCTCCCTAGCTTGTCTCCCTACTAACTGCGCTCTTCAAAATAATTAAATGCTTGGCTCGACAAAAGTCTGCGGTTCGCATTAAATCATCAGTCTGTTGCTGTTGTTGACTCTTGCTGTGCCATTGCCATTTTGCCATCAGCGACGCGCTGAATAATTTACATAAGCAGCTACCGCAAAACTGCATCTCTCACTTCGGCAAGGCACAGGGGATGCCAAATTAAAGCGAAACCCCAAACCTAAAACCCATGCAGGCAAAATCCCTCAACCAGCCAAATAACAGCAACGCAAAAATCCTTTACTTTTCTTTTTTGTTTTTTTCTGTTTTCTTTTTTGTTTGGTGGTTTGTGATCTTTTTTTCTGTAGCTAGATTTTCGTGCATTCACTTGTGGAATTTTCGTGCTGTTGACTCGGCGACGCATATGAATGTATGTCTCTCCGAATCCCAGAATATATCCTTGCCATCCGTATCCGTGTGGAGTGTGCATATGTGTTAGCGCATACATAAACAATGGCAACAACAAGAAGACCAACACACACAGGCATAACAATGACAATGGAACGCATTTTGGTATGGCCAGCGTCCCATTGCCTGCTCTTACTGCTGTTCCTGGGTGGTTTATTATGCAAAAGTTATGCAAAGATAAGCAAAACTATGAGCAACGACAGCAGCTCAGTATGAACTCTTTTCCCGCTGATGGGTCTCCTTTTTTTGGCAGCTGGTATGGGCCCCCACCATCATACAACTTAATTGTGCGGCCAAATGCAAAAATCAACTTTGGAACAAGTTCATCGGCTGGGAAGGGCCAGGGCAGCAAAGCTCGTCAGCACCTTGTGAACGTAATGGACACTTAAACTCTAATCGAAAAACTTTTGCCCATATACAAGTCACTTAAAAATTCGCTTAATTTTATCAGCGAGTGGCCATTGTCCACGGGTTTCGAATTGATACTTCACCGTGCTGCGTAGATTACCATAATTAACTGTTTGCTGATCACGACAATGGTCAAAGTAACATCAAACAAACTATTCATCATCACTTTTTGACGCGAGAAAAGCATACGGTAAACATCACAGAGCAACATATGCTCCTGCTCCTGTCCCTGTTCTTGTGTTGACGTGCTTTTAAGAGTGTTTCTGTATGTTTTTATATGTGTTTGTGTAATGGAAAATTGGCATGAAAGATGAGCTTCTATGGAAATTTAATCACATACACTGCTCACACAATACATCATCATCATTGTGTGTGTGGCACTTAAGAATCCTCTGCAAGGGTTTGTGAACGGAGTGTGAATGTGAGTTGTGTTCCCTCAAGTTTGTTAACTGCTTTAGTCTGTGCTTCTGTGTTTGATTAAGTCTAAAGGGACGACAAATAAAAGGGTATCAACTTGAGTACTTTAAGCCACAGTATATCCTCTTCTTTCAAAAGTTTGTATTAACTTATAACATTTTACATATTGTGAATCCACACAAACTAAATTAGGTACAGCCACCGCACAGTACAGTGTTAATTTTGCTGGCAGAGCTGTTGCTCCGAGCGATTTGCGTATTGCTTGGATATTCTTCATTTTACCTACCTTGTTAATTGTGGGAAAAATAAGGTACCTTTCCACTTACAGGATTGGCAGGGTGCGTGAAAAACCTTAAGCGCGATAAGATAAGCAAACGTTACGGAAACAGAGAAATAGATATGTGTAAGTTTACATTTCTTTTGCCACCAAATGTATATGTCAGTCTCTTCTCAATTTTTGTGACTGGACTCACAGTAAAGTTAAGTTCATGAAGTAAACTTCATGGAGTTTTTGAAATATCTTTCGTTTGTAGGAAAGAGGTGAAGATACAATAAAGGTATGGTGCCTGCAGTGTGCGCCCTTAGCAAAGTACTTAAAACGTTCAGTGTTTCGCGTACTCTTGAAGCGTGAGGTTTTCTGTTGTATCATGGGCAAGTCCATTACTCCTTTCCTACATTACCTCTTTCCTACAAGCAAGAGCTTTTTGAAAAACTGTATTTAGTTAGCTCCACCGTGTAAACCAGTCTTTCTCAGCAGATCAGTGTTTGTGTGTGTGTCATAAATTGAGCTTCGTGTTGTCATTTGCTATTAAAGGCGTATGGTACCTCATAATTATGATGTACCATTTTACAACAATCAAATCCAAAAGTTTTATGTAAGCAAAACTTATTGAGTGAATCAGAGCAAAGCTGAAGAGAAATGCTTAGACTGAAGGTAAAATGTAAGCACTGTTATTTCTATCACAAAATTTCACGCTAAGTTTGCTGACAACATCACTTTCGTGGACGTCTCGATATGCATGACAAATTCTCTTCAATTCCAACAGACGCGCCTTAAATTAAACATGTAAGATAGCAACAAGGGAAGCAGCCCTGTGCAGCAGCAGTAACAACAGTTGAATTAAAAGCGGCGCTTGCCTAGCCGGCTGAAACAAAAAGTACAGAGAAACTGCGGCAACTGCACCTTTTGCCCTGGCTAAACGACTATGTAAATTTTACATTGTAAAACGACAACAACAAGCGAAAAAACCTCGCTTTTATTCTAATGCCACTTCATGGTCCAACTTAGACAGAGAGAGAAGAAGCGAGATAAAGAGAGAGGGAGGCAGAAACAAGAAAACCGCTATAACAGTCGTTGTTGGTCCTGCAAATCCTATCCTGCTGTGCCACCAAGTGCACAACAGGCCAGTGAAAGTCTGGCCCAGACCAAGTCCAGTGTGACTTTTGCAATTTTTAGTGCAACTAATTCTTTCTGAAGTATCTCATTGTTGCACTGCCAAAGCCGCAATTTTGTGTGGCGTCTGCTTCTTCCCTAGAAATTTCCTTTAAAACCCCATCCCATAGCCCTCACCCATGGGAAGCTTAAGCCTAGCCCATGTCATTGTGTGTATGTTTGCCGCAGGAAGTCAAAAGTATCGCGGCAGCTTAAACAAAGACAGAGAGAGGATATCTGGCTTGTTTGCATGCCCAGCGGAGTTTGTTTCCCCTGTGGATTGTCACAGTTAGCCGGCGTCCAAGCCGAGAGTTGCAGTTGTTGCACACTCAAAAACAAATGGCCTTTACAAGTTAGTCATTTTAAGGGAGACCGGTCATTTTCATGTGAAGTGAGAATTGCTGAGGATTGAGGCTTCCTCGAAACAACTCAAGTGCTATCCAGCAAATACGATGGCTTTATTTATGGAAAAAGAAAAAGTACAAGAAAAATATTTGTTTGCCGCTTTTAGTTAAAAACTGATTTATTTCTGGTTATCTTTAAGTCTTTCACAGGTCTCAGAAATGGTAAGAGATAGAGGTTTGACATGTATGGGACATAACATAAGAATTGTGTTTGCAGGCAGATCAAGCTTATTTTCAATTTTGGCCACGCCCCCTCCCACCACCGCAATTTAGAAAAAACGTCATATGTCCCACAGTTTTAAAGATAGATGGTTCGTTCCTTCTAGACATATTTATTAATATAATAACCAGGGCTGCAAACCTAAAAATGTTTTGGGAGCTCCGGCTCGCGGGTTCGAACCAAAATTTAAAAATGGTTCAGGTTTAGAATTTTGAGGTTCAAGGTTTTTGGGCAACGGTTTTGGTTCAAACCTTTTTCAGCGAAAACGAAATAAACTGTAAGGAAATTGTGTCGGTTTACGTACCAGAGTGTTTCCACAGTAACAGTTAAGCTCTTATTTTGTGAATTAATCGATAAGCTTTGGAGAAAAGGATCTTCAAATAACAGGTGCTTATATGTGTAGGGACTCTAATGGTAATTCTGAACATTTTTATAGATGTTTACATTAAACTTTCCTGCCGATTGTAAGACTCAGTCTTCCAGAACCATCAGGATAAGAGAAGAAGTTGCTAGAATATAGCTCAAAGTTTTTCATGTCTTTAATTTTTGTTGAACCGAACCGAAATTATAGGTTCAGGTTCTTAATCGTTCCGGGGTTTACGTCAAGGCTACAACAATCTTTATCACCTGCTATTAACAGATCTCGTTCTCTCCCTCTCTCTCTTTTCTGCTTAAAAACGTAACTTTACAGTTATCTTCGGGAGACTCTCTGACCACAACCAGCTGTGAATAACGCCATATTATTCAAGAGCCACGTTATTCAATGCAAATTTCTCGGTGACAGTACAGGTAAATTGTTGTAAAGGTACTAAGAAATTGTGGCTCCATCTCTTCTAGCCTCTGAGATCAACGATTTCATACGGACAGACAGACGGACGGAAAGACGGACATGGCCATATACTTTACTATAATCGGAAATGATTCCTTCTGGCTGTTACAAACTCAATATATTATTGCCAAAGTTTAAATTCATGGAATAATAATTTTATAAGTGTACACTTCATCCAATTACTAACCGCAATTACGAATCGACTCTGTAATATAAGATTTCCAGCTCTTATCTTACATTAATTACACGTGCGGAAGTTTCTTTCAATTTTCTACCTTCGTTCATTAATTAAAGGCTTTTAATTTACTACGATTTATGCGTAATTTTCTATTCGAACTGGCTAGTGTTTCAGTCACTCCACTATACGACCTGTGCACCTGTGACCAACACATCCTGTGCTGGAAAAAACATCGATATACAAATGCAAGAATTCAGGTAACATTGTCTGCATTGAGCCGCCGAAGGCAAAAGTGATCACCGGAAGAGGTGACCAGGCAAATGCATGTCCAGGTCCAGGTAACAAGGGAGGTAGAAAGACATCTGAACTGCTTTTGGTAAGCTGGCCCAGAGAGTATTTAGAGCGCTGCCGTTGCCCAGTCGACTATTAAATGTCAATGGACTTATGCCTGAATGAGTTGTGCGAGTTGCTTGACTTCTTTTGCCCTCTCTTTTGTGCTCATTTGCGAACATTTGATGTTTACTAGCGTACGTAGTTTCATTTTACCCTTTCAAAGGGTATTATAATTTTGCACAGAAATTTGCAACGCATACAAATATTAATTTCCGACCCCATAAACTACATATATTCTTGATCAGAGTGACGAGCTGAGTCGATTGAGCTTTGTCCGTCCGTCTATCCCTGTGTCTGTCTGTTTCTACGCGAAGTTGTCTCTCAGTTTTAAAGCTATCGAGCTGAAATTTTGCAAAAAGTCTTCTTTTTGCTGCACACGACTAACCAACCGGATCTGATGACTATATCTTATAGCTCCCATAGGAAAAATGTAACGGCCAGGAGGAAGCATCTCCGACCCGATCAACTATTTATATTCTTCATCAGCATTTCTGTCTGTATGAACGCACAGATCTCAGAGATGGTAAGAGATAGAGGTGTGACATGTTATATCTTATATTTGCAGGCAGATCAATGTTGTTTTCAGCTTTCAACACGCCCCCTCCTTCAATTTTATAGATAGAAGGTTCGTACCGTCTGTACATATTTAGTAATCAGTACTATTTATCGATTCACCTATGGAATGGTGCAGATCGGATGAGCGATAGTCGAGGTATAGGGATAAAAACATTAATGATGGGCAGCACTGGATGGAATAGGAATGGGCAGTACTTAACACACCTTAACACTTAATATGGTAAATTTAAACTTTGGAAAGTACAGAATATGTTATGATCGGGCTTGACCGACTTTCTTGCTTTGGAATTAACGAAACGGCAAGGGAAAACCCCCAAATTATCACAGATTTTTAGATATCAGAGCTTAGAGTACGGAAGAAATAAATTATGTCTGCGACTTTTCCCATCTTTCCCAAGGTTATTCTCTTCAAATTTCTGTTAATTAAAATGTAAGAGCGTAAGTCCACTTTGCCTAACTTGCCAACATAATTTCACAAGAGTCGACGCACCAAAAATTTATATTAAAATAAAAATATTCCGGGGGGGTTAACTGAATCTCAGCCCGGACTCATTATGGAATTTAGGCAGCTTGTCAGGCTTATCTTAGTTGTGACTTTTCTTCCTGGTGCTGTTGTTGTGGGCTATTTAGAGGCTATATAAATCATCAAATGAATATAAAACGACCTCTCTCCCCTCTTATAAGTTTTTTTTTTGGTCTTTGAGATTTTGAAGGTTTCCCACTGGTAATAAACGGGTAACCTTCTTAATCCTTCGGCACAGTTGGAAATACTTTTCATTAGCATTAAGAGGCCATAGACACAGGAAGCAAAAAAAAATGAAATGAAAGAAACTTGCCCATAAGCTTGCCACATTTCCACGTGTCTGGCTGCTAAATCTTCAAGCCAACTTGTTCTGTGCCCCTTCACGCTTCATCCCAGCTAGGTTTTATCTCAGACTTACTGCCTAACACATAAGTTTGTCCCCCCCCATTCCAACATGTGTGTGTGTGTTTTTATGGCTACGTGTTTGGCAAACGGAAGTGGCCAGATAGATATTTCTATATATACTTATATAAAAGTAGATACTTATGTGTGAGAGGGGAGGCGGAGATCTCTCCGCTGTGATTTATACACCGCCGTTTAATGCCTTAACGACACTCATTAGAAACAATTGCGAGAAGTTTTAATTAAACAGCTTTCCTCATTAGCTGTGCTTACAATGTTAAGAGAACGTTCAGAGAAGAGCACAGTATCTTGCAATTTCCATAAGTGTTGCTCAGTCGGCCGTCAACGTTTCAGAAATTAGAAGCAATTATGCTTTTTTACGCTCCAATTGCTTATTTCCGCCTGCTTTGGTTTGTTTGTATATGTTTTGTTGTATTTCAAAAAAACTTTGAATTTTAAATAAAGGGCTTGAGATGAACTGAACTATAAGATAATTACAGTAAGAGAAAAAATCAAGTCGATCTTGCTTGATATCAAGCACTTTTGATGTCCAAACTTTTGACCTGAAAAGTAAGGTAAGGTGGAATGTTATTGGGTTTAAGCTAAAAATGCTGGAGTCAAGCATAGCCCTTTGCAATTGGAAATTCTTGGTTTTAAATTAAGTCGGTTTCATTTCAAGAATAAACATTCTTAAAAGAAATTTCGAGAAAAGATCTTCTTGGTAGCAAACATGAAAAGTTTCGATTTCAAGAATAGATATTTATGGTTGTAATCATTATAAGTCGCGATTTCAATCATATTTAATTGTAGGCTGGCAACTTAGAAGCTGCAGACAACGCTGAGATCGAAAGTGAGAATTCATTTATTTTTTGCTCGCGCTCTCCGCTTAAGACTCCCTCCCAAGACGCCTGCCCATCTTTCGCCCACAGTATTCAATCAGTTTTCTTCCTGAAAACTCAAGAAAGAAAAATTTGAAAATGGATTTCCGGTTTGAGTCTTGCCGACTTGCGCTAGAATTCTCTGGGTGTGAAGTTGCTAAATCGAAATGGTTAAAACGGGAAGTTTGTTCAACTTCAGGACTTTTATGGTTCTATCAACACAAGACCTATTCTGAAAATAGTATAAGATGGTTTTAAATAGAAAAAAAGAATTATCGTTCCACATTTTTAGCAGGCCTGAATACCAAATATTATTTTGGTAATCACAGATTCTACAGTAGCAGCTGAAAGCAGCGCTGTTACTGCGTTGTAGCAGCGAACGTTCTTGTGATTATAGCAGCTGAAAGCAGCGCTGCTGTCAAAGGCGCAAGACTATAGGCTTTAGCTCCCATAGAAATGATCGGTCGAGAAACTAGTTTTAGTGAGAAAAACTTGTTTGTTTTCAAAGAAAACGTCTCCAAACTTTGTATATCTTAGTTTGCTATGCTTTGGCAAGACTCCACTAAGTTTGGTCGAAGTCGGACATCTATATAGTATAGCTGTCTTAGAAAAGTAGAGTCAGAAGCGTAGTCTTAGTGAGACTTCCCTTTATGGCAAAATCTCGTTAACACCGCTATTACAATCTACGAAATAGAATCTCCGCGATTTTAGTCCAAAAACCTTGAGCACGAACTTTTCAAATAATAGGAATTCGGCTGGACTTTGCGCCTTTGCTACAAATTACACTATTTCAGTTCCATATCGCTTACAAATATTATGCCTGTTCAGGTGCTTTATGTTTTCAAACTTCACAGTCCTTAATGTTCATTTAGACCAACGATTTATTGCACTTTATCTATCTGGGCGTTTTTGGTTCACACAGCCTGGATATATCCCACATGTTTTGCACAACTTCTAGCCTAATCAACTGTGGGCGTCAGTTGGCATTCGTTTCTTGTGATCTACTTGGTCTCTCCAACTGATATCATCTAACTTACTTAAAGTGGGTGTACTCAGATATGCGCATAGCTCTTGCTTTTCTTTTGTCACTACTCCTTGCCAAGCCCGAGTTTTGGTTTGTCTTGTCTCTGGCCCGGCTGCTTCATTGCAATTCCGTTTGCTGTCGGTTTATTTTTATTTAATTAACTTCATTGCAGTCAGAGAGGAAGAAAAAGACAAGCAGACGCAAGACTCGTCTGCCCACATGCAAAGGCTCTTGCTGCCCTCGAGATTGTGTTTGTTGTTTCCTGTCGTCGTCGACGTCGCACCTTGACAATGACTTATTGTCGTTGGTACCCCCAGACAGAGCTACAGCCAGAACAAGGGACTGGGCCACATCCAGGCAATCTCGATTCATTGGCAATTCCAGGGCTAAAGTGGCCTTTCTTGTTTGGAGTGGGCTCTACTCTTTTTCTCATGTGTATGTTAATCAATTTACTTTCAAGTAAAGGAAGGTGCACCCTGAAAGTCAAGTGAAGGTCACACAATAAATTTTAGGGGATTGCTTCCTCTGTTTAAGATGCACATCCTGCGGCGGTTTTATTCATGACGCTGCCACCATTTAAGTGAATCCCTGGGAGCAGTAATTATAATAACCAAACCCAGCGAAGACCACTTTTGGCCAGAAGCCCAAAGCTCCATTTCAGTTGCTTCTATTTGGCACAATGCAAACCGCAAAGTCATCTCCGGTTTATTTACTGGCTAGCGGAAAATAAACCAGCAAGCGAAGATGAGACCAAGAAATACAAGAAGAAAAACAAAAAAATACCTGAAGCCGCATGAATTTTGTGTAGCCAGTTGCCTCTGCGAAGGTAAAAACAAAAGGCCAGCCAAGCGAGTCTCAGTCTGAGTCTGGGCGATACATCGAATTTAATTTCCTGTCAAAATTGAGCCAGTTTGCCTGCTGCTGCTTGTGGTGTGGGGCATTCGAGCGGTAAGAATTTCTGCCTTGGCCCCGCCACTTAATTTTGCGGCTTGCATTTTAAGCAATTTCAAGTTTCCTTCAACATTAGCTTCAAGAACAGAAGCAGAGATAGTTGCTTTGTTCGAATGACAACAAGTAAAAGGGCCAATCCATGTGTTTCCTCATAGTATATGTTAGACCAGCTGACGGTGGCTTCTCACGTTGAAGTTTGATTTCTAGCTAACTACAAGGTAAAGTCTTTTTATTGGGGTACGTATTGAAATATGAGTGTTTGTGATGACAATGCTGTCAAAAGCTTAGAAGTGTGAACAATATTTTTAAAAATAACAAAAAAAAAACAAAAATAACATAAAATAAAGTATAATTTCAAGTTTTCATGCAACATGTGTAATTAATAGACTTATGTTCAGCTAAGGAACTAGAATACAAAAGTTTGATGCTGGGAATCCAAACCCAGAACACACATTTCAGAATCTGCCCCTATTAGCTGTGTATGCTAAGGTGTCTATTCTATTATTAACGCCCCTTGCAATGTTCAAGACCAAAAAATGAACTTCCTACTGCCTCACACTACAGTTTGCTCATGGCTTTGTGCAGCTTTGACTTTGCCCAGCCCGAAAATAGCCAAGCAACCCTATGCGGGCTGTGCTACTTTCCAAGCGGGTCACTGTCACTATGAAAAGAAGCAATTATGTTATGTTCACAGCTAAAACATTTTTTAATTCGGCTTTGAACTAGTCTCCTTTAAATGAAGAGAAAAGCTCGACCTGACACTTAAACTTATTTATTTGGGTAATTTAGTAAAGAAATGTTTATCGCTTAAAAATACCCGCACATTTGTATTCCCTTGCAGTGTTGATATAACTGACTCTGTCGTTCCGTTTCTTTGTTAATATGCTCCCTCAGTATTACAACTATCATGATCAATCTTACTGCAGCATATAGCTCGTAATAGGGTATAAGGAAATGATATTTAATGCCATGTTTTGAGATTGTACTTTACGATAAAACTACATCATTAAAACAGGTTAGGTTAACTTTAACGGCCATTGACCATAGAGAGGTAGAATTCATATGTCATTCCAGAGCGTTGTGTTTTAGCAAAAGACTTCCGTTGATGTAGTGTAGTGCCTTCAACAGCAAGAGACACACTCACACACACACATGCTGCAACACTGACATCGTGTAACTGAAAGTGAGAAGAGTTGATAGTGTGTTGGGCCTCTGTTTTTGTTTTCTGGCATTGCTCAAGTGTTTGCTATCTGCCCGCTGCCTTGGCAAGGACATGTTCTGCTGGCGGAGGTTTCACTCCAGTTTGCACGCTGGCAGCTGCGTGCACGCAAATAGAAAAAATACTCAAGGCTCTCATTTGTACAAGATGGGGAGGTTGTTACGTGATGAGTGCGCGTCATGCGGGTGCGGTACCAAAAACCGCAGAGAGGCGCAACCACAGGACGAAATTCCAGCTGCTGCTTTTGTGAAACAAAACAGTCATCAGTGGGCGTTTAAGCCAACTGGTTTGATGTCCGCAATGAGATTTAAATAGAATCAAATTAGTGTGCCATTTGCATTTGCCGCCGCACACCCTGGCCAGGTTCAATGGACGCTTTTTTAGTTGCATGAGGAATTGTTTACTTTGCAGCTTGAATCGTTTACCAAAAACATAAGTCCAAGAAACGGTCGTCGACGATTCGTTTGCCTTTGTCAACACTCTGTTTAGGTTTTTATACCCTGTTCCCATTGAAAATGGGAAAAGGGGGACTATGAATTTGTGCGAATGTACGTAACAGGGACAAGGAAACATTTCCGACCCCATAAAGTATATATTCTTGATCAGCATGAACAGCCGAGTCGATATAGCCATGTCCGTCTGTCCGTCCGTCCGTCCGTCCGTCTGTCTGTCTGTATGAACGCGTCGATCTCAGAGACTATAAGAGATAGATCCACAAATTTTCGCATGAAGGTAGATTAATGCTGTACGCAGATCAAGTTTATTTCAGATTTGGAAAATTCCACCCCTTCCCCCTTTTATCACCAAAAAACCAAGACCTCCTCTAGACATCCTAGACCTAAAAAACCGTCAGATCCACAATTTTCAAGTTAGAGCCTGGTGGTTTAGTATACATCGAGCTAGGCCCAATATCTATCTATTCTGAATAGTACAATCAGATATATTGTACTTTTATTATAAGGTAAATTATACGAACTGCAAGGGTATACAAACTTCGGCCGAGCTGAAATTACCTCTGTGCTATTTTTTTGCCTCTTAGTCAGGTGCACAACCACACGCTCAGAGCCAAACAGAGTGAGCCCAAGCATTGACAGTTTGAGCTTAAAAATCCAATTAGTCTTTGATTTGCATACAAACAGACAGACAGTCGCAGCATTTCTTGCTAAATATTTTAAGACCTATATTCGGTATACGACTTTGACAATGTTACAAGCATCTGGGAATCTTCTTTCTCCACCACAATAGACAATTGGATTTTTGCGGTCTCTAATCCAATTTATTTCGTCTTAAATTCAAAAACTTGTTGGGTCCTGGTCTACAAAATATCCTGTTTTGCTGCTTGTTGGGTGCGGTTCAATGTAATTTAATGGATGGCCGGCAAAAACACACAAGTCGGCAAGCTAAGCCCTCCAACACACACACACACCTGCTCACTCAAGACGCCGACGACAGCTCTCAGCAAACTAATTTAAATATTTCAACAATTAAAGAGCCCAGGCAATTAAAATAAACCAAAATACCCAAATCCTGACAAAAACACACCCAGCAAAAACAAAGATACAACGACAAAACGTCGAAATTCGTATGCACTACCAATTATGAAAGCAGATATTATTGTAATCAGAAAAAAAACATTCTCACTAATTTAGTGAGGGCAATGCCCAGCGGCGCAGAGCTAAACAAGCATTACAGTGGCGCCCACGTAAAGGGAAATTCTCGCTACGTTTTGAATACACAGTTATGAGTGGTCCAAATAGCGTCCAAATAGCACCAAGTGCGTGGATGCGTGCACAGTTTGTCCAAACACAAGATTCAGATGGAATAGCGTCTGAACGCATACTTCCTGTTATCTACAGCCTAAGTTTTTTCTGTTGTACGCCCGCTAACCGATTAGATAGATCTCTGTTTTAAAGTCACGATGCCCACAAAAACGGGTCATTCGATATGTACCAAACATCAAGCGGATCTATAAATAATGCTGATTACTAAAAACGTATAGAAGGTACTAACTATCTATCAACTAATCAGCCTTCAAGAATAATAAGTATATAACCTATGGGTTATCGAACCTCTTGTTCTGAGATCTGTAAGTTTTGAGGATGTAATGCATTCAAATAATTTTTTATACGGGGGTGACACAGAAATCTTGAGCGGCCAAGCCAACCGGCTTGTAAATATCTCGAAAAAACAGTCGGTGCCACAGAGTTCGAGAGACTTAATTTTCTTGTTTGGAAAGGTTTGTGTCCAAGATAATTGTCCATCTCACCAAACAGGGTTGCATCTCGTACAACAAAAATTTCCCGTAATTTAGATATGCATTAATTGTGTTTTTAATTGAAATCTGTTAATTGTGGAATAAGTTTTATGATCCAAGCAATTGATGTATAATGCAATATTTACAAATATCTCCGCCCCAATAGCGAAGGAATGCCAACTAGCCAAAAAAAAAGTCAATATGATATTCATTTGATGCAACTTATCCAGAAAACAAATGTTGTTAGCATATCCAAAACTAATTTAGCTTTCTTATGAAAACTATTTGGGTGGTCAATTTAGTTAAAAACCTACCAAAACACGAGAGGTTTAAAACCAACCTGAAAAGATTTCAGTGGCACCTAAGATTTGGAATTCGGTTAGAACTGGGTTGAAAGAGGTCTCTGTGGCAACCCCCAAAGAGTAGGAGATGCTTTATATATTTGCACTAACTTGATATATTTGGTCTACCCTATAAAAGAATATATTAAATATAAATCGATCATTCTAAAGGGACATAAGAGCGTAAAAGGTTGAAAAGTTTTTTTATCTCGAAGGCCGTACCGAACGGAAATGCGTTCTGAGAATAAATAAATTTTAATAACTTTTAGAAGTGGGTTAGAAAATTGTTAAACTTGATTGGAAATGCTCTGATATTTTAATATTTACAATTTGATTTTAATATTTTCATCATTGATTTAGCGTTAAATATGATATTAGTAAATCCTAAGTGGGCACACTTCCATTTGAAAATGAAAATAGTTAAAACTGGCTACGACTAGAACTATGATTTATGGCGTAATGAAGGTCCTATGGGCATGACAGACCAAGATTGGTCGCGTGCGTTATTTCCCCAACATGAAATACATAATGTAAGTTCCTGGTAGTTTTAATCTCTCGATGCGGTAATTGGTAATCACGACAGTAATACAATATGTAAGGGCCTCTGCTTCTTCCTCCTCCAGCGATACACAAAATGCCTCCAGGAAAAAACCATGGTATTGCCTATTCTGAAAATGTTTTCAGTGGGTGAGAACAGAAATAAGCAGAATGATCTTAACAGCATGCAGTTCCTACGCTTTAAAACTTCTCCCCTCTGAAGTGTGTGTATGGACTCTTTTTAATGTCGGTGCTGTCCTGTTCTCCAGCTGCTCATCCAGGAAATTTTGCTATTGGCTGTTCTGGCTAAAGAGTTTTGGTTTTAGTCGTCCAGGAACTGTTAATATCACACGCATTGCTAGACACACGACCGACACATATTTGTTTGACATATGGCGTACAAAGAGAAGGACAGGCACACGCATCAGCAGTACTTTCCCGTCTCTAGTTCTCTGTGTCGATGTATTAAGTGGAAACACCTTGTAAAATGGCTGACAGGTGTTAGAAGACTTTGCAAGATTTATGTGCTGACATTAACATGAATATGTATTTGTGTGTGACAGCAACTGAACTGCAGCTGTGTGTGCGAGTTGCCCAAGCAGTTAAAGGATAACAGCGCATTAACTTAAGCATTACATTTACAGCAAAGGCAACAATTTACTGAAAGACATACATATGAACATGCGTACACACATGAACAGGTGCCGGGACACGCTGTGGTTGCAACAATTAAACTTTATTTGCTCCCACAAGGAAAGTAAGGGACTAAGGGTCAAAGGAAGACTGTGGTGGAGAGAGGGGTAGACGTAGACACATAAACATGGCTTGCATGTGTATTTATAGTCGCCTGACCACAAAATTAAATAAAAGCAAAAGTCAACAGGGAACATAGATTTGCTTGCCAGCTTTACTTGCTTGCGCTTGCTTTTGGTCGAGTAAACAACAATACCACCAGCTACAGCAACAACAACAAGCCATCATCGTTATAACGGTCAACAGACCTAGAGACCGACAACTGACAATTTTTGTATTGTACTTGGATATAAGAGATGTAAGCGTGACTTAAATCAAAATTACACATCAGCGAATAAGGTGTGCGAAATAAGTCACTTTACAATCATATATTCCTTGATATAAGCCTAGTCTGGAATAATTTGCTTATATTTGTATTTTATTTTTAAACTAAGCGAAGTTTCAGTTCCAGTTCCAGTTTCGTGTTTTATTTAATACACCTAACAATCCTCCATTGCGGTAAATAACCTTTATTATATATCCTGGCATGGAACAATCCAGATATTGAAGAATTGATGACTCCAATTAAGCCCACTCTAATGCGATTGACTATTAAAGATTTTAAAGATGTTGAAATACTTCCCATGCATATATGATTTGTTGGATACGATGCTCCAAAGTATCTATCTATGTGATTAAGATTTGGGCATTTAGCGGGATAGATTTAAACCGGTATATTTTTCATTCAAATTATACTTTTGTACGTGGATAGTAACATTGTCCTGTAGAAATGTACAAAAGTCTCCCAAATATTCTTCCCCAAAAAATTAAAAGAACTTCATCTAATAGTTCGACATATTTTTTAAACTGTGACATGGCATATTGGGCTCTTTCCATCAAAGTCAAAGCCTTCACCATGAGTGAACCTTCCAAAAACTCCGTGACACTTATACTTGCTTTGGTGTCCCTTTATTCCCATAATAGTATTGATAAAAATGGGAAAAGGGGGATCATGAAGTAACAGTAACAGTAGTTTGGAAATATTTCTGACCCAATTCAAGCAACAACTTGTGACTCTATCTCATAGAGTCTCTGGGATAATCGCTTTCATACATTCAGATACACGGACATGGCTACATCGAATCGGCTGTTGATGCTGATCAAGAATATATACTTTATAGGGTCGGAAATGTTTCCTTCTCCCTGTTACATACACTCAGAAAAAAGTGTTTCCTGAAATTTAAGGCACCTGGTTCTTATTACCTAAAGTTTTCTTTTAAGGCAATGCTTTCCTTGGAAATGTCCAAAAGAAAAGACAAACTTAAAATCACTATAAGTAATTAAATCGAGGTAAAAAATGCTTCTACGGGGACTTGAACCCACGACATTCAGTCGCTCGTCAACCGTCAACTAAAATTAAATTAAAAACGGTTTGGTGAAACTCAAATATTTTGGGCCTTAGTTTAATTACCATTTCACTCGATCTTGATTTAATTTGCTAATTTGTAACTTGTTAAATACTATCATTTTCAAGCAGTTTTCATATCTATTGGTAGCATTAACGCAAGTTGCAAATTTTTATTCAAGACAAAACACTGTATGGTTATCTTTTTGAAAATGTTCGTCAAAAATTGGAATCAATCTCGATCTGTTGTCGAAAATGCTTCCTTCTGCTGTAAAATTCAAATATCTTTTGAAGAGTTAACGTTCAGTTTTTACTCTCATTTATAATTGTCCAATATCTATTATCTGTATATTTTCACTGGGTGTGGTGCAGTGGTTAGTGTGTTTTTCTACTATGCCAGAGGTGGGTCGTCGTTTTCGGCGTTAAACTGTAGGTCCCTTCTCTTCTCTATATTTTCATTAAGATCGAATAATTCGAGTCGGAGTTCAAACTTCGGATCATTACTTAATGTTAACATTCTTATAATGAAAGCAAGTAAAGAGTATTGAATTCTTAAATTCCTGAGTAGCGGGTATATTGAAGTCGGACAAGGCCGACTTTAGCGTACGATCTCGCTAGGGGTGTAAAAATAAACCAAGCTTGGATAGCTTTTCTTGCTCTACTTGTTCGTCTTCTCTTATAGAAAACCATCTCTAGGCGATTTCTCAGTGGCGTCAGTGTCCTGTTGTCAGCTCTTGCTGCTGCCGTAGCTCCTGTCAGCCATTTTCGTATTTGTTCTTGCTGGTTGTGTTGTTGCCTCATTATGATTGTCAAAGTGACGGACTGGTCATGCAAAGGTAAACACAAAACGTGTAAATACAGTGAGAGGCATGGACAGGGATATACCACATACAATATGTCTGTGTCACCATCTACCTAGCCCCTTCTGATCCTGTTCCGCCTTCTCACTGTGTGGGCAATGTGATTATCAAAGCGACACTATTTGCTGTTAGCTTAAGTGCTTTGTATGCTTAGCCAAGCAAATCAATAAGCGTGGTACCTGAAGTTAGCAGGTACCTAAACCTTAGATAGGCCATATCATGGCTTACTTTATGGGCCTTTATTGGATTTAATGTGTCTTTAAGTAGGCAAAACGCTTAATTTTTATGTCGTTGGCGTCCGTTCGTCATTAATTTTTTTAAATTTTTTGTGCTCATGAATTTTTTATTATTTTTTTCCGGCTTTTCCATTTACGTATCCCACCTCTTCTTTAAACTCGCACCTTTTTGCTGTTGTTTCATATTTTTAAATTATTAAATTTTATTGGCATATCTTTTTTTATGCGCGAGTCGCCGCAGAAACATTATATTTCGATTAGCACCTGTTTGCTTGACGAGCTGGAGCAAAGGAAGTGTTTTGGTTTATTTGAGTCATTGTTTGGCGGCTGGACTGTTTATTTTCATTACAGCCAACTCTACATAATCGGAATTCCAGGGAAAAATCCATATTAAATTGATGCGAAATCAATGATTTTATTGCAAGAAAAGTCTGGGATTATCTGGTAAATTAAATGCGATTTATGCGGTACTTTGGTTAAATCAGCGAAGCGAACGATGTATTGAAAGTTTCATGGTCTGTAACTGTATGTGTGTGTATGATTCTTAAAAGCATCTAAATTGCTGAATAAGTTTGTGTTGATCAGGAAATGTAATGGAATATGTCCCAAGTCTCAGCTAGATCGAAAGTTGTTAAAACCAACTCATAATCTCAGGGCATGAATGTGCAAAAGCTTCTAAGCTTGGTAGCTCACTGCAATAGTCTGCACCTAGATCAAGCATTTGTATACTCTGTACCAAAGGTACGCAGAATATTGTGCAAAAGAATGTAACAATCTGAAGAAAGCATCTCCGACATCAGCATCAACATAGGAGTCGATATAGCCACGTCCGTCTGATTAAAAGAGATAAAGCATTGACATTGACAGCGAAATTAAAAATTTTGTCAGCCAAGCTATACTCAAATTAATTTTGTTTTGGAGTCCAAGAGCAGAATTCTTTTAGATTTGGTTCCGAAAAACTACGAATTATGCAAATTTGTATAAAATTTCAACTTACTCGAACTCAAGACCTTGGGACTTGAACACGATTGGAATGCCGTCTCAACCAGTTGTGCCACTACGTGCGATGGTTGCTAGATGGCTAAAATACTACCTACATTGAATTCCCTAAAAGTATTCATCAATATACTTCTGGCATTTTGCAAAAATACGCTTGAAATTCTCAAGTTGGAATTCATTGCATTGGGATTATAAAAGGGGTAACCAAAATTTCACGTCTTGGTTCAAATATCATTCAATATTGTGGCCAGATGTGGTGCAGGGTTTTTTTTGTAAAGTTTTTAGAACTTACACAACAGGCTCAACAAAGCATTCCAAAACAAAGCTAACAAAACAGCTTGGACTTAAACTTCGGTGTGCTGATATAAATCTTTAATTGTTTTTTCATTAATTATCTTTTATCTTAGCAGGCACTTTCAGTACAACATTTCGTACCAAATGGGTGGTCCTTCAGCTGAAGTTTCTTTTGCTTGAAGCATGCAATTGTCATCGGCTGCCACCCACTGGGGAATTCTGTTGTCATCGTTGCAACTCAATGCCAACTAATTAATGCGGCTATATAATGGGCCATCTCACTACCCTGTTTCGTCTCATCCTTCGCCCACCCACTCGGAGAATGTGAGTGGGCAATTGAGAATATTTCGTGCTCGGTCAGTTAATAAACTGTCAACGTGTTCGATGTCGTTGCCATACTCATTTGTATGTGGCAGAAGGCGTTGAGTGCATGCGTTTAAATTGATTTTGGTATGCCCCTATCCTCATCATCATCATCATCATCATCATTGGGCACGACAGGTACCAGAATTTTTTCTGACCCGACTGTCAGCAATCGCTGGCATTGCTTCATGCTTATTTTAATTGAATAAACAGCAGAAAAAAAATTAAATGTTGTCGAATCGATGCCATCGAGCTGAAGACAAACAACAGTCGATGCCAATTAAATGGGAATTTTAATTAGCGTAAGTTACCACCGCCTGACGTCGCGACGGGGAACAAAAGGACAGACTGAGCGATTGAATGAAAATGAAAAATATATTATAACACCCATAAATAAATATGTACCTTCGGTACAGAGTATAAAGAATCTTTGATGCTCCGAGGCGGAATCGAACCAAAATCTAAATCTTGCTTCAGTCGGCGAGCGTAGGATTGTGGACTCTTAGAAGGATTGAATTCAAAAAAAAGTTTCCTACACTGAAAAATGGATCCAAAAATATCAATTTGGGAGGAATATGTCTTAAATATCCTTTTAATCATCCAGTGGAGCTGCAAAATCATCCATATGATCATCAGTTTTTATGTCCTTTTGATGATTTTTAGCTCCGTTGGATGAATAAAAGGATATTTAAGACATATCCCTTCCAAATGGATACCGCAAATCATCCAATGGATTTTTTTTAACATCCTTTTTTTCTCTGTGTAGTTTGGTACAGTGTTTCTCAAAGAAGTTTAAGCAGCTGGTAAACCAGTTAAGCGAGACCCGACACTTGCGTAGCAAACTGACAGGATTCCTGCATATAAATAAAATGAAACGCAGTCAGCTAAATCGTCGATCCTCCGCAGTTGCAAGATCAAAGATGCTGCGTTGACAGCTGCAAGGGACAAAAGAATATATAAGCAGGTCCACTTTATATCGTAGATTGAGACAATGTGTCTTGATGTGCCTTTCTTGACCTAATAGCTGGGCTTGACAATTTTCTTGCAACTAAAGACTCCGGGCGGCCCGAGTCAAGGTAGTCACCTTAAAGTGAATGTCGTTTGCAACTTTTCCATAGTTTTGCACTAAGTTAAACATCAAGGCAAGGCAAAGGCAAATTCAAAGGCAAGGTTCTTTTTTGCAATTTCCGTTTTCTGCATATGAAAACAGAATTGAATTTTAATTCCTCAACATTGCAATTGACACATGACAAGGGAGAGTCGAGGAGAGGCATAACGGGAAAGCAGTCAAATTGAAATGCATGAAAGCAAAATAAACTATGTAGCAGAAGAATACAAATTGATCAAATACAAAAACGAGCAACATCATCATAAAAGTGGATTGGGGAATGGAAGGCCAAAAGCACTCAACTAACACAAAATCCAAGTCCCAGGAGCAGCCAAGAGTTGTGTATGTGTGAGTGTATGACGACGAGCTCTTCATCATGGGGAATTCTGTATGAAAAAGAGTCGGCGAGCAATTTATTTGATGTGTCGATACGTGCCGCCATATCCTGGACTAGAACGACAACCAGCACCAGGATAAAATCTGCAAATCAAATTACAAAAATCATAGCGCAGAATTTTCACACGGCAATTCAATGGGGACCAACGCCCCAAACCAAACGGCCGGCAAATTGTCACATGTCAAATGATGAAATGAAATCAAACCGAAACAGAAGCAGTTGAATAGTTGCAGGCACAACTCTAGTATATAGATTCGTATTTGTAAGTATGTATGATTGCATGTGTGTGTACATCCCGTGTCCATGTTTGATGAGCGACTAACTAGTGTGACTGTCGCGTTAGCTGTCACTGGGGAGCTTGCTTTGGCAATCTGCGAAAATTTGAATTTGTAATTTTTATTTATTTAACCATACGAATGAGGAGGGAATTCAAGAAGGAGGGAAGTCCAAATGTTGGTGTTTAAACAAATGAAGTGCGGAGTTCGGTTTGTTGGGCACTTACCAAAATCAGATGGCCATCAAAATTTTCCAGGAAAATTGTAAATGCTTTTGGAATCAACCATAATTGAATTGCGAGCAATTACATAGGAAGTAGCCAGATTTCCATAGGGAACTGCCTTGAGCGAAATAAAATTTCTAGTTTGCAGATTCAAAGTTGGGGCTCTGGCGATGATTTCGCATTGGCAATGAACATATACTACTGTGGGCAAAAAGGTGAATTTGTTTGTAAAAATGAAAAATCTTTATTTATTCTTCTAAATCAATTTCATCCCCTTTAAAGTAATCCCCTCCCGATAAAATACACTTATGCCAACGGTTTTTCCAATCCTCGAAACATGCCAAATAGTCCCTTTTCGGTCAGCCATCAGCGCTTTCTTCGATTTTGCTTTTATCTCCTCAATCGACTCAAAACGTGTTCCCCGAAGTGGTCTCTTGAGTTTTGAGAATAGTCACACGGAGCCAAATCAGGCGAATACGGTGGTTGCGGAACGATATGCGTCGAATTTTTCATGACTTTTTTGCAAAAAATTGAGAACTTTCGGTACCAAAACGAGATTTGACTTTTCGTAGGCCCAAATGGTCTTTCAAAATGGTTTTCACAGATCTTTCTGATATTCCGATCATATCAGTAAGGTCTCTAACAGTCAGCCGACGATTTTTGCGCACTAATTCCTCCACTTCATTGACGTGTTGGTCATCTGTTGACGTCGATGGTCGTCCGGAGCGCTCCAAGTCATCCACACGTTCTCGACCCTCTTTGAAGTCTTTGTACCACTTATAAACATTTTTTTGTGACATGGTCATGATCACCAAAGGCCTTCCGCAACATCCTCAACGTTTCCGCAGCCGAAATTTCATTCCGCAAACAAAATTTGATGGCACTTCTCTGCTCAGACATTGTAAAAATCGAAAAATGCACACTTGGTCGTTTGGAAAACACAAGCGTAAATATATTTCTGATAATGACATTCACATGAAATTTGGCACAGATGTCATCAACAGTCCTGCCAACTCAAGAAAAAAAAAACCTGCCCGAATTGTTAGGCCCGCGAAGTTTAAATTGACCCTTACACCTTACTTTTTGCTCACAGTAGTACGAAAGCAGTCCATTGTGTGTAAAAAAATGGAACAACAGGTTTATCAAGTTTATTTTAAATTTTATTGAATAGAAACAAGAGTATAATAATAGAGGAAAGCGAACTTCGGAACCCCCGAATAATGAGAGCTTATAATTATTATACATTGCTGATTTAAATAATTATTAGCTCATACTTATCCGAGCCGCATAAAGTTAATAAACTCTAATTGAACTGAGTAACGGGTATTTCGAAGTCGGGCAGGGCCGACAAAAAAATAAAAGTGGTATCTCACCTGTAGCCATCAGAAATCTGTCTATGGGCTTTTTTGAGTGCAACTTTTAAATCAGTTAGAATCGATTAGCAGCAATAGATTTTTTTGAGATTTGCTTTTTCCCATAAAAATTAATTAGGTCAGCACTGATTTTATTCAACATCGGTCGTCAATTATTTTATAAGAGCTATGTGTCTATATGCATATGGAGTAAGCTGTCTGTGATTGTATTTTGAACTTTCTGGTATATGGATGAATGGAAGGCTTCTAAAGTGTTTCTGGGCCCCCGTTCCATTTCTTTTGAACAACCAAAATGAGCCATAAGTGGAACAAAGCTTGGAAACGTGACCAAATCAAATTAAATGTGTGCTGCCATTAGAGCAAAAGAGACGGAGTGAAAAAGATTGATGGAAAGTACAGGAGAGGGTAAGCAACCAACGGTACGAAAAAGAAAGTGGCGCCCTCTGCTGTCGAAAAAAAATCAACAAACAAATAAGAAAAACTGTATCAAGTAGCTGCTTATTGTTGCTGTTGGCTGGATCTTGGAATTGTATGAGTTTGATTTATGCGTGTGTTCAGTTTGGGAAATCAGATTCGCCTTTGTATTTGAAATATACATATAAATATTTAAAGAGCGCGTGGCCATTGTAAATGGTATGTCATGTTAGATGGCAAGCAATTAATCAAAGATTTGTTTTTCCACAAGGCAAAAATAATGAAGCCTGCGGAAGGCCAATAGCCAGAGCAGCGTCATCTAATGTTGCTAGCAACATTTGACGCTTTAACCGATTGACATTCAGCGCGCTATGCTGAATGCGTGCGCTTTCATTCTCTTTTTCCTCTCCCGCTCTCTTCTGGCCAAAAACGAGCAATCCTCTACCAAATTCGTGAATTCAACCGATGTACAGTGGTCCAGAACAGTTTGTACTGGAAAAAATTCGGTAACTATTCAACAGCTCAACATTTCTAAATTATATAGTATATAAGGAATTGTTTAAGGTTTCATACAAGTTGGAGTTTTCTAATATTGATAAAGTGGTTTAAGTGTTAGGGAGCGCTAAAGTCAAATTTTTATTTAAAAAATATTAATTGTAAAGCTTCTGCAAAACATTTATTAAAATTGTCCATATGATTGTGCCGTATTGAAGGAAGCATCCCCGGCCACATAAAATATATTTTCTTGAACAGCACGACGAGCTGAGTAGATATAGTCTGTTTCTAAGCCATCTCCTCCGTCAGTTTAAAAGCTATCTTCACAAAACTTTGCAGAGAGCAACTATTTTGTTTATATTGAAAAAGTCTTCAAACTCCGTATTAATTAGCTTGCTATGTTTAAATGATTCAAACAAGTTTGATTTGATTTTTTTGTTTTCAATGTAGCGTCAAACGTTGAATCTATTTTTTTTATATTGTATTTTTATTTGTGTAAATTATTTGAACGGGCAACGGGCGAGCCTATTCTTCAATTTTTATACCCGTTACTCGTAGAGTAAAAAGGGTATACTAAAGTCGTGCAAATGTATGTAACAGGCAGAAGGAAGCATCTCCGATATCATAAAGTATATATATTCTTCATCAGCATCAACAGCCGAGTCGATATAGCCATGTCCGTCTGTCCGTCTGTCCGTCCGTCCGTCCGTCCGTCCGTCCGTCTGTATGAACACCTAGATCTCAGAGGCTAGAAGAGCTAGAGCAACCAAATTTTATACGTAAGCTAGTATTGTCTGTAGGCAGATCAAGAGAGAGCAACTATTTTGTTTATATTGAAAAAGTCTTCAAACTCCGTATTAATTAGCTTGCTATGTTTAAATGATTCAAACAAGTTTGATTTGATTTTTTTGTTTTCAATGTAGCGTCAAACGTTGAATCTATTTTTTTTTTATATTGTATTTTTATTTGTGTAAATTATTTGAACGGGCGAGCCTATTCTTCAATTTTTATACCCGTTACTCGTAGAGTAAAAAGGGTATACTAAAGTCGTGCAAATCAATGTATGTAACAGGCAGAAGGAAGCATCTCCGATATCATAAAGTATATATATTCTTCATCAGCATCAACAGCCGAGTCGATATAGCCATGTCCGTCTGTCCGTCTGTCCGTCCGTCCGTCCGTCCGTCCGTCCGTCCTGTCCGTCCGTCCGTCCGTCTGTATGAACACCTAGATCTCAGAGGCTAGAAGAGCTAGAGCAACCAAATTTTATACGTAAGCTAGTATTGTCTGTAGGCAGATCAAGAGAGAGCAACTATTTTGTTTATATTGAAAAAGTCTTCAAACTCCGTATTAATTAGCTTGCTATGTTTAAATGATTCAAACAAGTTTGATTTGATTTTTTTGTTTTCAAAGTAGCGTCAAACGTTGAATCTATTTTTTTTATATTGTATTTTTATTTGTGTAAATTATTTGAACGGGCGAGCCTATTCTTCAATTTTTATACCCGTTACTCGTAGAGTAAAAAGGGTATACTAAAGTCGTGCAAATGTATGTAACAGGCAGAAGGAAGCATCTCCGATATCATAAAGTATATATATATTCTTCATCAGCATCAGACAGCCGAGTCGATATAGCCATGTCCGTCTGTCCGTCTGTCCGTCCGTCCGTCCGTCCGTCCGTCCGTCCGTCCGTCCGTCTGTATGAACACCTAGATCTCAGAGGCTAGAAGAGCTAGAGCAACCAAATTTTATACGTAAGCTAGTATTGTCTGTAGGCAGATCAAGTTTGTTTCAAATTTTGGCCACGCCCCCTCCCGCCCCCGCAATAAAAAATATTGAATAACTCCCACAATTTTTAAGATATCGAGCTCAGATTTTGCAGTGTAGTCTATGTGGCCAATATCTACAATGCAAATTTTCAAAAGGATCGGATAATAAATGGCTGAGCTAAAAAAATGTTGCATACTTATCCCAGCTGAGCTGAGTAACGGGTATTTCGAAGTCGGCCAGGGCCGACTTTAACTTACGCTCTCGTTTTATAGTTGATTTCATATTTCGACCAAGTATTAACATTATTTAGAAAAACCTCCCACAAAAAACTAATATATTCTCATAAAAAAATTCGTAGAAATTGCATTTTTTTTACAATCATGATTTTTATTTGAGTAAGTTTTAGTTTAAGCCTATAGGTTTTAGGTAATTTATTTTTTAGTGGTTTTCAAAGTTCAAAGTACATAAAAAATACTCATTTATTGTACATTTTTTTTAGATCACTATTAAGGGAATCTACCCTCAAAATGCCCACGAACCGCTGGAGATCAATTCACACTTGTGAAATCTCTAGGCTTACTTGGCCCACTCTTAATTTAAGAAGAACTTTATCACTACTGCGCCTAAACAGGCGGATTGTCTTCCTACTCGTAGGAATTCTCACAGGACACTGTCTTATATGCAGGCATGCCCCTAGAAAAAGCGTCCAGCATCTCCTATGTCACTGTCCAGCGCTCAGTACGAGACGATTCAAAATCCTAAGTCAGCATTTCCTACCTGACATTTCATGGCCCCTCTTTGATACAAAATTAATTTTTCGGCCAAAATTATATTAGCGTTTCGTTAAAGGCGGGCGCGTGCCGGGACCACAGTGCGACGAGTAAAAGTTGGAGAGTGGATTGGGATTGCCTCGGCAGAGTCGACGAGTAGCCACATCGACGCCTGCGCCGGTTTTTGCCCTGGCTTTGGCCATCGGAGTCCTCAACAATCACAATCACAGGGTGATTCGTTTACGCTATTAAACAGCCACAGAGACCATGTCAAGTACGTTTCATCATAATTTGGCTGTTAATACTCACTGGCGCACAACCAGGTAGGAAGCCCATTTGGACCGTCGACCTTAGTCGCTCACATATTCGTGACAGGATTTGTATGTTAATGTTAAAGGTGTTTCCTTTTCACAAGCATTGTTAAATATTTAATCAAAAATATAATGTGGTTTTTAGTACTCTCCTTCTGCTGTTTCCGAGTCTGCTGTCCGAGTCTGGGCTTCAGCTTCTGGTTTTCAAAAGAGCCGTTTGGTGTTACATTGAAAATTTTTCCATTTTGATGTTGCTATGGGGGGTTCCAAAAGGACCTAAATACCCTCTGTCGAAGAGTATATATCCTTGTAGTTCGCTGGTTCACTTTCAATGAAAACAAAGCATTTTTTCTCTCTCAGTGTAGATTTCCGAACGACGGTTCTTAAGGCTGCTACACACCTATATGCTTTAATCAGCCGCTCCGGGCGATTGGGACAAAAGTGTCAACATAGCTTTACCTGAACATAAATATATTTACTTTATGTGGTCAGAGATGCGTTTCAAACATCTGGACAATCTTAAATGGTTTTAAACGTCTTATCTGAAGACGAACAACCAAAACAACTAAAAAATATGGTCATTGGGGCTTTAATATACTTTGCACCTGCCAAAGTCTATAAATAGGTGATAACCCTTCAGTGCGGTGTGCAGATTTTAATTTTCTTTTACCTCAACTATGTGACGTAACTACGAAAAAAAAAATCTCTGTCATATGGACAGACAGACCAAGATTCAGACGGATATGGCTATATCGAGTCGGCTGTTGATGCAGATCAAAATCATATATTCTGTATACAGTGATATCAATAACCTCTTTGTACCTTTGGTGTAGGGAAAAAATGAGCATAGTTTTAGGCGCACACAAAAGTTGACTGCAAATAATATAGTTGTTAACTGAGCGTCAGAGATAGAAAGATAAAGGGAGGAAGTTGTGGGCCATGCGGTATCTTTGCTTAAATTTCTTTTTATCGTGTGCCATTGTAGACTTGGTCTCGATTTGTCCAGAAAATTTGGGATAATTTTATTAAATGTTCTATTTTTAGTGCTGTTGCTTGGCCTTGCCAATTTAGGGTAATATTTTGATTGCCAAATATGGCGTTTGCATATGAATAACCAACTGCACTTAGTACTTACACACACACACATGCACACACAAACTCTAAGCGGAAGTGGCAACATTGGCGCCACAAGCAAAAGTTTTTGTCGCTGACAGGAAGTTGCAATTTTGTTTGCAATTTCCTTCAGCGCCACATTTTGGTGTGAGAGAAAAGCAACAAGAGTAGAACTGGCTGTTCGGCTGTCAGCATGTTTAGTTAACTAAGTTGCGGTTATTACGACTGAGAGGTGTGTATGCGTTTTGAGTTCAAGCCATTCAAGAGCGTAGTCGGAGATGGAGACTATGACCTGCCTCTGCCATATTTTGCTAGTCAACTTTCGTGGCAAATTAATTTGCCCCAAAAGTTGCACAGCGCATTACATAAATTGAAATACGCAGAAGCCATGCAAAAACATGAATTTTTATTTTAGAGTGGTTCACGTTTTAATTTTTGTTTTCTTTTTGCATTTTGTAATTTCAGGATTAATAAAGAATTATGGGAATGATGCTGTAAGCTTCAGTGCAGATTGCACATTTTTCAATTAGTGTTAAGGATAATGATTTTTATTATGGGATGAATGGAATTGGATTTATTGTTATGATATTTGGCATTTTATTTAATTTCAACAATAATTGAACGCACAAAAAAAATAATAACAGCTTAAAATGAAATAAACAAACCAAATGGGTTTTTCTCATTAGTTAGTGTTCGCCAAAATATAAAACAACTTTAACCTTATCTTCACACAAAACAGTAGTGACAATATTTGTGTGAGCCCAAGCCCTAAGTTGCCAATTGAAAACAGGGACCGTAATCATTATGAGTTCTACAAGGTGGTCCATTTAAAAATTTAAATTTAATTTTGGTATAAACTAAAAAAAAGTTGGATATTTTTTAAAGGTTGAACATTTATTGGAAACGTTGGTTCATGTCATTTATTTATGAAAAACACTTTCGGTCAAATGACCACCACGGCTGACTTGACAGTAACCCATTCGATCCACCCAATTTTTGAGAACATTTTCAATTATTTCGGCACATAAGGCAACAATAGCAACTCGATTCTCCTTCTTCAACTCATCAATTGTTTCAGGATTGTTTGCATAACATTTGTCCTTGACCGCTCCCCAAAGATAATGCTGTGTGGCACGTAGCGCAGTCTTGTTGAAACCAAATATCGTTCAAGTCTTCCGCTTCAATTTGTTCGAAGAACCAATCACTTAACATTGCGCGGTAGCGCTCACCATTCACGGTCACGGTGTCTCATTCTTTATTTAAAAAAAAAAATCCGCACCAAACAGTGACACGTGGTGGGTGCATTAGCTTCTCGACGACGATATGCGGATTTTCTGTACTCCAGATGCGACAACTTTGTTTATTAACATAACCACCGAGTTGAAAATGTGCTTTCAGCAACCGCAGCAATGTTTTCTAAAGTCAAGTACATGTTTCTTAATGGAAAATGAAATATAGTACATAATATATTTATATCAAAATCTTCTGAATGATGCCTTACTTTTTTTTAAACTTATCAATTGACAGGATTTGCTGCTATGAACAACTGCACTCAAAGGTCAGCTGTTTTCTTATTTCTATTTTGATAAAATATGCTCAATCACTTGCATGATTTTTTAACAGCCAGCAGTTTCCTTTTTACCACAACGCCTCTTCCCATCGTTAATGTGTATCGTTAGCAAAAAACAACGTTTAGAATTAAGGGAAAAAATGAGAAATATTCAGGTCCAAAATAAACAAATTGGAAAAATTCTCTCATGTGCTGATGTTGTTGTTGTTAGGGTGATAAGAGGACATATTTTGCGGCTGGGGCTTGACTCGCGTTGCCGCAGCAGTTAATACTGTTGCCTTTCCATTTTTGACATAAAAATAATTGTGTTTACTTTGCTTAACGCAATCAATGCACCACGAAGGCAAAAACTCGAATTTGCGAATGTGTAGGTAGAACATTAAAATGCCAGCAAACTTTTTCCTTAGACCTATCAGAAAATATCAGAGGGCTTAAAAACTGAAAGACCTTGCAAAGAAACTGACAGAAGCACCCACGGACACAGTAAGATCAGCCCGCCATAGAGACAATCTTACTAACCATAATGCTTATAAAAAGCAATATTATTTTCGGTCCCTGAAGTGCTCAGTGTGTTCGTAGCCTTTCAGTTGCCCAACCATCGAATAATTTGTGTTGTCTAAGCATTTGTAAAAGGTTTTCGCCATATATTATATAAAAAAGAGAGCGTAAGTTAAAGTCGGCCTTGCCCGTCTTCGATATACCCGTTACTCAGGGGAATCAGTGTTTATTAGTCTTTCCTTATGATTATTAACACAGTATTAGCATTCAACCTTAACAACATATTAATAACAGAGTATTACTTTGAATATTTCAACATGATGTAACCAACCAGCGCTTGTGGCTCAGATAAGTATGCAACGTTTTTCCGGACCGTTTTAGACCCGCATCACCATGCCATTTATTATCCGATCTTTATGAAAATGTTTGAGATTGTAGATATTGGGCACATACTATACACTACACTGGTCGATATCTTAAAATTTGTGGAAGATTTTCAATTTTTTTTTATTGCGGGGCGGGAGAGGGCTTTTTCAAAATTTGTTATAAACTTGATCTGCGTGCAGAGAATAGTATAAATTTAAAATTTGGTTGCTCTTGCTCTTCTAGTTTTTGAGATCTAGGTGTTCATACAGACATGGCTATATCGACTCGGATATTGATGCTGATCAAGAATATATATAGTTTACGGGGTCGGAGATGCTTCCTTCTGCCTGTTACTCTACAAGTATCGGGTATAAAAAACAATTGACTATAGACCCAAAGTGGCCAGTCGAGCTTCTCTCAATCCCTGTGTGCTTCTAATTATCTATTAGTTTAATGCCGAATTCGGACGGCAGAGTTTGATCAGCTTTTTTTATGGCTAGTTACTTCACAGCTGGCGTCTGCGACTGATGATGGTGACCGGGTGTACGTCTTTGAAAGAAATAGACTTATTCAGTAGATGCCCGAAGCGGGATGTGGCACAGCAGACACTCACTAACCGGACCACCACAACCGGCCACAATGGCAAGCATTTTCTTGTACAAAAATGACAAAATGCATTGAACTTTTAAGCCAATGTCAAAGTATCTTTTTGCTTTTCAAAGTAAATCTAAATCCGTTTTGTTCTTTTCGGTTTCGATTTCAATCAGAGCAAAATCCAGTCTGGTCAGGGCTTCCATGGGCTTTGAACTTGGTCATTGCATTATTTATAGCCGCCTTTAGTGCGTAATGTGAGTAGCATAGACCAATTAAGGAAACTTATTTGGCTTCATCGAGCAGGATTTAGGTTGGGAGGATGGTTGGCTTCATTAAACAAAATCTGATAAAAATTCAAAGCAACTTCTTCTCCTTCTCTGTGCTACTCTTTGCATATTTATGATGAGCGCCAAATCAAAAATGCAAATAAATTTCAATTTCCAGGCACCGAGATGAGCCAACCAACAACATGACAGTTAGCATTACAGTTACAAAATGCGAGCACCCAAGGCACACGCAATGCCACAAATCCTGTCGAGAGATGCTGACATAGTCATGTGTTCGCTCTATCTCGCTTACGTTTCTCATATGCATATCTATGAAAAGTGCAGTGGTATCTTGTCAAGTTCGTTCTGAAATTTCCCTCCTATTATTATTAATTTATCATTTTGTTGTAATAAATTTCAAGTTGGTGTTATGCCAAAGTGAGTGACATCTTAATTTGCTTAAAGAGCTGAGCTCCCACAATAAAAGCCACTTACATGTGCAATGCCTGTCTGTCGTTTAAAATATTTACTAGCCCAAAGTGAATTAGTTTTTATTTCATACAAAACTAGAGACTAGAGAAAGCTACCTGCCGAGGGGGAAAATATATACTCCGTATGGCAAGTGCAATGCAATCATAATAAAGATTTCATTTCAAATGACTCGAGTGGAGGCAAGGGAAAAACACAAAAATATAGAGGAAATCTAAAGTACCGTTTTCAGTCATACCCAGTAACACCCAGTTCAGTACAGAACACCATGCCTCAGCGATGATAAAGAACGTTGCATACTTTTCTGAGCCGCATGCGCTGTTGGCTTCCATAATGTTGAATTATTCAAATCATTGTTAATGTTCTCTTAATTAACATAGTGAGAGGTCATTAAACACTCAGTGGAACTAGAGTAACGGGTATACTGACTTTAACTTACGCGCTTGGTAGGGCTGGTAGGGCTTACTAATTGACAAGAAGCGTTGACTAACTGCACGTAGATGCTTACAGGCTTATCATTTTGTTATATTTATCTTATCTTACGACAATCGAATGGTTTTATTTCCACAAAACTTCCACGTCACTGAACATACTTATTTTGCTTCTTTGAGGGCAATGTGTTTGTTCCTTTTTTTTTGGTTTTGCTTACCAGCAGATGCTAGCTCTATTCTCTATTTCACCCTCACGTCCCCCGAATACAAGAAATGTGCTTGGAAATCATAAATTTTCGTTGCTAAAGAATGCAATGCCAGAAATTTATATAAGAGCTGCAACCATCGCAACAGCACTAAATCGCACTTCCACAAACCTAGTTCACAGCTGTCAGCATTTGCAAATAGCAAAATGGTTAAATGAAGTTTCATTTTAATGTTATGAATGATTGAAGTTTTATAAATTAATTCAATATACCCTGAGATAGGCTGAGAAAGGTATTTCAAAAAATGTCTTCTCCAACAAAATGAAGTATAATGGTAGGACAATTGATAGAAACACACCGTCAGTTTTTAAAAAGTAAGCGGGGCGCAGTTCAAACTCAGCTGTAATTTCCAGTTCTCAATTCTCTACTACTCTCACAATGCAGGCGGGTCGTAATACATCCCCCAATGGTACTCACATGAGAAGGATTGCAATAAAAGGGAATTATGTCAGTGGTAGAAGAAGTAGCGGATGTCTGAGGGCTTGCACTCATTTAAATTTCATGCTTATTGCCACAAAATAGCTAAGCTGGCAACTGGTTATGGGTGGCTGCTGCTGCACTTTTAGTCCACAGGCGAGTGAAAATATTTTAAAACCACCGACAGGGGACGACGCATAATAGCAGGAAGAGGAGGCCAGGTCCACCCAACCAAAAAACAAGCTTGGGGAAACACCAGCGTTACATCAAGGGATGTATGTGTATATGTGCTTGTTTAAGCTTTCAAGTAAAAATACAAAAAAAAACCTGTCATCATAATAACGAATTTTTAACGCCCAGAGAGATTCACCTCTACTCGACGCTGGTCTGGATTGGTAACGCCGTTTTTTCCTCTAACTAAAATCTGAAATCCTGATATAAATAAATTGACGTGGCTGTGGAGCTTAAGCGAAGAGTCGGCGTCGGCGTCGGCGTCGGATGGCAGCGGATGAAAGGACGACACAATCAACAACGGCGAACGAAGCGTACTGCAGAGCTTGGCGTTTTGCTCGTAAATTCAGCGTAAAAAAGTTGCACGAATAAATTAAATTTGTTTGTAGAGGAAAAACAGCCAAAAATCTGCTCTGTGTCGCTGGACCGGCTACTGCTGCATGTGTTGGGCTATGTATGTGTATTTAATTTTGCCATTTAAAACGCAATTTTAATTTTGTCGCATTCGGATTCGAGTTTTGACGACGACAGTGCAATGCAGGGACGTGTTTGATAAAAATTGGTGTATCCCGGGTATCCCGGATAGTCTTGATCCGATCCCAAAAAAGATTGAAGTCACTCACAATTTTTTTTTTTAGTCCTTAAAAACAGGATCATTTTAAGCCTGCTCCGGGATTACCCTGTTTTCAATCCCGTTTCGGATTGATTGCAGATTTTTATACCCGTTACTCGTAGAGTAAAAAGGGTATACTAAAGTCGTGCAAATGTATGAAACAGGCAGAAGGAAGCATCTCCGATATCATAAAGTATATATATTCTTCATCAGCATCAACAGCCGAGTCGATATAGCCATGTCCGTCTGTCCGTCCGTCCGTCCGTCCGTCCGTCCGTCCGTCTGTATGAACACCTAGATCTCAGAGACTAGAAGAGCTAGAGCAACCAAATTTTATACGAAAGCTAGTATTGCCTCTAGGCAGATCAAGTTTGTTTCAAATTTTGGCCACGCCCCCTCCCGCCCCCGCAATAAAAAATATTGAATGACTCCCACATTTTTAAGATATCGAGCTCAGATTTTGCAGTGTAGTCTTTGTGGCCAATATCTACAATCTCACAAATTTTCAAAAGGATCGGATAATAAATGGCCGAGTTAAAAAAATGTTGCATACTTATCCGAGCTGAGCTGAGTAACGGGTATTTCGAAGTCGTGCAGGGCCGACTTTAACTTACGCTCTCGTTTTTTTTCAAATTTGGCTACTGGACCTAAAAAAGTGAACAAATCTCGTTCAACTCATGTTTATGTAAATTTCTCTTAAACCTGACATGCTCGGACCAACTGACATTTTATTTGAGTTCAGCACCCTAAAATACATAAGGAACGTCTGCTTTTTTCTCTGGTTAAAATTAGCCTTAATTTTTGTAAACTTGTGTTATTTTTTTTAAGAGAATGTAAAAATGTAAAAAAAAAAACAAAAAGTATCTAATTACATTTAACAAAGGTATACAAATAATTTTGAGCAGGCTCCAAGCAATGCGAATTCAAATCGAATAAGTCTATCGAATTGTCAAAACCGGAACAGGTAGCCCATTCGAGTTCGAGCAAATTTGGTGAAAGTGAAAACCGGAACAGCCTGTATTTTACATCCATGTTAGCAAGCAGAGAATGCTGGTCCAAAAAGTACGCACTTATTTTTACCCTGTACAATTTATTGTTCGATCTTAAGATTATAGATATTGGGCACATGTGCAAAATATGAGCTTGTTATCCCAAAAATGTTAGGAGTTTAAGAACACTTTTTATTGAGGTGGAAAGGGGCCATAATACCATGTAATCTTAGCCTACAGCTAAAGTTTGGTTGCTGTAGCTGTTCAAGCCTCTGAGATGTAGATGTTTAGACAGACGGACAGACAGACGGTCAAAGGGACGGACGGACAGACCGCTTTTAAAAATAATCACGAATATATATTCGTAATGATATCGGAGATGCTTCCTGCTGCCTGTTACATATATTTGCACGACTGTAGTATGCCCTTTTTACTCTACGAGTAACTGGTATAAAAATTTCTCTGTGCATTTCATTGTACAACCCACAACTCTCGCCGGGCCAAGAGCAAATTATTATCATTTTTAAAAGTTTGCGAGTTCATCCGGCAGCTGAGGCTGCTACTGCTGGTCGATGAGGTGACGCTGCGCTTGTTTAATTAAGCCAGAAGCAGAACCCTAACGACTGGGATAAGGGACAGGTCATAGCGGTGGCATTCGCATTGAGTGGGGTGCTGGTTGATTGCCACTCAACTGGGGATTTAAAATATGCGACAGGCGTAACGGGAAAGCAATCCAGGCGCACCATGGCGGGGCACTTAAGCCATAAACACGTGTTGTTTGTTCTTTGCATTTTCTTTTCACTGCTTCTGCTAAGAGAAATCAAAGTTTAGCAGCTTACCTTCAGATAGTTGTTCAAATATGTCAACTATGACGACGACGACAATGGAACAACTGTGAAAATTTGCCAGATCCAAGCAATTTATGGGCCCCCAGTTGACATTTTGTTGCCTTACCCACCCCGAAGCAGTAGCAGCAGCTAAAAGTAAAAAACTCTACGGAAGCCACCATGTTTCATATTTTGCCAAGATACAGGATTCGCTTGTCTTCCTTGCTGCTTCCTGAGACGCGGCATCGTCGAAAATAAATGGAAAATTGTTGCTGCAGTTGCAGCTATGTTGTTGTTTAGTTACCAAGGCTTTTTTGTGTTAGGGTGATCCAAAAATTGCAATTTGCTGTTCCAAGTTATGCAAGCTTACCCGCTTTTTGTAGGTCGCCCAAATGCGTCAAGTCACCCCCCATTAATATTTGGTCTCACCCTCTGAGCGGTACAACCTTGAGTGAAAAATATTGTATGCGACCAAAGTTAATGTGTGTTTACGTTTACATTTGGCTTTGCACGCTGTAAACATGTAATTTTCCAAACACCAGGAGTAGAAAGAGAGAGCGAGAGGGCGGTGGCGTGGCACACTGCACACGCATCTGGCCAAAACGGCGGGGCGTTAACAAAGCCACTTTGGCACTGGGGAGCACACACATTCAATGACACAGAGACACCGAGAGAGCAGGAACAGAAGCACTTTGGACATTTGTTTGCATGATGGCTCAAACGGAGGGGGTCGCCCAGGTGAGCATATGACAAATGGCCAACGTTTAACTCTGAATTGGCAAGTGCTGTAAGCAAGCAGAGGGAGAAGAAGTTTACAGTATGTAAGGATCAAAGAAGAAACTCTGTACCGCTTTCTAAAAAATTTCAATATCGTGATTTTTGGATATTTATAATTTTGTTGAAGCTCAAAAACGTAAAATCTGCGTCTGTCCGTCCGTCCGTCTGTCTGTATGAACACGTCGATCTCAGAGACTAAAGAGATAGAGCCACAAGTTTTTGCATGATGGTAGGTGTATACCGTATGCAGACCAAGTTTGTTTCAGATTTGCCAAATTCCCATAATTGACTTAGTTGAGAGAAAAAGTCTGCTCAGACGTCAATTAAAAAACTTAAGGACCAGCGCGTAGGGTCACAGTATTTTCATGAATTAACTGCTATCTTATTCCGAATGAAACAATTTAAGGAGCTCTTCGGGACGTCGCGGACTACGTTTTGGGTACTTAGTCCACTTTACACAAAAATCTTGGAATATTTATTAATTTTATTTTCAGTCCCATCTACAATTAGTTGCAATGTGGTTTTTCAGAAAAAACTAACGTCCACAATTTGGCATTGAGAAACATTAAACATTAATTCCCCTGAGTAACGGGTATATCAAAGTCGGGCTGGGCCGACTCTAACTTACGCTGTCTTTATACTGTAAAATGTTATTTAAGTTTAAACTTATAAGTTTTTAAATTAGAAGAACATCATGTACAACTTTTGCTGTGATTACCACCAGACGATTAATTTGTGGTCTGATTTGTAATATCAGATTTACTTTTGACTGAAAAATATTTTTATCGAAATTACTGAACTCAAGTTTAGGATGGTTGAGCGGTATAAGGCGCCTTGCTTTTAAATTAAATTTTAACGCTGTTTAGACATTGGGATTTCTATTACGAAAAATGGTGTCAAACATAAAAATATTAAAGTTGCAATCGAAAATGCTTGATAGATTATCGATGGTAACATCATTTTCTGTAGAAGTAAGTTTCGAGTTCGCCGGATTTGTTGTTGTTGTTAATTCAACCTATCAATTAATTTAACTTACATTGATACGTGCAGTGATTGTCATTATACAAAATGCTGCTGCTTGGGATCATTTCATATTATTTTGGTTTCGTTGTTTGTTGTTGTTGTCGTTCGACTAATGAGTTTTTGTGATTTCTCATTTATTCATTGAATTTTTTAATTAGTCTGTGTTTTGTGTTGTATATTGCGTTTTATGTATCATTGATGTTGCTACCACGCTCTGGCCGGAACAACTGTTGTAATTGAAAAATAAATGAGGCAATCAGCTTTCTGACCTGTCATGTAGCAAATATTTCAGCTATTGACCTCCATCTCACTCCACTGCGCCCGCAAAATTGACATTATTATGGCAGGCGCCTGACATCGTTGGCCTTGCCCGTGCCTCCCCAACGAAAAAGGTAATTATGGTCCGATGGGACTGGTTGACTGCTCCATTTGGGCTTCATTTTGCATTTTCCTTTCTTTTTTTTTATATTGTAATTGTTGTCGATTGTCATTACAGTTTGCTGTGCGTTGTGGCTGACTTTTGTTGCCTGATTTTGCGCCTCACCCTGCTAACTGCGAGCATTCACCGCCGCTGCTGCTACTGGTTCTATCCATTGTTGCGTCAGTTTTGTTGCGGCTATGTTGCGGTTTGTTTGTTGGCTGATCCTGACCATGCCGCGACTCGCGACTGTCAACACAATTGCTGAGCTTTTGGCCAACGCTGCCACAGCGTCAGAATCCTTTTTTGAAATTTCCGTGAATTGAGCTGTAAGTCCAGGTACAGATTTATAGGGCCAATCGAGTTTCGGTTTTGGTGGCTCGCGAAAAGCACTATTAGTTTTCGACTTTTCGAAGCCAATGGCAACAACCCTTATTAAATTAAAATTTGAAATTGACAAGTTTAGTATACATCAAGCTAGGCCCAATATCTATCTATTCTAAAAAGTACAATCAGATTGGGCAAACAACACCGGAGTTATAGGCAAATCAGTGGAGCTGATAAGAGCAACCCAGTTGTTGGTCAGGACTAGAAAAAAGTGTTGCCTACATTTAGGATGACAATTTTGTTACAAAAACCGGTTACATTCTTCTTACAAAATTCAAAAACAAATAAATGAAAACAAATGAACAGGGTATTTTCTGGTCGGAAAACTCGACTGCAGCGCCCTTACTTGTTTGATGTTGGAAAACTTAAAATTTGAAACATGCAGAAAATATAAGAAACAAAAATGGGCATGATGTGATTTTATGCCCGACATACCAGCACAAAAACAGTTCTAAAAAAAACCATATATTTTTTTGACTTGAAATTTTCAGAGGATGTTCTTAACACCATAACACATAATTAAAGCAAATAAAAAATAAATTGGAAAAAAAATGTTGCTGAAGGTATACAGTATCCTTAAATAACTTATACACCCGGTTACCTTTACCAGTTTGTTGGCGCCAGCTGTGAAGTAACTAGCCATGAAAAAGCTTCTTAAAACTCTGCCGCTCGGATTCGGCGTTAAACTGTAGGTTCCCTTCTCTTGTGCAAAAATTCAAAGCACACAAGCCAAGAGATTGAGAGAAGCTCGACGCTGGACCCATTTGGGAACTGTGTATAGTCATTTGTTTTTTTTTTTGGTTCGGGCATTGGTATTAAATCATTCAATGAAAATAATGAATCTGGCACTTTTTTCAAATTACGGTTCTTTCAAAGATTGGGGATTGGGGAACAGTGCGTTTGATGTAAATTTTTTTGGAGAGCGCTTAGAGAGTTTGTGAGTGAACGTGTAGTGCGTATTTGAATGCTTTCAGATATAAGAAACTTGTTCGACAACCCTTATGATAACACAGGTCGACAAAAATTAACTATTTTTATGATTCAAAGATTGAAGAAGGACTTAATAATAGTTACATCCCTTTCATCTCATATAAGAGGCAACTGGTTTTTTTTTCCACCTTATAAAATAAGCCGAAAGCGGAATCAACCCATATATTATATATTGTTTTTACAATCAGAGCAAGTTTTCTGCTACCTCCTTTCACTTATATTTTTTTTTTGTAAGGCGGCCCCATCACCTTCTTCACACTAACAGACTTTTGGTCTTTTTAAAAGATTTTGAAAATTTTGGGCACGTTCGCGCCGTTCAAAAGAGATTAAAAGCGTATAATTGTCGCCTTACCGGCAGCTACCAGGGAAGACGAAGGAAAGCGAAGTTGTGAGAAGTTTGGTGAATGTTTACCCCTCCTATTTCCATCATCAGGCTGTTATGCTGTGGCCTTCTTGGCTGGTTGTCGGGCATGATTTAGGCAAAGAGCTCTCTGAGGCCGTGCGCCTTGGTGCTTGAGCGAGCAAATTTAATTTCCGTGACAGAAATAAGTTTTGCGCTCAAATGCACAGCCCCCAGCCGCACGACAAGGCGTGCGTGGCCAGTTTGCTGCTCTTTTTTGCCCAAATTTGTTCCTGCATGGGAGATACTGGAGAAGTTCCTGGGCTTAAGATGGCGAGCTTGAGCTCTACTTTTATTAAAATCTAATTTAGCCTGGGCAAAAGTTTCCACATTGTCCAAGAACACTTCTCGCGTTGACCCATCTGGGCCCCGTCATCCACAAATAAATCCATCAGAGAGTGGTTTGACTTAATGGTGACATCATCATTATGAAGTTAGTCAAAGCAGTTGGTCTACCATCTCTCAGGTAAGGTCCGTCTGACATACCCTGACGTGATGCGAAAAGTAGCAGCCAATTTTTCAAACGCAGCAAAGGGAAAATCTTGTGCAGAAGAAGTTAGAAAAATTGTGCGGTCGAAGCAGAATGAAAAAAACAAAATTTTTCACTTGCTGCGTGTCCTTGCTCTGATACTGAGTCTGGCTGGAATGGCCTTTGTTAGTTACCTTTTTGCGTCTTTTGCTAAATCAAAATGGCAGCTCGACGCGCGCGGCTCCTCTCAAGTGATTTACTTCGAAGGACGACTTCTTTAGTCGCCTTACTTGGCATTCATGGCCATTCACGGACAAGTCGTACCCCACCACCCATACAACATCTACCCACCATCAGTGACGAAGCCTCAAATTGGATATTTCAACGGTGGCCACTTGGTAGCCACCACGTTGGCTTCGCTCGTGCGCAAAAATTTGCAGTCCTTTAGCTACCCCAGCAACCCTCCACACATGAGCAAAGTGGCGTGTACCCACAAATTAACTCAAAAACAGAAAAAAATCATAATAAAGACTTGGTCAGCAGAAAAATTTACCATCCCTCGCTCTAACGGTATTTAACTGCCAAAAGAGAAGCTAAAGCTATCTTTGTTTTCAACATTGGGCGAATAGAAAAATTGTCTCACTAAGGCCCATTTTTAAAAATCGTTTCTAGGGCAGACTAAATCTAAATTCATTTGAAACAGGTTCCGACATCCTAGCTGAGCTTTTGGCCACATAGCTCGATAGGTTTTAAACTGTGAGACCAGTTTGCGTAGAAAAAGATCCATCCACTCAGATGATCTAGAATATATATAGTTTATGGGGTCGGAAATGAAGTTTTCTATGCGTTGCAAACTTGTGGGCAAAATTATAATACCCTTTGCAAGGGTAAAAATATATTAAATATCAGAAGATATAGAAAATATTTAACATATTTTAAAGAGCATTAACTTACAGATGTAAGATGATAGATGTTACCAGTGTTCTTTTCCATTTCACATCAAATTCCATAAGTACCTCTAAAATTAACTCAGTGTCCCAAGACTATTATGTCGTCAAACAAAAATATTGACAACTCTAATTGTGGGCTTGGCCTTTCTAATGCTTCATGTGGGCACACCTCATTTAGCAGTCCGCCGCTGGGTAGAGTTGGGTGAGAGTACGGAAATGTCAGGCAGTTTGAGAAACAAGATTGTAACTCATTAAAATACATTGCAAATGTCATTGTATTTTAAGTAAAATAAGTGGAAGAAGGCTCGACAACTCAACTGCCTGGCGGGCCTCTAGCAGCAGGGGCAAGATTCATTTATTTATTTATTGCTTTGCCAAGCTCTCACTCTCTCTCGCGCCATCTTAGGCAGCAATTTAAAATGATAATTTACACAAATGCGCTTAAATAAATAAAACGTACCAGCCAGCTGAGTGGTTCGGTAGGATAGGAGGGCATGTAGAACAGTGCCAAACTTCAAAATATAAAGTCATCGTCCCATCCTTTGTATTGTAGGTACACTGAGAAAAAAATGACGTTCAAAAATCGTCTCCAAATGGTTATGATTCCGGTCGGTTTTTTCCGTTCACAAATAATCAACGGTGGTCATGAAAACAGAAAAAGTGTTCTTGAAAATATTCAAATTTTAATATATCATTTTGAATGCATTTTTTTTTTAAGTGATTCCTAGAACTATAGGAAACTGGTTTTTATGACCTAATATTTATTTTTCAGCCCAATAATGGCCTTTAAAATAAAGACAATCTTAAAAAAATAAAAAAAAAATATTCAACGATGCCTCTAGGGGGAATCGAACCTCCAACCTCGACGTTTTAGAGTAATGCGAGACATCCACTT
Source organism: Lordiphosa fenestrarum (assembly GCA_035044985.1). Classification (NCBI taxonomy): domain Eukaryota; kingdom Metazoa; phylum Arthropoda; class Insecta; order Diptera; family Drosophilidae; genus Lordiphosa; species Lordiphosa fenestrarum. The sequence goes on along the minus strand of JAWNNO010002651.1, from coordinate 1,611,639 downwards.
GGCTACCGGCGTTCTGTCTCGTTTCATGTTTAAATGCCAATGGCTTCAATTTAAATTTCGAGTTAATCAATGCTTTGGCTAGAAACGCTGTGGCGGTGTCGGCTGAGATGTCGGTATCAGTGACTGTTCTAATTCAACCCTTCGTCGAGGTCCTGAGTTCAAGTGCCAGTTGAGGTAAGTTAATAATAAATAAATAATAAGATCGTTAATTGTTATTTCAAAATAAGTGTCCCACACACATCACTACCACTACCAGTAATGCGAGTGTGTTGCGGGGTTGGTATAGTTAGACATAGACGCCCGAGTGCGCCACAATCAATTCTTTTTTTTTTCTATTTTAAACAAGCCCGAACGGTTCATGAAGCGAAATCAAAAATGTTCTTGAAAACAAGCCCAAATCGATCATGAGGAAGAACAAAATGTTCATGGCATATCGTGAACAAATGTATCATGACCAAAATGTCATGGTTTTGGTACATTTAGAACGGATTTTTTTCCCTGTGTAGTTGTGTAGGCAACAATTGTCCTTAAATCACGCTTAATAAAGATGTTGGTGTGTGTCAGTCAAACTGAACTTTTACTTAATGTTATTGCATTTTTTCGGAGCGCGTATATTTTGCACCTCGAAGTTGCTATCGAGGCAATAACGATTATGCTATTAAAACAAGCCAACGGCAAACAGTCCTGCCGGCTTTTAGCAACTGTTTTTCCACTGTTGAATCCTTTGCTAGAAATGCTCAGTATTTTAGTTTTGGCTTTTAATATATGCCTTGTTTGCTCTTAAATTTGTCTGTAAAAGCACACTCGCAAACATTAAGGCTTCAAACCGGTTTTGAACCGAACCGAAAAACTGTTTCTCATCAGATTGACTTGAAACTCGGTTTGTAAGGACCGTAAAAAATTAATTTGTAATGTGATTTTCCGTTTTTTGGAAATTTGCCCCTAGGATCAAAAAACTTCTGGAAACTTCGAATGCAATAAACTATATTTCATCCGATTGACATGAAACTAAGTTTGTAAGGATAGCATAAGAAATAGCGATAACGATAACGACAATTATAACGATAGCGGTAACAGTAACGGTAACGAGATCAATGACGATAACGAAAACTGAACAACGACTGTTGATTCGACAAATTCAGCACTATGGGTAGAATATTGGTGGTCAAGATTGCATAAAAGTTTAGTTTCCAGCGATTAGCTCCAAACGTATTTTATGAGCTACATTCAATAAAAGTACGAAATACGTGACTTTAAATATTTTTAAAATCAACCCACAAAGTTAAAAAATATGCGGAAAGTTGTTGTATGCAACTCTTTGATCTTCATTTGATCAGCTCCATGAACATTTTGAAATCATCACACTATAAAATATTACCAGCATGATAAATAAGTAACAAATTGATGCAAAGCGAGCGAAGCCGCTGGTAAATAAAGCTAGTATTTTATATAAATAGAACCACTTTGGCTTTGCTTTGATGTCATGAGCTGAATGAAAGTGTTTCCATTTATATAAAGAATTGTGAGGAATTAAAACTTTCAGGATGCTGAATCCCATGTGTTCTACAAGTCACTTTCGACCCACTTTGTCGTTTTTAGGTTGATTTCTATATAAATTTGTATAAACTTGGACCAAGGTTCGAACCAAAACCTTTTCAAAAAAACCTCAAACTTCCGAACCTTAACCATTTTTAAATTTTGGTTCGAGCCTGGGAGGTGGAGTTCCGAAAAAGTTTTTAGGTGTGCAGCCCAGGATCTATTTTGGTGCACACATAAAGGCAAATGCTTGCGCGAAAACTATTTGGAGTTCCCACTTAAGGCAAACAAAATTATCAAATTTGTAGAAATATTTGAGCAATATTTTAATGCCGGATACAAAAGAAACTCAGAGACCGTATGAACGAAGAGCTCTGGAAGAAAATTTGTAAGGTGCAGAGTACTTTACACTCATACTTAAGGTTTGAACAACAGTAGAGGTTGAGGTTGGTTCTCGTTTTCAATGTTAGGTCATATTCAAGCTATATCACGTCATACTATACATAACTATACGTACTTAAATGTTCCTTTACTTATACACGAACAGTTCGATCCTGCCCGAATTTCGTGTCTCTATAACACAACATGTCTGTGCCTACATGCTAATATGTCTGACAGTTGGTTTCGATTCGGGGTTTTAGATCTGGCGCTGCCCCTGCTGCTGCCGCTACTGCTGCTTATCCTGTCAGCTTAACTGTCATGCAACTACAGTAAAGAACGCAAAGTATCCATGAGTTGGCTGTTAAGAAAAGGCAAGCGGGTGGATGCGGATGTGGATGTGTAATAGCGTTTGCCGCGATTGAGCAAAGGACTGAGGGTTGCCTCTGGTTGGGGTTTGGTATTTTGGTGACAGCAACCTCTCTCTTCCTAACCCCACGTCGTGAACGAAAGCGAAAAATAAATAAAATAGAATGCTAAAAATTCAATTTGCAAAACGTTATCCGTGGGATTTACATAAAGCAGTCATTTTGAAGTTATACGCAGCCCGAACTTTCCCTTCGCTCACAGACCCCGCTTTGGCTTAGTGTGTGTGTGTGTTACCCAAGTTGGGCCCGCTGCCAGGTCAATAACTTTGCTTGTATTAGTCATTTGAGCGCTTCCATTTTTGGCACTCTCAACCCCCTTTCTCTCACTCCTTCTACTGACTGCGTCTTTGCTGCGTAATTCGAAATTTTTTATTGCGAATAGTCGATTGAGTTTGGGTTGCCAAATGGAAAACCATCAAATTTATTGAAATCACTTGCTTCTGCTTCGCTACAGCTCGAGTCAAGACTTCACTCTCGTCTGGGCATATCAGTCGCATCCTTTGCTATTGTAAACATCAAATCACAGACAGTAAAACCCCAAACACACACACACAGAATCAGACAGGATACCGCACACGCATAAACATAAACGTAAACATAAACAGGCACAGAGCTATGGCGTCTGAGCAAATGTTCTTTTTGGTCATGCGGGTAGTGCGTTTTTTCCCCTCCTTCTGCAACCGATTTGGACAATCTCTCTACGGTTGTAGATGCGCTGTAAATTCTGTTCAATTTTCTAAAAAGTTTTCGCCCAAATTGACTTGGTTTACTCCGCGTTTCGGTCGTTGTACAAGAAATAGACGTGAAAGAAAAATGCAACCAAACGAAACAAGTTTTAAGTTTCACAAATTAACCAGGTCTACAAATAAATTGAAATTCTGGACCAGAAAATTTTGATTTTTTTGGGCTCTAAATTCAAATCAATTGTCAGCTTTCACCCAGAAACGTGGTAATTTATGTTTAGGTCCTGTGGCCGCATTAAGTTACCTATTACCATATTATAAACTATCCATTCAAATTGGATCTCGCCAGATATAACTTGTAACCAAGTTTTACCGAAAAAGTTAAAAGTATAACATCTGGTTCTTAGCTTTTTCCACTACCAATATACTCCTTAAGCAACCATCATGTTTGTTTCCATTTAAACATGTTTCTTTTATATGATTTTCTCATCGACTGCAGCGTCGTGACTGTTGTCGTTTTGCAAATGCTGTCAGCTTAAGATGTCCAGTTCGTAGCACAATATGTAAAAGGAATCAATAAACTTGACAGTGGTTAGCAGAATTCTTGGACACAAATACTTTACAATGTTACAACGTTACTGTTGCCTGCCTTCACCTGGCTGGCAATAAAAATTCAATCGCAGGGCCCCACGCACACACAAAAGTTATGTAAGTATCCAGACTAACAGGTATCCTGGCTTCAGGTCCCAGCTCAATGCTTAAATATTCACATATCGCAAATTCAATTGAACGCAGCGCGTGGAAGGACATTGCAGTTAAGCCAACGTTCCACCTCCTTGTCGTTTTCCTACGCAACAGCAAGGATAAAACGGTGTTGACAACAACTATGGGAATACGCAGACAACCGCAAATGTTACTTTTTATATGTTAAAAAGGATTTGTGGTTAAGCCGAATGGACAATGGCAAGGACTGTCGCACTGGTTGCACACATTGGTCCCTTTTTACTTGCCCTTGGCTGGGCCACAGCACTTACTATACAGATAACATCTGCACATATCCTTGGGATTGGATGGGATTGCCAGCCGAAGCTGTTTGTGATACTAATAGGGATCAGTATTGGCCAGCCTCTTGAGACAGTAGCCAGGTGAGCTCTTGAGATGGACAGATATTCTATTTCCTCCAGGTTCTGCTAATAAGCATCGAAGCGGTGTACTTCCCACGTATCGTTATTATGTTAAAGCGAGAAATAATCGCATCAAAGTGAATTAAATTAAAAGTTCCACAGCATTGCGTAAATCACACGTTTCAGCGGTCGGAACAGCAGGAGGAGATGCGTAAGCTGCACATGCTAAAATTCACTTAAGAATTCGCTACGTAAAAAGCATAAAATCAAAAGGAACAACTTTTGCTTCGACGTCGAAGACGGCAAAAAATTTGCAACGAACGTGCTTCAGATGGAACCGAAGGTGGAGGCACTAATACATGCTACTGCCAAAGTGATTTTAACGCAATGCAAATGTGCGTGGGATGCTGGAGGCAGCGGGGTTGGGCGTGGTAAATTAATGGCGCTTAACTTCATGTTTACAAGACGAATGTGCACGGCAGCAGCCGTAGCTTGAGTATATGTGCTAGTGCGGATGGAGAAGCTACCGAGACTGATGAGCGTATGGAAATGTACATTTCAGTTTGGTGTCGCTTCATGACAAGCACTAAAGCAAACGAGCACAAGAATTGCGCGAAATGCCCCTGATGAGCAACTCCGTGCGACGCAGAGCCGATTAAAAGTTGCCACGACAACGTCACATCAGAAGGATGCACTCTAACCGCTGTTAAGCTTTAGTACTGTAAGGAAAATCGATTTTCGACAACCCAAAGAACCAATCATTGGGATCCCAGTGGATTAATTTGTATAACAGATTTCAGTTTTAAAGGTACTTCAACCCAAGTTCAAATAAAGTTCACATAATTATTCAGTTTCCCTGCATAATATGTTAGTTTATACAGGGTAGATTTTGCTCAATCACGATAGTAAGTAGTTCTTTATACATACACATATACTTTTGAAAATTCGGTCACAGCTGAATACTCGATTCTACAAGCTCAATGCCATCTACGCCACTTGGCATGTTGTTTGCTAAGTGTTTAGCTCTATGGCTTGAGGACTCAAACTAAAGCCAGTTGTTGTACTTACTTAAAACTTTTACAAAACACAACAGGCATTGTTTTAGTTACCGTTAATTATAACTGTAAGCACTAATATCTTATACAGTTCAGTCAGCTGTGAAAATTATAATACACTTTTCAAGTTATGGAAAATATCTGATTCGCCCAACCATATTGCAAGCTTCTAAAAAAAATTATAATACATACACTTTCTAGAGTATTACAATTAAGGTCCTGGAGTCGACTCCAAAATATCCTGTTCCCTTGATTTTATGGATTTTCACAGCTGGCAGGGTATAAAAAGGTATCCATAGCTATCAATACAACGGTTGGCAATATTTTTGAGAATGTGTGGCCATAAACATGCTGATCAGTAGCCAGCCAGTGAAATGACTTCACATCGGTCAAGTCGTTCACTCAGGGAAAAATCGCATAGTAAAAAAGCTAACACAATCCATATTTGATTTTACTATGCCCCTTTTGTATTTAATTTAACTAAAAACCACTTTGTTTTGACTTAAAACATATTATATTGGCGAATTTCAGTTACCCCTTTTATATTCCCTATGCAAGGAATTCCAACTTGAGAATTACAAGCAGTCTTAATTTTGCAAAATGCCAGACAGATATTTATGAATAACTGCAGGCTATTCAATAGAAGTAGTATTTTAGTCGTCGAGGAGCCAGCATACGCGATGGTACATCTGGTTGAGAAGGCATTCAAATCGAGTTCAAGTCCAGAGGTCCCGAGTTCGAGTCCCACACAGACTAAGTTGAAACTTTTATAAAATTAATATAATTCGCTGTTTTTCAGAATCAAATCTAAAAGAATTCTACTCCTGGATTCTCCATTACAAAGAAATTTGAGTTAAGGTTGGCTGGCAAAATTTTTAATTAAAAAAAAAAAAGTTTTTAACTATTTCCATGTTAAATTTGAAGTAGTCACTCTTTATATATACGAATTCCATATTTAACGCTAAATAAATGGTGAAAATATTCAAGTCAAAGTGTAAATATTAAAAATCAGTGTATTTTTCCCTGAGTGTTGAAAACAAATATCATTCTTAGCGTTGCTTTTGGCGTTTTAAGTAGAGTTTCATCAAAAACACGCAACACATTCATAAATCATTCGATCACATACACATACCATTGACTAACGTTCTGATAGCAATGGCCATGCTTTGCAACTAAGATTCATGATCCCTTCCCAGTCACTATCCCGCAGGGTATTTTTGGCCGGAAGGTAAAATGCGTTATTTCAAAATTCACTGACTCTCTGGGAATGTTATTATGGCAAAATCAATAACAAATATTGACTCCAGTTTGAGGCCTTTAAGAGCGCCAGAGCACGTGACATTTAAATTTGTTCATTGCTTCGCTGCAGTCATGTGGGTGGAGGACGAAACAAATCAGAAGCGAAAAGCTCTTGGCATACAGAAATTTATACAGAAAAATCATTGGAGCGGCGTTCAATGAAGAAGATGATGATGGGGGATACAGATTGGGGCGCGGCGCGACCATGACTGATGGCAAATGCTGCAGTTACGATAGACAAATACAATTGGGTTAGTCGTTAGGAAATGGGTAGGGTGGTAAGGCGGGGCTGGGTTGAGAGGGGGGGGGGGGGGGGGGGGTGACAGCACATAACAAGCTCAATCAAAGACAAAAAGAAAAACATCAAATCAGCACATACACACACCCACACACAGATATAAAGCGACTGAGAATGAGAGGGAACTAGTGGGAAGGGGACTGGTGGTAAAAATGAAGGACGCGATTGGGTCTGTATTGATATAAATTGCTAGAGCGTCTAACGCGAATTACAGCAGGAATAAGGACTCCTCATTCAAAGAGCGACGAATAACGGGACAGAGTCACCAACAATCATGAAAATAAAAGAAATAAAATCAAGCTGAATATTGATTGATTATGAAGCACAACTAATTAATCCATGTGATACTTAAATGCACAACGGATTAGAACCAGTTGTTTTTCTGCTTTTTCTATTTTTTACAGGTGCCTCTGAGTGGTAATTTATTTCACATTGCGCATACGACTCGTGAATCAAGCAAAACAATTTGCTTTAGTGGCGGACGATGGCAGCCTGTGTATTGCTGACTTCTGACAGAAATTCAGCGAACTGTGACTTTCTTCAAAAACAAGTAGGACCCAAAACTTTTCGTCCGAGTTGTAATATTAGACTTCGCGCAGGTAAACCCAAACAAATAATTTGCCTAAAAAGCTTAAAAATTAAGAAAATATTACCAAAAAAGGCGCCAGGCCAAGGGGTCCTAAATTTGATGACATTTTTATACTCTGTACCGTAGGTACATAGAGTATATTAAGTTTGTGCAAAAGTATGTAACAGCCAGAAGGAAGCATCTCCGACCCCATAAAGTATATATTCTTGATCAGCATCAACAGCAGAGTCGATATAGCCATGTCCGTTTGTCCGTCTGTCAGTCTGTCCGTCTGTCTGTCCGTATGATCGCACAGATCTCAGAGATGGTAAGAGATAGAGGTTTGGCATGTATGGGACATATGCTTCTTATGTCTGCAGGCAGATTAAGTTTATTTTCAATGTTGGCCACGCCCCCTCCCGCCCCTGCAATTTCAAAAGAACGCCATATCTCCCACAGCTTTAAAGATAAATGGTTCCTTTCTTCTGGGCATATTTAGTAATCAGGATAACTTATCGATCCGCCAAGATATAGCGAAGATCGGATGAACGGTTGTCGAGTTATGATCAAAAGACTGTTCGCTGCTGCTTTCAGCTGCTACTGCAGCATCAAAATTTATACTGAGCGTATAATTTCGTTGGTACAGAGTATGTTATAGTCGGGCTTGACCGACTTTCTTTCTTGTTATATCTTAAAGTTAAGGTACAAATTACACCTCGAATTAAAATCACAGGTTTGTTGGTTTGTTTGATATTTGCAATCTCATCAAGAGGTTGCTAATTACCGAAGTAATTGATTTAACGAAGATGTTTCGTATCACGTATGTAATATTACTCATGAGAAATAAACATTTAATACATTTCGCAGACACTAACACACATTTTTTGTTTACACCAAAACGCGATGTATAGTTCGTTAACTTGAATGATTAAAGAATTATGTATTTAATTAAATAAGCGCGAAATGGCTTCTTCGTGTGTATATGAAGGTACATCCTTGTGAATTCGTGTGTGCTTTCCTTTCAAGCCCAAATAGGAAATGCGATAAGTTATTTTAAAAGGACCGAGAACGGAGGGAACATACGCATTTAAATGTCTCAGGGCGTAATTTATGCATTATTTTCCACTTAAATACTCCCTGCAGGCAAAATCGTAAGAGCTTGTGGGAAGAGGGACAATCACTTTGTTAGCTTTTCTTATTTATTTAATCAAGGTGCAATTGTTAGTGCTGTCTAGTTTATTGTTATTATTTTAGAAAGCTGGAAATAATTTAGCAGGGAGTGTGAGATTGTGATTGCGAGCTAATCGAAAATGTATGAGTTATTTGCATAAATGATTAGCACAGAGACCAGCAAATACAAATACATACATTTCCCCAGCTGACTGCTTAAACCCCTCACCACTCCTCCTAGCTGTCAACAAGAGAAAATTAAATGAACAACACAAAAATCCACAACAGACAGACACATGAGGAGCAGGGCTCTCGCAAAATTTTCGGTATTGTTGTTGGAATGTGGCAAATTGCTCCAGTGAACGAACGAACGAGAAACTGCGTTTTTCCCCAGTGAACTGCAAGTTGAGTTGGAAATTAAATACCAATTTTTGCTCCATGGGCCCTTTGTGGCTGTGGCACAGAGAGAAAAATCAGTACTCACTGTATTGGCGAATTCGAAAAGAAGATTTTCTTTTTATTAGTGATTTACAAAATGCCCTCAGTAAAGCAGTCCCAATTTGGCATAGCTTGCTCTTGCTTTCACCTTGCGAAAACCAACTCGACGATTTCGATTCAAACTTACCGAGAACTTCACTCTCGGAAAACAAACTAATTTTGTTAAATTTTGGGCATATTTGAAAAATTTATTTGAATGAATGAACTTAGCTTAACACAGTAATTATAGATCTATTGTTTCTATGCACTGAAAGTAATTTTACTAATCCAAAAAAGGCACTTGGTTCTAAAGTTCGCCGAATTTTTTATGTCAGATCAATCAAATGAGAAAATATTTATCTATTTTTGTTAGTGTGGGCGATGGTTTACAACATTTCGAGTAACATTTCAACTTTCAGCAGCTGGCATCGTCAGCAGACAACAACTCTACAACGGCATTTATTTGTTTGTATTTGTACGCGCAGCTCAATTACGTTTAACGCTTTTGACGTTTTACAACATGCCCAACACACACACGCAGACACACACCTCTCAGGGCCAGTTTTTTGGGTCCAGAGAATACAACCAGTCGAGCTTGCTGATTGTAGCAGACAATCAACCAGCGAGAAAAAGAGAGACAGAGAGTATAACAAAATAAAAACCTTTTGGACTCTCTGCCAAAGCGCAACGAAATTGTTGGAATTTTAACCTTGTTTTTCGGTGTATTTGGTTGCGCTTAATTGGTTCTGTCAGCGGCAGCAGCGAGAGAAGACGATGGTCAGATTAAAAAAGTTCAATCCAAATTAATATTAGTGCGAGAAAGAGCGGAGAGGAATTTAAAGTATGTGCCAGGCAAACAATTTGCTTAGTTATTGATATGAGGAAGAAGTCGAAAGCAAGGCCACTTCATTTCCGGGCTTCCGTTTTGCAATAATGAGAGTTTGTCCGTAATCCCGCGAAAATGGCACGTGAACATTGTGAGGATTGTAAGTTTTCTTTTGGCTTTTCGCTTTTTGCCAGAGCCAGACCCAGTGTCCTGTTAGTGCGCTCATTCGTATCAAAAAAGAGTCACGTACAACAGCAGCAGTCGTTGCTCCGTCTTCTGCGCTTTACAGTTTTGCACTCAATTGCTTATGAAATTAATAGGATATGTCAGTGTTCTGTATTGACCGGAAGTAATACAATTGATAAGGATTATGGATGTCCTTCTCCGTGTGCGTATACTCTGTGCGTGCTTAGGTTATACAATGTTGCCACAGAGCAGGAAACGAACTTATCATCGATCGGACAACAGAGCGTATGAGTGTTATTGATGAGACTGCCTTGTGGTTATAGTTACCCAAATTAGCATATATAATGCAGCCAACAGCGTTTGCATTGCACTACTCTTGCTGGTCATCTAACCCCTTAGGTGAGTACACAAGGCGTATGCGTAATTATTAATTCAAGAAATTTAATTACGACGCGCCTGACCGCTTCTGCGTTCTCTCCCTTTTCCTCTTAGCTTAAATTAAACTTTCACTGGAGAACCATACAGGAAACTCAAAAATTATCAGGAATAAGTTATTTTTTGGGTCTTATTTGCAGTGTGTGCCGAAGTTTCTTAACACTCACTCCAACTTATCTTTGACATTTTATGTAAAGAATGTCGATGGCAGCTTTTGGTGAGTTCTGAATTGTAATAAATCTGATTTTTGATCTGATTTTAGTAAAGTAAGAAGATCAAGTACTGAAACCAGAAACAGATAATCGCTTTAATTTAAATTCATGTTCGGAAAAGGAGCTACTGTCATCAACTGCAAATCGTAAATCAGTAATTAAAAGCTTAAGAACCGTTTTAGGCATGTACATAAGAAATATGATACTCTCAGAACCAATTTATTGTATTAAGCTTAGTGGTGAGCTATTCATCATTTTATTCGTCGTCCTCTTCCTCCTGAGATTCAAAAAACTGGGAGGAAACGTATGGCCTTACTAAAAATGTAGTGCGCCGTTCTGTGTGTCTAGCGGATCGATGTCCATCTTCATCTTTCATTATGAAATTATAACCTTCATCTATGCCCACAAAATACGTGGGAAGCTCGCCACGACCCTTTACATATGTCATGCCGCGATAAGTACATTGGATACCAAATTCTTGTAGAATTTTTGCCGTCTCCTCGGTAATTTGAACATGTCCCACGAGGCCAGTAGAGTCCATGCGTGACGCCATATTCACAGTATTTCCCCAGATATCATAATGCGCTTGCGATGCACCCACAACTCCAGCCATAACCTCACCACTGGATATGCCAATACTCATGTCACCGCTGGCTATAGCACGTTCATAGGGCAAATTCTTATAGGCTTCGTTAAATGACCAGAGAGTACGCAATAGGTCTAACGCATATGTAGCCATAACAAAGACTACTTCGTCGTGATTTTCACTGGTCTCGGAACTAGCTGAAGAAATCGCTCGAGACCGTCGCGCACGCTCCACTGATGACATTATTAATTATTATTATTTATATCCTTAATATTTTTCAGCCACATACCTTCCTCCATAAGAGAACTTTTTATTACTGATTTTCCACTAACAGCACCAGCAAAATTTAAGTCCAAGCCGCACGCTGCCATATATGTGCAGCCCACAATTTTTATCTTCTCCACCACGTAATACTCTTTGTAACATAGAAGCTAATTAAAGAATTATTAAACTGTTTATTTTTACGGAAGCATTAGTTTAGGCTTTTAATATTATTTGATGTTATTTTTGTTTCACTCAACTTCATGATTAATGGAAGCCCATGTACAATGGACATTGACTTTTCTTAAATCCATCTTCTGCAATTCTTAAGAAATACAGCATGCAACATTGATTTCATAACATATTAGTATTAAGACAAAAAAATAGTATCATCAGTGTGTTACATGTTGCCTCAAACTGAAACTACACCAGTACACAGAGTATAATAAGTTTGTGCAAAAGTATGTAGCCGCCAGAAGGAAGCATCACCGACCCCATAAAGTATATATATATCTCTGTCTGTCTGTCCGTATGAACGCACAGATTTTAGAGATGGTAAGCGATAGAGGCTTGCAGTGTGTGGGACAAAACTAATAATACTTGGAGGCAGATGAAATTTATTTTCGATTTTGGCTTTGCTCCCTGCAATTTGGGAACAGAGGGAAAAAACCGACTCAATATGAGCAAATTCAGTGTCAAAAACTAATTATGAACGGATTTTCTTACTTTAAGAACAATTTCTCACTTGTAGATGTTTGATATGAGCAGAATTTCAAGAATATTCGAAACATTTGTTCTTAAAAATATTTTAGAAAATTCTGTTCATATTTCGAGATCAAGAAATCTCATTTTCTGAACATGATTTTTTTCTCTCTTTCCGAGCCGGCTTAAAACTGCAGGCTTACTCAGGTCACAAAAAAACCAGTCACATGATTTAAATAAATATATTATAATAATTTCGTACACTTACAAAAAAAAAAGTACGAAATTGTGTTATTAATTTTTATTGATTTATAGATGTTAGATAAAATCAGCTTGATGAGCATTTTAACAGTAAAGGGCTTAAAATAATCAGGCGTATTTGAAACGAGTCTGACACCTTTATAAAAATTTAGGACAAAAACATACTTACCAATCGATCGAACTCTGTAATGATCTCATTCAGTATGCGCAGGCTATGAAGATCCATTTGAAAGTTCTTGAGCGAGGCGAACATAACAGAAACCATTGTATAATTCTCATAGTACAATTCATGTTGGTCCAGTGAGGAGAGATATACATTGACTTAAGAGATCAATGGTATAGGAAAACAAGTCAGGTATACCTATAACTAAAGAATAATTCAGAGAACCTACCCACATGCGCTGGCAGAATGTTGTGCAATAGAATAGTAATAGATTTATTCGCCAAGATGGCATCATGCTGCTTCTTTTTTAATTCCATTTGCCAACTAAGGAATAAATAGTGCTATACTTATTACATAAATATTGACTATAATTTCAATGTTCAATTAAATAGAAGAACTGTGAAAAGTACCTAGCATTCGCTCCAATCCAAGTCTAGCATATACTTAATTTTAATTTTGCTCGTATTTGTTTATACCCGTTACTCGTAAAATACAAAGGGTTTACTAAAGTCGTGCAAATGTATGTAACAGGCAGAAAAAAAATCTCCAACCCCAAATAGTATATATATTCTTAATCAGCATCAACAGCTGAGTCGATATAGCCCCGTCCGTGTGACTATTCTTCTGTCCGTATGAGCACCTAGATCTCGGAGACTAGAAGAGCTAGAGCTACCAAATTTTGTGTATCTACATGAAGCTCATATATTGCTTCAGTGTTGTGTCATTAAGATCGAATAATATAATAAAAAATATATTAAAAATATAAAGGCCACAAAAGCCAAAAGGTTGCTTACTTTTCTGAGCGCTGTTTGCCAACATAATTTTAAAGTGTTCACATTAACGTCAATCCTCTGTTAATTAACATAAGAAGAGGCTATTAAACATTAGTAACGGGTATATCGAAGTCGGGCAGGGCCGACTTCAGCTTACGCTCTCGTTATTACCTTAATATATGAGCTGAAGATAAGTTCAATAACAAAAAACAAATTTTGTCGCAATTTTTCGTAAATGGACAAAAGTCATTCCAGCCATACCAAGGCTTTTCTGCTTCTATTTCACAACATCGCCCTTAAATTTTACTTACGTATAGTTGACTCGGCTATTAAACTCAGTCTGTCTTTCCTTGAGATAAAGATTAATCAGTGTAATGATAATTACCATGGCATTTGCATACTCAGCAGGAAAAAACGGATTAGTTGATTTGCTATGGTGGAAAACATACGAGAACTGGAAAAATACTATTACCAGATAGACTAATGCCTCCATTACACTGACTATGGTTTTGGCCGCAAACGGGATTCGGGTAAAAGTATAGCTCATGCCCATGATGATGGCCACCATATCGGTGAGAACAACGGGATGGAAACAATGTTGCGTATCAAGTTCATAGTGGTAGAGGCTGTTTTCAATGTGCATCACTGCGAACTCTTCGCGGTTACAGCCATCCTATCAAAGAGGAACGAAACTTGTTAGCTATCAGACACATTTGCGAAGAACTTACCAGTACAATGCCGATAACTGTGAAATAGCCAAAAATTATTAACAGATATGTGCAAATGCGTATTGTTATATTATGTTGTATTTTCTCCACGATTTGAAAAATTATACAACTGAATTTGCTGTACCTAGTGACAGTAGTTATTCCGATTACAAAACTCCATAAATACACCACTCACACACCCCATGTACGAATCATCTTTGCGGCCATATCTCCACCAGCATATTTTTTTGTACCAGGCTATGAAAACGATAGTAGTCAGGAAAACCAGCACAGCAATGTCTACGAATAGGCGACTAAATGAGGCGACTTTGTGATCCATATGCTGTACGTAAATCAAGCTAACTCCTACAATCCAGGCCAACAGAGCGCTATATTTGAACATATAGTCCGGCTGACGCATGTATTTCCATTCTAAGCGAGGATCGCGGAAATGCAAGCAAAACGAAGTGATTTGACTATGAAATTGTTTAAAGTCCCGGCTCTCACGCCAAAAGAGAAGTTTACCTATGCTGCTCAGCATAAAAGAGAGTAATACATTTTTAATCAAACGAGTTGTACTCACTATAGCGCCCCAACAGGCATCTTGCGGAACTCCTCTTGTAATTGTTTATTAACCGACTCCGAATGCTCACGGGAGCTTACATTAATAGCCGACATTGAGTCCAACATTTTTATATTATGAAGGCTGGGCCTTCCACTGATCTGTGCTGGCACTAAATATGTGACTATATTGTGTTTCAATAGAAAAGGATTCGTGCTGGCTGCTTTAGTACCAGGCAGTACCTTATACTCATCGGCCTCAAGATTGACCAGCGTACTGGCACTGATATGAACATGACCTGGCAAGCCAGTGGACTCCAGGATATTGGCTATGGTAACATCTTGGCCTAGGATTAATGGAGGCACCAAGTGATTGATGTAAAAGCATTTTTACCCCACAGCACTTACCCCAGATGTCGTATTGCAGCTTTGCCTCACCAATTACACCAGCAAACACACTGCCCGAGTGAACGCCAATACGCATGTCAATATCCAACTGACGATTTTCGCTAAAAACAAATCAATTAAGAAGGTCGCTCAGTCCTGAACTTAATGCTCTGTGCTCGCAGAGATCTCAGAGATGGCTCCGTGCAGGGAACATAGACTCCTTAGCTTGATTGCAGATCAAGTTTATTTTAAATTTTTCACCATGCAACGTTACCCTTATAGTCCTAATTTAAAATATCATACATCCTCTACACTTACCGCACATCCCTAATATGGGATATCATACTCATACCCAGATTCACACAACACTTGGCATGATCAGGATCGGGTCGCGTTAAACCAGCCACACAATAATAGCAATCACCCAGAAACTTAATCCGCTGCACTTTAAAACGTGATGCCGCTACATCGAACCATCCATAGAGATCGTGCAGCAGTGTCACCAGCTTCTCCACCGTCAATGTTGTGGTCAAATGTGTATAGTTCACCACATCCGCATACAGTATGGTAACCTCTGGATGGTTTTGAATGGTCATAATGCGATCCATAACGCGAATTTGGCTTCGCTTCTTGGAATGCGCTATCCGATTGCGTATATCGTCCTGGATGGGGGTTGCTATTTGTGGCGGTAAAATACTGTGCAACAGCATTTTCTCGCGCACTCGGGCACTGCGCAAATAAATCTCCTCCATGACATATTGATGTCGATCTAGAAAGGACGATCGCACAATAATGTCGCTCGACAAGCGAAAGAATATACCAAGCAAATTGCAGCATACATAGTGCAGAACATCAATACTAATGGCATCATGACCATATTTAGTCTGGTTCGGGTAACTATTGGATCCCATATAGTTAGCAAAATAGCAGATATATATTATGGAAATCGCTGTACCCAGCAACACGGGACCCTTCAAGAACGGCATGGGCAGAAACATGTATATAATGAATATTGTGTAGGTACTGTAAAATCCTCTCAATAACCAGTCGTCGACATGGAAATGCAATATCTTGAGCGAAATGTCTGGAAAGAAGGGAATCAGTGGTGTCAAAAAGACCGATTAGCTTTAACTTACCCACAGTGGCACACGCCAAAGCGGCAATCACCGAAGTCACGTACATAATCCACAAGCGACGCGACACCAGGTCGTGGTTGAAATTAATACTAAGCACTGATATGACCAATGCTGCTCCAAGAAAATAACACATCACATCTAAATAGATTATGCTTAGGTGCTGCGTGGAATTGGAAGGTTAGCTACCTGAATTGTATGGCATAAAAGTGCGAGCAACAAGAAATTCGTTGTAAATGTGAAAGAAATGGAGAGGACGCGAAGCGAGAGTAGCGCAAGACTTGATATTTCTTCTATTGTTTCTATTTCTCTTTTCACACTTGCATCGCTTGTAACGCGCGTTGCACCATCTCAGCCTTAAACCTACTTCGCAAGTCAGCAACAGCAATAGACAATGCGTTGCTATAACTAGAGCGTGCAGTATAATAAATATACCTACATTACTCAATCGCAATCGAATTTCATATGAAATATATTCTTTTTCCAGACCCAACTCCTTGCATTTTCTCTATAATAGAACAGGCGAGCTTTTAGGTATTTGGGTAAAATATAGTAAACTAGTACCAGCGATGAGCACTCAATTAAGTGAATATAATTTCAGCATTTTAACTTTTCTTGCTCTCATTAAAAGAGCTTTGGCAAGGTGAGTTAGCGAAGATTATTCATAAGATAGCAATCAAAATCTCGTTAGCAATTGAAACGGAAAAGTGATACTGCTAGTATAAGGGCGTTCGCTCAACAACTCTCAGGGCGTCCATCGCTGGCTTGTATGAAAAATCATTGCATAGATGGGATATCTTAAAAACAAATTATAGTCTCATTTTTTCCGATTGACGATGCCGGGTATTGGGAGTAATCACGATAATTGTATGGATATCTTAAAAACAAAATATATAATCTATTTTCCGATTGACGATGCCGGGTATGAGGTATAATTACGATATTTGTATTTCTAGAACGGGTGCGATTCTTACCCTCTTCTGCCGTATACTAATATGTCGGCTCGGGTGAGTACACTTTGTTTCAAAACGAGGGCTCCACTAGCAGGACCCATAATTAAAACGTTTGTATTAAGATATCGCATATGTGGGTGGGTTTTGCTTATATGTAACACTTACAACAAGATAACCCCGCTCCCATGATTCTTCCTTGGCATATCTTAAGTGGCAATGCTCTTTATTTGACGATGATTTCATTTCAGTCTCCATGATCTTTGAATTTAAATAAACTGCTAGAAAATAAATACAATAAAGTCAAAGGGCCTACTACCAAACTGATTCCAAATATTTAGTATAAGCTCAGCAGTTTTTGGGACTGGAAAAGAAAACAAAAAGACCAAAGTTTCAATACCCTAGGAGTGCTCGTTTTGATAAACTGATTTCGATCAATTTTTGAAAAATTAGTTTAAAAGCCTATCTTATTAATAACGTCTGATCTTTTGGCTTACGCCCATTTTCCGACCGATATCTTTTATGGCAGTCATAAAGTCATTCGATTTTGACCAAATTTTGAAAATACCTTTAAAATCATATAAAATCCATAATAGCCGAGTTGTACGATTTTATCCAAATTAAATGAACTTTTAAAAAGAATAGAAAATCTATAAATACAACGTAAAAACTAGTTTTCCGACCTATTGTTTCTCAGGGAGCAATGAGATATAGTCATCCGATCCGGTTGGTTTGTACATATTAGTAGCGTGTAGTAAAGAGAAGACTCTGTGCAAAAATTTCAGCTCGCTACCTTCAAAGCTGATATACTGGTTTGCGTAGAAACAGACTGACAGACAGACAGACGGACAAACAGACGGGCAGACAGACGGACAGGGCTTAATCAGGTCACTTTGAGACCCTGACAAAATATATAAAAAGTTTTATACCAGACGACATTAAATACAACTTATATTAAAATGCCTATAAGTATCCATTGAAATATTTCGGGCATTTTGCAAAATTATTCTCAAGTTAGAATACCTTGAAGTGGGAGTATAATCTCACCGCTTTAATATGTTTTTAGTCAATACAAAGAGCATATTACTTAATATAAGTACAAAAGTGGAATAGTAAAATTGAATCGAATTGTGTTTAGGTTTTACTACGCGAATTTTCCCTGAGTGTTACGATGTGGGTTGAGATGATCGAACCTCACTTGGGAAAGTTAAGAATCATTATTTGTAGGATTTATTATTAAACATATTGTTCTACACTCACGACTCTTTTAACAAAAATTATATTTGAATTTTTCACTCCTTTTGCCATGTAAGGACACTAGACGGATATCTTGCTTAAATATTTTGTCACTATCTGAAATATGTCATATTTTAAGAGCGTCATTTTCAATTTTTAAACCTTTTGTTTTCCCACAGTGCAATGACTCTGTTGTTTTAATTTAAATAATTTAATTGTATTTCGATTTGTTTACAATTGAAAATGCAAATTTGTTGCATAGGCCGTGGGCAGTAAATTGACTGCGATTTAAGCTCGCGTTAATCCTTGGGTCTGCGTAAATGAGCGTATTCTGTGTGCGTGTAAGAGTGGAGCAAACAGTGAACCATAGATCAATTCGCTATATTTTTTTCCAAAACTTTAAACATTAAAAATATTTTGCTAGAAAGTCATCCTAAAAGTATCGAAAACCATTTCATTTCAGTTCATTCATTAGTTTTCGTTTTCTTGTTCTTGTTTCTTGAACTTTTTAAATTTTAACGAAAATGTTTCAATCAATTGCTGTTAATGGATCATGTCTTTTCGATTGCCTAAATGGTAAATTTTAATAATAGCACAAATTTGCTTTAAAGCATGCTCAAAATTCTTTTTGTTTAATTCTTACTTTTTTTCATTTTTTTCCAGAAAACTGGAAAAATTTCCTGCAGTGCTTGCTCATAATAAAATTAACATTCGCAAATACATTTTTGTGCATTATTCATATTTGTTGCCTACTTTTGCGGGTGCCCTTTTTTAATGTGAGCCTGCAAATTGAAATTTAATTTCAGATTGGAAATGGACATCATACCAATTGTGTATCTCCAGACTCAACTATATTTACATTTGAAATTTCAGTTTGGCTGCATTGGTAGCCATGACCAGTTTGGCTGCATTGGTAGCCATAACCACATTAGCCCTGGCAAAAGCCAACCCATGGCCGCGAAGCCAATTTAATTTGTTCGCTTCTCATCTCTTGGGTTGGCTCGGGTATATTCCCAAGTTGCAATTGCAGCCAGCAGCAGCCGGAAATTATTATTGGTTTGTTAGTCAAAGATCCCAGTGGTGAACTCTCTCATAAAGCGCAAAAACTTGCAGAAATAATATTCGCTATCCATTGTCTCAGCCAAGCAGAAAAAACTTTTGCGCATGAACTTGTAAGCTGCATTATGCGTGCCAACGTCCCCGAAGGGGCACGTTTCCCGCCTGGGACATAATTCTTAAATCCCATCCAATTAAAATGCAGACAACTTGCATATGCAATGCAATTTAATTAACGTCGCTGGGGCATTCTGTTTACACTTCCCCCCTGGCTTTCCTCTGATCCACGTACTCGGACTGTGGGTCAGTCTCAAAAAGCATATAAATATCCACTCATGCGAATGTGTATGTGTGCCTGTGAGCAGCATATCCTTCACTTCATTATGCAACAATTATGCACAGCAAAGCATGCATTTAATCTTTTACCTCACTCCTCTTCCTCATTGTTAATCTTAATGTATTTTCTGTGCGATTTAATACGCATTTAAATGCAAATTTGTACATAAATTTATCTACGTAAAGAAATCTTCAGGTTTTTATAACCTTTCCCTGAATCGGCAGCCTTTTTTGTACGTTTGCTTGATGTTTACAACTGACCGAACAGTATTTTATTCAGATGGAATTTAACGGAGGAAAACCCGAGTGAAATTAAAATACGCTCACACTAAAATATTCAACAACAGTACACAATTATCAAAATACCAACAGGTTATATTGAAAACGAGTCCTACGATACAAGTATTCGAAAATATGTATAAGAAAGGAGATAAGTATCTTTTTGGTCAGATACTTTCGTTCATTCTCAGTTGCTTTCAGCTTTCCTGAACATATTATTTTACTCAACACTTTTAACCTGCACGCAAAGTGTATAATTCTGGAAATATTTGTCACTTTACATAACTGAAAATCAAAAGATCAAATTAACTAACAGACTGTTGCATATGCAATAAAATACATTTACTCGTACATAATTAAAATGACTGACAACAAAGGCGGCAGTTTATTAGTTAAGCGTTAATTGCACCACCCGAATCACCCAGCCCAGCAAGCGTTCACAGACACGCTTAAGAGGCACGTCCCAAGTGCCCACTCAGCCATACAGGAACAACAACAGAACGTGGAGCGATAGCCATCAATCGAAATCAAATCAAATTTTGGATATGTGGACTATAGAGTACTTGGAAGAACTTTTTGCCAACAAAATGCCTGACCACTTGCCGTCTCTTTCACCCGAACTGGCGAAACTGTAGCTGCCTTTTATGAAATCGTCAACAACTTTATTTGTTTTCAATGGCAATATTTTTGGTGATTTTTTTGGATATATCTCACAGATACAGAGCTACATGACCCCACTAGTGGGGACTGAATCGCTTTTTATTAGTTGAGCCAGCTTGCGTTGAATTGATTTGTTGTTATCGCATTGTTGTGGGCAAATGGATGGAGAGCATGGATGGATGGAGTGGACGTTTCACGGGTGCGGGGCATCAAAATTGAAAATAAAAGGCAACATCTGCGTTGTCAACAAATAAATCAGCTAGACAATTTCATTATTTGACAGTAAACGCGATAAACTGTGTCTGCTCCCACCAACCCACTCTCGAAATACAAGAATACATATAGTTGAAATGTCCGCAGTCGGAAAAAAAAATCAACTAAGAAAGGAACAATTTTGGGGCTTCTCTCTTTGTCAATAATTAAACCGAGACCTTAAAATCGTAGTAGATTTAAAACTGTTTAAGATTAAATCACTAAATAATAAGTTGCCATTTTCAATTCTTAAATTATTTTAAAGTTTAGTGGACTTCATCTCGTAGGCTTGTTCATCTCGTTAATAGCGCCGTATCAACGACTCCTCCATTTTGGCCATAGGCAATTGGAGAAGTCACACAGCACCACAGGCAGTGCACCGACAGAGCTGATGCTCAACCGAGTGCTAGCGGATAAAGCTCCAGCCATTCAAGATTTGATGAGGGAGTATTCCGATTCGGTAGAAAAGGATCGAGATATGATAAGCAAGTAGAAAGCCACATAGCGATTGGAGATAGCGTGTTCCTTAAGAATGCGGTGTTACCTCATAGATTATAAAAGGTGGTGTCGAGGGATGGTAACATCGTACAGCTTTCGGACGAGAACGGAAGCTATCGAGGAATGTAAGTCTTAAGAAGGCGTGACATCCCGAAGCAAAAACCTTCTAGATCAAATACCACGGTCGCGGATAAAAAACAAAAAAAAAACCAGAAACCCTTGAAAGTGCTCGCTTAAATATTTTCAAAAAATATAATAATAATAATAATAATAATATTGCAGGATGCCACCATTAAAAACAAAAAAGTTTTTCTAGCTAAGACTGTTTTCCAGACCTATCTTTTGTATGGCAGCTATACCATGTAGTTGTCTGATTTTAATAAAACTTGGTAGAATTATAAAAAACAGAAAACCTACGATTACAAAGTTTAAAGACGTTTTCATTGAAGAGAAAAAAGTGTTCCAAATATGTGCAGCAAAAAGAAGACTCTGTGCAAAATTTCAGCTCGATAGCTTTAAAACTGAGAGACTAGTTCGCGTAGAAACAGACAGACAGACAGACGAACGGACAAAGCTCAATCGACTCAGCTCGTCACCCATGAATATTTCTATGCGTTGCAAACTTCTGGGCAAAATTATAATACCCTTTGCAAGGGTATAATAAGAAAGAGTTGTAGGAGCCTGGAACCCTACTTCAGATTTAAAGGTCTTGCCTTAATATGAGATGCTACCAATATTCAATTCAATTATGACTACCGGGCAACTCACAACAAATAAATATACAGAGAAAACCGAAGCATAACAGCAAATTAATTGCTTTTCTATTCAGGGCTGCAAATTTAAAAACCGGGGCTCGAACCCACGAAACTTTTCGGATTCGGGTTCACGGAGCGGGTTCATACGGTCGCTGAATCGTGGTTCAGGTTTTTAAGTCCTACTTGGTGATAGTTTTCCCAAATCTTTAAAATTATTTTTAGACTAGAACTATTAGAATTAATAATAAATATGTCGGATTAGTCGGGTTGGTCGAGTTGGTACGGTTGTTCTCCATCTTCGAATTATTCTTTGTATTAATTTTGTTCACGAGCTGTGCGTGAGTGAGTATTTCTCTCCCGTCGTCAGACAAGTTATATCTAGTTGTCAAAAACAGTGACTACACGTATTATAAGGGCATGCCTTGCCATCTGACTCACATTCACAAACACTAGGGACTACGTTCAGCAGCAGTTCGCTTTGTCTCGCTTGTTTTGACCTACTACTGTGAGCAAAAAGTAAGGTGTAAGGGTCAATTTAAACTTCGCGGGCCTAACAATTCGGGCTAGTTCTTTTTTTCTTGAGTTGGCAGGACTGTTGATGACATCTGTGCCAAATTTCATGTGAATGTCATTATCAGAAATATATTTACGCTTGTGTTTTCCAAACGACCAAGAGTGCATTTTTCGATTTTTACAATGTCTGAGCAGAGAAGTGCCATCAAATTTTGCTTGCGGAATGAAATTTCGGCTGCGGAAACGTTGAGGATGTTGCGGAAGGCCTTTGGTGATTCTACCATGTCACAAAAAAAATGTTTATAATTGGTACAAAGACTTCAAAGAGGGTCGAGAACGTGTGGATGATTGGAGCGCTCCGGACGACCATCGACGTCAACAGATGACCAACACGTCAATGAAGTGGAGGAATTAGTGCGCAAAATTCGTCGGTTGACTGTTAGAGACCTTACTGATATGATCGGAA
The DNA here is from genome assembly GCA_035044985.1 of Lordiphosa fenestrarum. Classification (NCBI taxonomy): domain Eukaryota; kingdom Metazoa; phylum Arthropoda; class Insecta; order Diptera; family Drosophilidae; genus Lordiphosa; species Lordiphosa fenestrarum. The sequence continues at coordinate 1,588,429 of JAWNNO010002651.1, read as the reverse complement.
TATCAGAAGGATCTGTGAAAACCATTTTGAAAGACCATTTGGGCCTACGAAAAGTCAAATCTCGTTTGGTACCGAAAGTTCTCAATTTCTTGCAAAAAAGTCATCAAAAATTCGACGCATATCGTTCCGCAACCATCGTATTCGCCTGATTTGGCTCCGTGTGACTTCTGGCTATTCCCAAAACTCAAGAGACCACTTCGGGGAACGCGTTTCGAGTCGATTGAGGAGATAAAAGCAAAATCGAAGAAAGCGCTGATGGCTATACCGGAAAGGGACTATTTGGCATGTTTCGAGGATTGGAAAAAACGTTGGCATAAGTGTATTTTATCGGGAGGGGATTACTTTAAAGGGGATGAAATTGATTTAGAAGAATAAATAAAGATTTTTCATTCTACAAACAAATTCACCTTACTTTTTGCCCACAGTAGTATTTGAGCAACTCTATTCATAACACTTTTACCAACACTGTAATACTTTGACAAGAAATGAAAAGGTCATGTCTAAGCTAAAAGTCTTTGCGTTATTCCACAGTGATACGACAAATAAGTTAGTGATTTTTCATTATTTTGTAGCTCCTTAGCTAAAGATTCCACTTTGTCGTTATCAGAAGCTAATCATGGTAAAGTATTAAGTATACTCTCATCTATTACTTTTGGCGATTATTAAATTCTGGAATATTTTTCTTTGCAAGCTGTTATTGTTCTAAGATCAAAAATATTTGGTTTCTTGAATCCAAAAAAGTGAAAAATTGGATTAAATTTAAAATGTGAGAACGTTTTTCAAAACACTTTAAAAGGGTATTACTGTATTTTGCAGAAGGTTTTTGATTTGTGTGCGACAAATGTACTAAGTACCAATTTCCGGAGTCTCCGGAGCGGTTCGAACCGGTTCGGAGTTTGCAGCCCTGTTTCTATTTCAACTTTAAAAACCGCTGCTGAACCAATGATCGATCCAAAAATATTGGAAAAAACCTTGATTTTTGAATTTCCGTATCCTAGCCGTTGGAAAATTTTGAATCAAGCCTGAAAACCGAAGGTCCAAATAAATTTGTTTGGTTGCAGTTCTATCACTTTTGTGCATTGTTTTGGCTCATGTATTTCGGATCAAATCTAACAGGTTGTATATCATTTTATTTTTCGTTCTTTTTAGAGAAAATACTGCCGTTAATCTAGTTTGAACATCGTGAAAAATTAAGTATACAAGCAAGCTTACGTAATGGTGCAATTCGCTTTTCAAAACAATTTTGCGCTTCTAGTGTTCACATTGTTGACTAGGTAATTTTATATTTGGGACAAGTTTTTTGAAACTTACCTTAGCGTCGTTTTGGCACACACAATTAGCAGCTTCCTCCCGACTTGTTTTATTAATTGAGCTGCAAAAGTTCAGCTCTGATCCAGTACTCACACCTAACCATAACCTGTAACCGTAACACGACCTGACCCTAGACGCACTCAGTCCCATATGTGCATACACACACACATACATACCTAAGTAAAACACCGCAAGCCAGAACAGGAACAAGAAGCAGACCTAGCGTTGGAGTCATGGAAACGTATGTATATTCGAGTGTGTGTGTAAGTGTACAGAAAAGTTGCTCCAGGGCTCAACCACAGCAAATGAAAGCAGTGGCGGCTGGTTGAGATTGGAGGAAAGTAGTTGGAATGCTTGAATAAAATTTTATTAAATACACCAACAGACAAGTGCACGCAATTATGGTAAGACAGCTAAGTTTTTGACTGTGGTAATCACGCATGAGAACGCACATAGTCCTGGACTCACGCATGCCAACAAAAAAAAAACAATTCTCAACTCGTGACGGAAATTTTTGTACGTTGTGGGTTTTAGTTTTAACAATTGCCTTCATTTATGTCGCAAAACTTTCAATGTATAACTTCTCCAGGCATTGTCTAAGCGTGTGTGTGTTTGTGTCTGAGCGGGGGCGGAGAGTCTACTGTGCGTGTAATAAATTTCAATGCCTTGTCGTTTAATTAATGATAATAAATGGGGCTGAAGACCAGACGAGACGACATGCACAACCCTAGAACTTGCCTCCACATGTGCGTTTGGCGTTAATTCAATTTAACAAATATTGACATATGCTAATTCATATAAATGTTTGTCAAGACCGCCGCCTCTCAGTCAAAGCGCGCTGGGGTAAGGCTTCTGGGATAATTGATTGTAAAAACGGCAATGAGCCGAATTAAAGCGCAATTATTTGCAGCAGAGTAATCCATGTCAGTTAGCATAGCATTTAATGTGGATTTTGCGGTGAACTGCCACAATTGAGTCGAAACATTAATCATATTCCATAAATTTGTGTATGAATGGGAAGTGTGTGCGTTCGGAAGTAAATGAGGTGAATGCGCTCGTGGAAAAGGATTTAAGTCCTAACCGTCCAATGGTCTCATCCGCTGCTATAGGTCGATTAGTCGTTTATCTTTATGCGAGCAGGCTGCAGTTGTTCCCACCAAGCTTGGTAATGGCTTGCCTCACCTGGTCTTGCCGGTTTTCCCAACACCTGTTTTAGTGGAGCATTATCGGATACGGAAATGGCAACTTTAATTGTCCATGCTAGTTCACCATTTTGAAAGACTGGAATGATGAGTGGGTTCTACTGAGCTAATATCGTTTTCGACTGAGGGCTCTACTCCAAGATTACTTACTGTGCCCGTGTAGATGGCAAGACCTTTGCCTTAGGGCAGTCGTGGGCTTGAGCTCCCATTGAAGCATTGATTTTTTGTTTTATTATAAGCATTTTGTCTTTATTTTAGAGGGTCAGAGGCCTGCCTGGGCTAGAGGCCTGCTTAGTAAGCATAATCAAAAACAAAGTTAGTTTTTAGGTTCACTCTGGATAACATATTTTTCTTTTTCGTTTAAGGTTTACCAACTTAGTGGTTTTTGGACTCTGTTCAGTTACTTTCCAGTATGATCAAACACATGGACAAACTTTCTTATGTCATCAGCTTTGTCAAAAGGGACTTAGGCTCACCTTACACTTAATGTGGCCGTTGGTATTTTTACGAAATTTTACACCCAATTTCTCTGGGCAATGCCATTGTATGGTCCAAAAATCTAACAATAACTCGATAATCAATGGCTCTGCTTATGACCAGTCCATCGTCATCATCATTGACGGCATCTGAACTTGATGGCCAACACATAATGGCAGACTAATGACAATAATCGCCTCGCTTTTTGGCCTGGCCAGGCAGGAAAGTTAGTGGAAGGGGGAAACTGCGGACCATAAGCAGTTGGAAAATTTATGGCCTAGAGTATATGGGCCGCCAGCCTGGTTAAGTCTGGACAAACACACAGCAGGACATTCGATGTATAAATGAGCCTTGCGTTGTGCTCATATGAAAAATATGTTAAATTAATGTGCCATAAAGCAAAATGTCCCTTTCGGCTTGTCGTTACGTTGGCGCTGCTAAAACTGGCTTTCAAGGTCGTCCCAAAGTAAGTTCCAGGCTGACACTTTATTAAATTTAAAATCAACTTGCTTGCGGTCGTGTCCTTCGCATCGCTCACACACGTAGCGGAACCGTGGTTGCTAGGCGGGTTTGGAGGAGACGCTGCTGGCATGCACACACCATTATTGCTCCATTAAATTTGTAAGTCAAGCATTTTAATATTTGGGGCAAACAATGCAAACGAGAATCAAGAAAAAATAACAGAACTCCTCGTTTACCATGCACACAATGCACACACGCGATCCGTTGAGAAAGGACCCTGGAGCCCAGAGAGACGCAGAGACATGCTCGCATTTTTATAATAACAACAGGCAGCAGCAGAAGGAGTACAAGGGCGCAAAAGGAGCAACGCCGACAAAGATATGCAATTTCGCATATGTACTTATATCCTAGCGACATGAAAAGGATCAATTGTGGCAAAACGAATTGCATACGAATGCGCTGCGCTGAGCTAGGCGGTAGGTTAGGGGGGTGTTGTTGGAGGGTGAATAAGGGGGAGGGGGGTGGGGGGGGGGGGTGGAGAACGAGAACAGTCAGCTCTCGAAAGCAAAACGACAAAGTAATCCGGGATTTGCATTTTATCGGAATGCGGCATTGGCAAATGGAGGTGATGTTGTTGCTTCCAGCTTTTTACTGAAGAAGACAGACACAAGTGTCCGTTTGTATGTTTTGTTATGGTTTATACGTGGGGCTTATAATGATAACAGAATATTTTATATTTTACTGTAATAAAAGTTTTCAGCATCCGAATTCGATCGGCTTGCCCAGAGGAGCGATTGCGAATGACCTTTTGACAATCAGTGAGCCATGACTTCGGGAATCACTCGGGAGTCGACAATCATCAATAGAGATCTGACATTTGGGGGTTAGATATTAGTTAATAATTTAGGATTTGCCATCTCGACAAAGCAAACTTTTCTTTAAACTGTTCTATAATAATTCCCCATTTAAGCAATCGCATAAACATGATACATGAAAGTGTCTTCTCGTTCTTACCCGCTCATTTGAATGACATGAGCCATCGCTATCTCTGTTTGGCCGTAAGTCAGTCATTTGCATGCGTCGCATATTTGTCGTTACAACAGCAGTAAACTGTTTGTTATGCAATTGTAGTCAGAGAGAGTTTGTAAAATCGACATCTGTATATGTGCGTCTGTTTTTGTGTGAGCGAGTGTTCCTTTAGTTTTTTATACACTTGCAAAGTGTACATTAATTTTGCTCAGAAGTTTGCAACTGCGCTCTCCGCTCTGTTTAGTGAGTTTAAAAAAATCGACTTGAAACTATGCTACATGCTGCTAATGTGTAAGACGTAGCCGATGAGATCAAATGGAACAATCTTGTAGCCGCAATATAACAGACAGATAGTTCTGAATTCTCAAAAGAAAGTGGCGTCTACATATATCCTATTTATATCCTGAGATCAGTTGTTGCGAGCTCTTGCAAGTATATTAATACTTCGGTGCTGACGAAGTTCACTTAGCCTTTTCATTTTTCCATGTTTTCAGTCTGCAGCTTATTCGTATTACATATTCCAGCTGCAGCCGCGTCTTGCATAACGAATTGTAAACTGCATCATCGGGTGCAACTGCTTCTTGGCCCGCAAAGTGGAACAACGAAAACGTTAATATAAAATGGCTTGCTAATCCTTAGCGCCGTTGACATTTGTAATCAAATTTTTGCTTGTAAATGCGGTAAGCGGTAAACGAACAGGAGGTGTAAGTAATATTTTAGACACCCATGGCAGGATATGTACAGTTATAGAAAATGTGCGATTTGCCAACTACGTGACGCTTTTGTTGGATCTTTCCCTTTTGGGCAACAGTTGCCAGTTGAACTCCCTTCCCTAACTCACACACACACACACACACACACACATTGCAAATGGCAGTTACTTTTGTTGTTGCTGGCATACCAACTTGTGCTCACATTTTTTAACGTTTTGGTGAGAAAACGCATTAAAATTTGTTGCACGTCGCATAAATGCTTTGACTGTATGTTTGTGTATGTGTGTGTGTGTGTGCGAAACGCGCCAAGCGAAGGGGGGTGGAGGGGCCTGGCCACAGCAGTAACTGGCGAGAAAAGTTTTCTACGCTTCTGCACTGCAGGCAAATAAATTTGCGGATACCGAATCCGAAAACAGCACATAAAATCACAGCTAAGGTGAAACAGGGATAGAGTAAGAGAGTGTTAGCACAGATGTTGCCCTTATCATTGGTTCGACATTGCAACGGCTTTTGATTATATATCTTAAACCCAACCTTGGTTATAAAAATTAAAACCAAAATTTTTTTTACAGATTCAACACAAAGAGAAAATGGAAGATCCTCAGCAACTTACTCCCTAGACTTCGATAAGGTCAAAGTTCTTTAAAGACCTGTCTACTTTTGTTATACCAGCAAAGTACGTTCGACTTTGCATGATGGCTTTGAGAAGCAGACCACCTCTCTGAGCCATTCGATACCAAAAGAGGTTTTAGGCAGACTGACACCTTATCGTGTGACTTCTTTAACCTGCTGATGGATTTTTAACTGCCTAAGAGCTAAAAAAGCGGGCTCCATCTTCACCAGAGAAGTAATACTGAATCAAGATCTAATTGATATCATCGGCAAAAACAAACGTTCGGTATTTGAGGTTACAACATAGTACGTATTATCAAAGCACAGTGACTATACGCGCCTTCGACAATCTGTTGCCAAGGGTGACTACCACTTCAAGGTTGTTAAGGATTTTGTCCTCCTCGAATCTATGATAGTCGGCGAAAACAACATCAGTCTGGAAAATCCACAAAGGATCACTCTTGCAAACTGATGTTACTGCGGGCTCATTAAGGAGTTCAAAAGGTGTGTACCAGAGGTACAAAGAGTATATTAAGTTCGTGGAAAAGTATGTAACAACCAGAAAGAAGCATCTCGGAGTACCTATGGTACAGTACCTTTGGTAGAGAGTATAAAAACGCACAACTATCTTACTATTTTAAATTTTAAAGAAAAGATTTTACAATATTTGAGCATTTTTCCCCCCAGTGTGGAAAGGCACACATGTTGAATTTGGTGCTAGAGACACTCAATTACCATGCCAAATGTAAAAATCTCAGACCACTAATTGCAGAGCATCTATCAGATATACGGGCCAAGGAGTGCCATTGATTTGTTTTACGCAGGCAAATGAAAGAAAATTGTAAATTACTTTTAATTAAAAGGCACAAACAAAAACACCTGCTGTTCCCACACACGCCCACTCACAAAAGCGGAAATGAAATCGCAGCTAAGCTCGATCCACAACCATTGCCATTTCAGACAACAGTCAGGCAGATGTTGTTGTCCTTTCCTTTGTCTATTGGCTAAGGAGACCCAGAGGAGCCCAGCTCACACACACACACAGAAAATAGAGCAGCATGTGTGGTGGAGCGCGTTTTGTTTATAAATCGCCAGGCCACACGACAGACAGAACACGCAGCCGTTACGACGTGTAATTCTCGCCCTTTGTTTGCGATCCGATTTATACAATTAGCAGAGAAGTAGAAGCTTCGTCAAGAACTTGCGGGTCGAGATTGAATTTGAATGCAAATCCTCCACACCGCAAAACAAAATTGCAAAGTTTTTTATTGGATGCATTCTCTGCTGTTTCCATAAATAAGGCAGCGTTATTTTCTAATAAGCTTTACCAAAAAAAAATTAAGGTCTATCGCCCTTGCTTGCCGCCAAATGGTTTTCTTACATGAAAAACGTGCAAAACTGGCCATAAATTTTGGCTGAGTTCCTCTTGGCTGTTTCTCTTACTTTGCTTGTTTTTTCCACCAACATTTTCATTGAATTTGATTTTCAGCAAAACAGAGACAACAATGGCTACTGGCAAACGGCAACTGGCTACATGATGCAGGCGGCATTGTCGTTTAGCCTTTGTACAATTGCAAGTGAAATGTTTTGTGGCTTGTCAGGCAAAAATGTTCAACGAAGGATACAGCTAACCAATATGCAATTTCAAGCACATGCCTGCCCCAAAGAGTAGGCAATGTTTTTAGGAGAATCAGGGGGTAAGGCGAATTCGATTTCAAGTACACCATGGGAAAAACGCACAATATGGAATAGAACATTCTGTAAAACTTGGAATACACTAAGCCAGCCTTCTGTTGTCAGCAACTTACATGAAAAAAGGTTCCAATAATAAGAAAGAGAAGTAGTGCCGTCGCATGTCCCCCTTTCAACGTGGGTTTATATCATTAATCAGACTAGCAATACTTATCGATCTACCTAGCTTAGACGCATTATAGTGAAATTATAGTTGGGAGCAAAAGCAATTGGCGATATATTATAGAAGACACTGATGAGCATCTCTTGACTCAGTTTGTCTGGCAACAATTAAAAGATTTATATACTTTGGCTATCGGCTTGAACTTATACTTGTGAAGTTTCCATTAAGATGACTGCCCAAAAAAACATCTTCTACCCCATAAAGTACACATATTCTTAATCTGCACTCACATCAGGTCAACACATATTTGAGCAAGATGGGTCCATCTCATATGTTGGGACCGCATAAAATACCATGCATAGCTTACCCATTGTGTTCCCAATATATGGTTTTACCTACTGCAAAAATGTTCCTAATTATGCGCAGTAAATTTTTGTGGTAACTTTTCTTCAATCGCAATTGCATTTTCTTTATGCACTTGAAAAGACAATTTTCAGCATCTTCATTGTAGAACAGATTTATGGCAAGTTAATATGCCCATTTCCCCCATTTCACACGGCCAGGCAGGAGCCGACTGAGGGCATAAAAAGTTCTGCTATTCCTGTGAGCTGGCACACGGCAAATTATTAGTTGAGCATGTGCCAAAAAATATTGCTGAAGACGACGCCTCCTCGCACTCTCTTCTTAGCCAGCAGCAAGCCTGGATAGTAGGTCGCCAAATTTATGGCCGTTGTCTGTCGCGGACAAAGAACATCTTTGAATGTTGTATAACTTAAGTGCCAGTGCAAATTTTCTGCCACATGAGAATGCACTTGAGTATGTGCATATTTTTAAGTGTGTGTCTGTGTGTGTGTAAGTCTGTGCCACTTCTCATATATTTTGGTGGAATTCTTTACTTTATGAAAAGGCATTTGGCAATTTGAAGCAGACGCCCATTTGGCAACAGGAATTTTTCCCTCAAAAGTTTCAGTTGCAGCTATTTTTTCGTTAATTAAAAGAGCTGATTGCCAGAGCTATAAAGAGTCCAGTCCGCAGCAGGTCATAAACAAAATGCAATAATGCTCAACATGACATCGAAAACCCGCCAAAGTCCAAACTGGACTGCACCGAGCAACGGATTATTCTCGGACATATGCAGTGGCCAATGAACATAAGCACCCAGATATTGGCTTAATTAAGCAGCAATAATTGCGCATAAATAAGCAAACAATACGGCATCGCTGAATCGAGTGTGGGATAACCGAATGAAAAATTTCCGTATGCAGAATGGAGATTTCAATTCAAAACTTTTAGTGGATTGGATTGAGCTCACTTTTTTCGTCAAGCCGATGGAAAGCTATTAATCCATTTAACAGCTTATTTGGTTAGGGAATATTAAGTATTTTATAATTGGATTGGATTCAAAAAGCGAACGAAATAATTGGAAAATCTACATCATTCAGCCACTTCAGGACGCTGGCCATTTGTTCATGGCGCTTCTATCGAAATTTGACCGACTGCCGTGCAATGGGTAGTGCGGAACATCAAACCAAAAATTGTTTTTATAAACTTCTGCACGTCCGGTCATTGCTGATTTTACTACTTCAACTCAAAAGTGTCTGAACTTTGAAATCAAAGATTGCAGTAGTTGATTTCAAATGATTGTATTTTGGATTATACGTATAAATTTATTATTATTTCATAGAAGAATTTCTAAATTTTAGGGGGATTTTTTTATGAGTGCAGTGATCTGGGTGTTCATACAGATAGACGAACAAGAATTTATATAGTATATGGGGTCGGAGAGGCCTCCTTCTGCCTGTTACATATACTTGCAAGACTTTGGTATACCTTTTTTACTCTATGAGTAGCGGGTATAAAAAGATATGTCTATAGATCTTGCTGCAGCCAATTTATAATACTTTTTTAAAGCTGCTGGAATCACAATTACTAAAAAGTAATTTATTTAACGCTTGGTATTCGTGCCGAACGATAGCTCTAAGATCTATAGCAAAACTTTGTTTATTACTATCTAAGTGCCTCGACAAACATTCTTCTATTATGAATGCAGTACCAACAATGGCTGTAGTCTAAGAACCAAGATTTCAAACTTTGCTTACTTCTGACCAAAATAAAGTTGCAATGTAGCACATTGCAGACATAATGAAGCGTCAGAAGATATGATGAATGAGAGTTTTAAAGTCAAACAATTTTTTTTGGTTCAAGCGAATCAAGTCTCGAACCGCAGCCTTGGGTTCAGGGGTCCCATAAAGCTTTTTGCTAACCGAACCTTGAATTTTACAATGGCTTTAAAATTCCGACGCATGCAAGAAATCATCTCCGACCGCATATGGTATATACATATATTATTGATCAGCATGACGAGCTGAGTTGTCCGCCTGTCTATCCGTCCGTCCGTCTGTACGCAAACATTTTATACCCTTATACCATTGAAAATGGGAAAAGGGGGATCATGAAGTTGTGTGAATGTATTTAACAGCGAGAAGGAAACATTTCCGACCCCATAATGTATATATATTCTTGATCAGCATGAACAGCCGAGTCGATATAGCCATGTCCGTCTGTCCGTCCGTCCGTCTGTCCGTCTGTCTGTCTGTATGAACGCGTCGATCTCAGAGACTATAAGAGATAGAGCCACCAATTTTTGCATGAAGGTAGATTATGCCGTACGCAGATCAAGTTTGTTTCAGATTCAGAAAATTCCCCCCCGTCCCCCTTTTATCCGCAAAAAACCAAGACCTCCTCCAGACATCCTAAACCTAAATAACCGTCAGATCCACAATTTTCAAGCTAGAGCCTTGTGGTTTAGTATACATCAAGCTAGGCCCAATATCTATATATTCTGAAAAGTACAATCAGATCAGACAAAAAACACCGGAGCTAAAGGCGAATCAGTTGAGCTGATAAGAACACCCCGCCAGTTGTTGGTCAGGACTAGAAAAAAGTGTTGCCTACATTTATGATGACAATTAAAAAGGTGTTACAAAAACCGGTTACATTAATCTTCAAAAATTCAAAAAGAAATAAATGATAACAAATGAACAGGGTATTTTGTTGTCGGGAAACTCGACTGCAGCGCCCTTACTTGTTCGATTTGAATCTCGCGCTAAGCCCTAACTACAATTTAAATATTACTGCTTTTATAATTGTTATTGTTCGGCTGGTTGGGTGTGGGAAACATATGTCGAAACGAGAATTTTACACAAAACATTAATTACCTGTGGACTTTTTTTTCTTCTTACCACCCAACCGAAGTCATAAATTTTCGTTGTATTGCGCCCCGCTCGGCCATTTTCTACCTGTGACATTTTGGATGTGGTTTTTTATTTGTTTGTCGTAATTGCGGCGAGACAACACAAAACAATGCGAGGTCATAAAAATTTAATGAAATTTAAAATTAAAATAATTTGTTTGGAAGATTTAATCTTTTGAAGCTCTAAATACAAAAGGCCTGTTGCGGGGAGTGCTTGATGAAAGCAGCCAAAAAATGATGGCCAACAATTTTGCCTAAAACTATGCTGCCGGTCATAAATTATGGCCATAAATAACAACATAAAACAAAAAATTTAAGAAAACTGTGCCGGTGGTCTTTGTTTTGCTCAGGAGAAAATGGCTCAAGGCCATGTGCCAAATGGAAAAGCAATATAAATATTAAAATAAGATAACATTAATAATAACATTACTTAAAATTTAATTTTAGTTATTGCGCAGATACCTATGAAAAGTACCTGTTATGTTTCTTTTACTTCCCACTCGATCGGACACAACAAAACTGGATTCATGTTTGCTCTCTGGCGAAGGTCACCCAACGCTTTCAGTAAAGGATAGAACAGTGGGTCACATTAAAGTGGAATGCACTAGAGTGAAGGTAGATATATAGGTTTGTCTAAATTTCCATTTAAATGCTGATTTCTAGAACAAATAAAAATTTGTGTCACGAAATTGCAAATTATTTGTCATGTGGACTGATATTTCTCTTTATATTTTATGTCATGTGTTTGTTTTTTTTCTCTTCCATTTGTATTCTACGATTACCATTCGATGTGACATTTTAAGCACACAGTTTGTACTGTTCCAAATGCTGTTTCCCTTTCAACCCCGATTCCAAAGACAACAGAGCCGTACAACAACCACATCAATACATTCATAAACTTGATTTCCAGTTCCATTTCCGCTTCCAACAGGATCTGCATTAGCAATTCAAATTCAATGCCCGCCATTAAACTCATTAAATGCACACAGATGCAGAAAGGCACAGGCTGGACTTGCTTCCCGAAAGGATTCGTGGCAGGCAGAAATGGAAAACAAAACATAAACAGCAGCAGTGTTTAGTGGGGGATGGGAGGGCACTTTAATGAACAACTGTCTTCATTACGAACTACATTTCGAGCTGCTTCCGCCTTAGCATCTAAGGCAAAAACTAAACATAAAAAAGATGGGAGGAGGCCCTCATCATCATCGTTTGCATAGACAAGCCATTTGCACGCCATCCGCTCCCCTACCCAAGGTTCAGGATAATTGACTTTCAAATCAGTTTGCTATAAATTTTTATCGGTACTTTTGATGCTGTCGGTGCCAGTCACTCGAGAAGAAGCAACCAGGACGGTAGCGATGCTGGGCGAAGGGAGCAATCAATTGCCAACGTGAGAGGCTGGTAGATAATTGCCAGCAGCACTAGGAACTGGTTGGCAGCAACGACAAAACGCCACTAATGAGTTTTATTGAGTGGTCGTCCGTTGTAGTAGTTGGAGCCGGGAGTTCAATTCTCTCGCATGGCTCTATACTTGGCGTAAACCGAATTTGATGACTCACGGAAGCAGTTAATCAAATTTGCAAGTGGCCCCCAGGTCAAAAGAGGGCCACATGCTACACGTAATTGCAATGACCGCTTTACATATAAGCCGCCAGCAAGCCAACCAAAATCTAGAAGCCCAAAAATTCTATAAGCAATTTTAGTAAAATAAAAATTGTCATACGCACCTAAATAATATGCTGGCAGTTAGCAGGAACGAAATTTTGCCCGCCATTCTCTTCTTGAAAGATAATGAAAACATGACTGGAAAACCACACAGACAAAAAAAGGAGAAAAGTTGACTTCGGCACCACTGAAGTTTAAATACCCTTGCAGTTTGAATAATTTATATAAATAAAGGCATAAAATGAGAATCATTAAAATAAATGATTTTCCCTTTGAAGTTTGCTAGTTGAGAATTGTTTCCCAAGCTGACCAATGGTGTGCGCCTGTACTATGATCGTTTGGCTGCCCAGTTTAAAGACACCAGAAATTGAAGTTTACAAATCTTTTCCCACTAAAAGTTTTTTCGATGGCTATGGCCATCCAAATTCGACAAAACTTTGTAGAGTTGTGTGAAAGTAAATAAATTAAAAGAATATATTTCGAATTTAAGAAGCTACCATTTAAAACAGGGATGCAAACCACTCGAATATAAAGACTGGTTCGGTTCAGTGGTTCAGACAGTTTCTGAACCGCCGGTTCGGTTCATTACATGGTTTTTTGAGCTGACTGAACCGCGGTTCCGGTTCGGTTCAGTGGTTCACAAAGGTACAGTATAATTTCTATTGTCATGTGACTTTTGCACACTTTCAAATTGAATTCCTATTTGAATATCTTTAAAATCCTTAGAAGATTGTCCCAAATATATTATGTCCGATCCTTGAGGAACGATCTTCGAAAGCAGAGAATGTCGGCTAGAAAAGATTAGATAGAAAAGTGTAAAAACTCCCCTGGTTAGGATTGAATTAAAGTGAAGAAATATTACAGAAAATTCCAAATATTGTTCCACTAGATGAAAGAATGTAGATTGATGGTATGTATATTAAGAGATCGGAGGGCAATTACAGAAGACTTGCAAGATTACTTGTTCTCAAATTGTCGTCAAGACATCCTTAAAAGTTCCGGCATCGGTAAGAATTTATAGAGTCTAACGAAATGTAGAAAAATGATCCCGATTCAAATTCCCAAATTAATAAGTATCATTGGCTAGAGGAAAGAGAGTCCCGTCTTAAAACTCGTCAGAGAACTGAACCGAACCGAACCGATTTTATTTGTGGTTTTCGGTTTGGTTCAGCAATTCTTAAAGGAAGCCGGTTCGGTTTGCGGTTCGGTTCACCAGCTGGAATAAGCGGTTCGGTTCGGTTCAAAACCGGTTCGGTCCAGAACCGGTTTGCATCCCTGATTTAAAACAAGAACGTTTCTCTTACTAGGACTATTTTTCTGACGTATCTTTTCTATGGTAGACGGTCAGACGGACATGTCTATATCAACTCAGCTTGTCAAGATAATAAAGGATATAAATACTTTATGTGGTCATAGTTGCTTGTGCGAAAAATTTGCTGAACCACTATCTCATTCCGATTAACTTCAGAAAAATATAAAAAAGCTACATACTCTTACGTAGTTTGAGGGTATCAACAAATAAATTGTGTGTAAAAATAGCTGTGTAGCGGCAAAGGTGGCATCATTAGAAGAAATATGTGGCCGACTTTCTCCCCTTGACCCGTCTCAAGTGGCTGACTCAAAAATAAGTCAAACGCCAGAATTGCCACCAAAAAAAAATAGAAAAAATGTATTTCGTCCCAAGAGGAGGTCGTCCCCAGGACGAGAAAAGGGGCGTGGATGGGGCTCACTGCGAATGAGTACGAAAGAAAACATGATAATTTTTCATAAAAACCGCCAAATGCGCATACACCCCGAAGCAAAAAAGCGACCAAACTGGCTGCAAAAGAAAGCGAACGCAAAAATTATATAATTTTTTTTGGGTAGGCGTTTAAGGGGGCGTGCCATGTCATGTTTATAGGACGTCTTTTACCATTTAGGCATTCCAAATGCTTTGCCCGAAATCCTTTTTACGTGAATCTTGCCAAGGACAGAGGCAAGACAACGCCATATGGACTGTGAACGGGTGATGGAGTGGTGTGTAGGCGTAAGCGGCAAGCACTGGCAACGGAAATGTCAACGAAACAGCCACCGCAGAGCGCTCTCCCCCCCCAGGGCGCAGCTCATAATCATTCCCTGGTGAAATATTATCAAATTACGGCAATTGATTTAACCGCCGGCGGGCTACGTGATGCGGCGAATGACTTGACCAACTAGCCAGAAACGGGGATTGCTCTTAAAATTTTAGGATCAGAGATTTTGGGATAAATAATAGGCAAGAAGAAAACATGTAGACCAGCTGGAACAATACACAGATAAACAAGGCGAGCTAAAATCAAGCTCAAAATGATTGATTTGATCTCAGCTTTCGGATTGAAATTGTAAGTCGTATGGGACTGATTTTGAAACAAGCTCGAAAGGCAAGCCTTTATTATTCTCAGTTTCAAGAAACAATCCTCCATTGTTTCAACACGGAAAAACGTGCCTAAACAAAGAGAAGCCATCTTAAATCAAAGTAAAACCACAAGGAACCATTATCTAATTTAAACCTATACACAATCGAAAAAACCCATTTGGGTCCTGTCATACATTTAAGCCTCCTATTTTTAAATGCATTAATTACTTCACAATTAACGAAAGTTTATGGGTCTAGTTTATTGGTCTACCATCTAAAGCTTCTTAGGCAGTGTTTTAAAAAATTGTATGATGGAGAATGCACAACTTTAAAAATACGTTCAGCGTAAAGATTCTTGATCCAGACCATGATCATAACAAGAAGCATAATCTTTCTAATCTTCTCTTTCTCAGCGCTGCTAGCTGCTGCTATTGCATCATCAAACTACATACTTTTGCAGTTGCAGTGTATTTTAAAGTCGGGCTTGGCCGACTTTCTTCCTGTTTTTAATAATTTAGTTTTGTACTTATTTGTGCGAATATTGAAAGTATATCGATGATTTATCTTAACAACAATAAAACTCTCGTTAGGCTGAAATGACACTTTCAATTTTAAGGGACAATTTTAGACATTTTTCGCCTATGGTGAAAGTGTAAGAGAGTCAAAATATGTTTAAATCTGCAGCACAATGTTTTTGGAGAAGTCGAGGTTATAAGCAACATCAACTTTGGACATTTACAATGAATTGCGACAATAGTTGTCATCATTAATTTTAAGTGCCATTCCAGAATTACCAATAGTTTCCCAGTGCTATTGTGCAGGCTTCTTTTCTTTTAAACTGGAATAACAACCTATTTGAAGTACCTCCAACGCCTTGGAAGCACTTTTTAATTTAAATTTAAGTCCCTCGAGGAATTCCTCTAAATAAAGACATATTTTGCTTCCCAGGAAGTATAAGAAATTATTGGATTTGCCACCCACACCCCTTTTCGGCGCCACGAGTGATTTATTTCTGTCAAGTAATTGGAACGCGTTGCCCGGGACGATCGAATGCTGGCATAATTAGTGGTATGCTCAAAAATACACCATAAATAATCGTCCCTTACACCGAGGTAGGAGTACGCAGAGAAAAATGGCGCCGTAGTAAACCCCGCAAATTGTCTTAGGCCTTGCATAAATTACTTAAATGTTCTGCCTCTTCTTTCAGGGGAGACGCGGCGTATGGGCAATTTTATTAAATTACATTCGTGTTTTGGCAAATTAATTACGAAATTATGTTGTCGTCTGTTGCCGCCTAACGAACTCTGTACATCTAGCTACATATGTATATATGTACCCAATCTATGAGGGAGAAAGGGTGTTGTCCTTGATGTCCTGCCCATGCATTTCACTTATCTCTGACTGTCGGAGCGGCAGCAGTTAATGCTGTCCCAGCCAGCTTCTCAGTTAGGGAATATTAAAAGTAATTTCTGCTCATTTCTGGCATATTTGGTTGTCTGGGTAGCAAGAGAGAAAACGAAGCCCCAAAAATAGACAACAACAAAATAAATACTAACGAAATCTCAGTCGCCATAAATTTGACTTTATGTTCATGCCTCGCTTACCAAATTATGTTTACAAATCATTCCCTGGCACTCCGATTTTTCGCCTCAGTTATCTAATTATGGCCCCAACAAGGTCAAAGCATCAACATTACTCATACGCCGCATTAGCCGCTAACCCAAATCATTGTCGAATAAATTACAAGCATTTGCTTAAATCTGTAGTAAAAGGGAATGGAAATCAAGTTAAAAATCACATTTGCATATTTTGTGCATAACAATCAGAGAATCAATGGCGTGGGGTAACCCTTCACACATGACGACTACCTCTGCTAAGGAGTCGCAGTCTATCCACCAAATTGATCCAACTCTCTCTCTGCCCCTTAGCTGGCAGCCAGCTGCCTTAAAACGCATGTGTACGCTTCATTTATGCATTCATCAATCAGCTAACCAAGTGTAAATTTTTGCATTTCCTTGAGCGCTGAAATAAAACAGAGAATTTGAATTTTCCTCCTCCACAGTTTGCTTTTGTCTTTTGGGCTTTTGCCTTCGCCCTTCATTTATTTTATTTTGAAATATATAAATCGCACCTAAAAAGTATGCTACACTAAACTTTGATTCATGGCGCAAAGTTTCCGTGTGCGCACACACACACAGTTCCTTGCAGCTGTTGCCCACAACGTTCCGGTTCAACGCTTTTTACGTGCTCAGATGCCACACCCCGCCATTACCCTCCCCGCCTGCTTTTAAATTTAGCTGAAGCATAAAAAAAATCGAAGAGAAAGCTAGAACCGAAAAATTGTGCAATTTTCCCTTGCGCCCATTTAGCACTTGGCCATGATACGCAGTTTTCTCTTTTATTTGCTGTGAAAATAATAGAATCATAAACTGAAACGGGTGGCGCCGGGTCCGCTTGAAGTGTTTGATGAAATTTTCGACACTTAATGATAGCACACGCAACAGGAACGTGGCCATATGCTAGCCCAGGCCAACACATCATAAAATAAACGTCAACGGCCATGGCCATGCACCGCAATTGTGTTAACCAACGGAATGGTGACTGCCACTCGCGCTGCAACAAAAACCTTGTTGCCTGGTAATGACGTTGGACCAACTTCAGTTTTAGTTCAGACCAAATCGGCGACTACATAAATAGCAGCCTGGAACATGGCAACCAACCAGTCAGGCCAATAAAACCAACGATCCAGCCCCAACGAAAATAGCCCCAGCATGCATATGCGCAAAATAAGCCACGAGGCAGAGTTAGTGAGAAAGGAGGGTGAGAGGCGAGAGTAAAGCGGCAGTGGAAACTATTCTAGCAAATTCTGCCCACGAATGTTGCCATGACCGCGCTATTTTCTAAATGTGAAGTACAAGTCAAATGTCAAATTTGATCCGCAGCTATAAAAAGAAAATGCGCTAGAACAATATGAAAAAATTCTTACATTTTTTGAAAAAAATATTTAAATTTAATAGAAGGCCACAGGACAAGAGGGGAGAGCTGAATGACGATTAGATAGTACATGAATGGTGGTGTAGTGACGCTTTTAAAAAACTTTTTAACTATTAACTAATTAGCAGCTCTAACAAATCACAGATCAGAAACTAAGACTGACAAGTTTATTGCTAGTTGAAAATTCACTAGACCCTGACTATGGATGCATGTCCGCGAGCTGTAGCTGCATCTGGGTTGTCCCCTCGTCATAGCCGTCTCCCACTTGGATTGACATCTGCTGTGTGGTGTTCTGCGGTTTAATTGGTTTGCCTTTGTACATTCCATTTGCAAAACGATTGGAATTTATGCTTACAGATTATACTACCCTAGCAACGACCTTTTCCACTTTCACTACGACTGCGGTTATTGCTCCCCCCTGTCTGATTCCTGCTTTGTGCTGCGGTGTGCTGCGGCATGTGTCTTTCTTTAGTTCGGCAAATCGCTGCGGCCTCTGGGCAACTCAAAAATGTTGCATTTTTGATTCGGCATTCGGTGAAATGTTGCGTGCCCGACAACCGCTTTGTGCCTTGCTGTGGTCCGGCTCCGATTTGCAAGCCATTGCATGAGCTGGTGGTCATGGCAAACGCTGAAAGCCTTCGTGCCAGTGCCATGTCAAAGCCGTCACCAATATACGCCTAGCTGCGCAAATTAAATAATGGCAGTCAGCGCAAAAAAAGAAATTTATTTCACTTAAAGCCAAAAGCAGCACCAGGATGAAAATGAAACTGTAGCCATTGTAGTGTGTGGTACCCATACACACACACACTTATGCATAAACAAAACTACACATGTACATTTGTAAACACATTTAATAAGTTTATGCAGAAAGAATATGAAGAAATTGAATGGCCGACAGACAGGGGAAGTGGCAATTTCACTACTTGTAGGATAAGTATAACATATCTATGTATATGTCAGAATATTGTTGATTTACCGACATCAGTAAGTTAATTTTTCAACACAAGTTTAAAAACTTTGAGGTAAGATAGTTTTCGACACTTCCGGGAAGTTAAGTTAAACGATTGATATCTAAATGTTTAGAGTCTCTTTCTACTAAGAGCTGGACTGTGACATTCAAGGTGTGGTAACTTTTCCATTTCTCGATAGAAGTCGTCCCGATTAGAAGCGAGATTTTTCATCTATTTTGTCGCAGAGGTATGCTGGTACGACACTTCAGTCCTAGAGAATTGGTTGTGAGAGACCAAGGACATCCTATCTTGCTCTTCTCAGTGACAATTTTTCTGCTGCCTTGTTCCCATCAATTTTGCACTGTACAAAGATATAGTAAATTAAAATTGGTGTATTAAAACATCTTCTGTGATACTAGAGTTAGATGGAGATGGATTTTATATTCTCGATTTGATCTAAGCTCTACATCTTAGATCAAGATCGTTTATGCTCGACTATAAGATAAAATAATTTAGATTATGAGAAAGAAAAGGAAACGACAAGAAAAAAATTGTATTCAACATTTTTGTTTATCTCAGGGATGCAAACCACTCGAAAATAAGTACTGGTTCGGTTCAGTGGTTCAGAAAGTTTCTAAACCACCGGTTCGGTTTAATACTTGGTTTTTGGAGCTTACTGAACCTCGGTTTCGGTTCGGTTCAGTGGTTCACAAAAGCACATTATGAAATAATATGATTTTTTGTAGTAATGTGACTTTTCGAAAACGTTTGAAATTGAATTCCTATAATCCATTTGAATATCTTTAAAATCCATAGAAGAACGTCCAAAGTTTATTATGTCGGATTTCCAGGATTTGTCTATAAGTTCCTGGAGGAATGCCCTTTCAAAAGAGAGAATGTCAGCTATAAAAGAATATGTACCATGCATCCTACCTACCCTATTTATCATATTATATGAGTTAAAACTTCTGTCTAATATTGAATTAAAATAAGGAATTACCACAAAAAAATTTAAAATATTGTCTTCTAGAGGAAAAAATACAGATTACTGACAGGTATATGATTAGTTCGGCGGCATCGCTATATATTTAGAGCGTCGAACGAAATGTATGAAAATTATCTTGGGGAATCGATTTAAATACTCAAAAAATCGTTGGGTAGAGCAAAGCGATTCCCCCTAAAACTCGTCAGAGAACTGAACCGAACCGAACCGTTTTTATTTGTGGTTTTTGGTTCGGTTCAGCATATCTGAAAGATAGTCGGTTCGGTTTGCGGTTCGGTTCGCCAGCTGGAATAAACGGTTCGGTTCAAAACCGGTTCGGTTCAGAACCGGTTTGCATCCCTGGTTTATCTGGTTTGTAAGGTGGGTACGGAGGTGAAATTTCACCGAATATATTTTTTTACATTTTTTTTAAATTTGACTGAACTCGAAATGTATGGCAACTTAATCTTTTTCAGCTTGCAGGCTTAAACGAAAGTGTTGGTTTTCTACCCATACCCAAGGGTATAATACTTTTGAGCAGAATTTTGCAACGCAAAGAAGTACTAATTTCCGACCCCATAAACTATGTATATTCTTGACCAGACCGTCCGTCTGTCCGTTTCTACGCAAACTAGTCTTTAGTTCACTTTCGCTGACTATACCATTTAGCTGCTTTAAGAACGATCGGTCGGAAAACTTTAATTGTTATGTGAGAAAAACTGTTTTGTTTTATTTTTTACCTATGCTTTTTTTAATTGTTCTAAGTTTGTTGAAAATCGGTCATTTATATAGTGTTTGCTGCTGAATAAAACACAACTGTATGTTGTGTGATTCACTCAGCTCAGCTAGGAGCGGTTGTAAAATGAATGTCTCTATTTAGTTTTTGGTCGGTTTATGTAATATTTTTTGGGATCGTCCCACGCAACATTTTGAATGGTCCTAGCAACATTTACAATATACATATGTTGCTTGGGTGTTTTTATTGCTACCAGATGTGTCCATACAAGGGTGGTTTTGTTGTATACTACTTTAGTGACAAGCACACTTGAACTCCAAGCAGGTACCTGACTTCAAATGACCTTGTTCAAATATCTTTGAGAATGAGCATGAGAAAGATTGGTTCGATAAATTGTATTAATAGGAAAAATTGTTTTGTTTTTATTGCTACAGTCATGAAATTTGATATTTCATTATGTTATGTGCTTTAATCGAATTCTACGAGCTTCTGTGAAAATCGGGTGATTATGAAAAATTGCTGGCATACATGGATCCTAAGGAAACAATTTTTTTCCGTCTTTCTTTCTTTTAATCGGCCATTATTAATTATATATGCATAAAATTTTGCATAGTTTGGTCGAAATCAGTATATCAAAACGAGTACTTGCAAGGGTATTGATATTTTGGCTCAGACAAAGTTATCTTGGCCTTCTAGTTTTGGTTATTGTAGGGTTAGAAAACTATTTAAGCAACAAACTATCACTTGAATAAGGTTGCAAAAGCCATTGATTAATTGATTTGAGTGCTTCCATATGGCGGACCAAAGACAATTTATTTTTTGTAGAATGTAAGAGAAGGTGGATGGCGAAGCTCAAGGCAGAACACTTGCCGTTAGATATATTTCAAAAGAAGTCTTGGCTGTATTTCGAAATTGCAACATAAAAATTGGTGGTCACCGTCTAAAGATCCTAGAAGAGTACAAAGCCACGGTCAAAACACTAAGAGCACATGCTTTGGCCCATTTATCTGTGGCCGATAAGATAAGCAAAACTCTGTTTCTCCAATGTAAAGCTATATTTACTGAGTGTGCTTTAAAAGTCTTCAACTTCTGAACGGATTCTCGCTTTCAAACTGGAAGATAAGGATATTGGGCTCCTGGGGAAAAAAAGAGTGTGCAGTCTGTCAAAAATTGTGACAAAAAAGAATGTTAGCGAAGAGGCAACATTTCCAAAACGATTCTTTCTATGTTAGCTATATGACATCCGATCTGAATGGGTCAACAGTGTGCAAAATTTCTGATTTCGCCTTGGTGGAAAAAATGAATTTTGCACCTTTTCTGATCTCAATTTCAGCAATTGTCGCACTCTCTGGTATAAACGAAGTTTAAACACACTCATACACTCGCACTTCGTCTGTGGCTCGCTCTCGCATAAGGTTACATATTTTTTAAGCCAATTTTACAGGCCACTGCCTAACAAGGACATTAATTGGTAGCTGGCTGCAGTAGCAGCAGTTCGCCTGACTGCCGTCCTCTGGCTCTGTGAATGGCCCGCCCCTTTGCCCCTCGCGACACGGCCAAAAGAGTAGTTAACTGTATGCGTTTCGTTTCGCTTTGCACTGGGATTTTTTTTGTTTTTTTTTTTGTTCAGTATTCTTGGCTCTTTTTTCATGGTTTTTATTCACTTCAATATTTACTTAACCCTTTTTTTGCACGCTGTCGAGTTTAGGCAACCATTTTGTGTTGTTTTTGCTCTTATGATTAAACATGCCTTTCGCCTTTGTTTAAGCTCGGCCAACTTGCTTAAATATTGCATGACGGAGCGACTGCGGGTTCTGTACCTGCGCTTGTTAATTAGTAGTGGGTCTGCTGGCTTTGGATCCTTGGCAACATACGAGTGTTTCGTTTAAGGTTGAAATGTTTGTGGCAAGTTCGAAGTGCCAGACGACACTGTTCCTTATTCTGTGACTGGCATGTAAGAGTGCGATTATATTCGCATAATTATTACGCTGACATGCCTGCACACAAACACACACAATGAAGGGGAACCCATACAGAGAAAATGCCAAAATGTAATTACCCAGCAAACAAACCGCAATTTCTCGGTACACACTTACTCACACACTCATCTAGAAACTAAGTGAAAGTGGACACGCAACAAGCAACACTCGCCAACTCCGGGACCAGGTAAAGTCTTACCCACACACACTCACTCCCCGGGTTTTTGCCATTGAAGGCTTGCGTGTTGTTGGCTTGGATCTGGGTCTGGAGTGGCGTGGGTCTAGGTTTGGGTCGGCACTTTGATGACGATATCGTTAATGTTACCGTTGATTGTGCCCAAATGGGCCGGCACTCAGCAGCCATTCGCAGCAGGAACTGTTCGAGGGTTTAGTTGTAAATTTCGTAATTTATTTGGAAATTGGCAAATATTTCACGCAACGCTTTAAGCGTTTTTCCTTTCGCCTTTAAAATATAAACATCGCTAACAACATAATTCGCATAAACAAAAGCACCAACACAAACAGCAGCTGCTGGTGCTGACCAACAGTGACAACAGCAGGCAATATCCTGGCCACCAGTGCGGGGGGCAATTTGGGTAGACAGCATGCAAATTCGGGGTATAATAATGATGATGTGCTAAAGTCCATAGTGCTTACATGGTAATTGGTAGGCCATAATGAATGCAAATATTTTTGGCACTAGGTGAAGTGAATGACCGACTATAACTAAAGGGAAATGAATTTTGTGTTTAAGCAATGGGTGGAATGTTGGATACGAGATTCCATAGTTTATTTAGTTTTGCAGGTTGTGAACTATTCTTTTAACGATTTTAGTAAAAATCAAAATTTCGAACATTTTATTTTCCGAATACAATTTCCAAATGAATGAATGTACCTTAAGATATTCGCTATGTTATTCAACTGATCGATGAAATGAACCGAACCAAACATTTATATTGTGTGGTTTTCGATACGGCTCTACATTTTTTTTTATCAACCGCTAGCTTTAGGGGCTCGGGTGATTTGGTTCGGCTCGATTCAGAGCAGGCTTGCATCCTTGATTTTAATAGCTGGAAAGCTCAAATACGCTAACATAAAAAAAAAGCTTTTCTCACTTTCCATTTTACTTTTAAATATTTTGAAAGCGATGTTTGTTAGCCACTTGATTGTTAGCAACCTAGACGCTGTTGAAAAATGTGTATTCTGATTCACTTTTGAAGTTTTTATTATTATTTTAATGAACACCATTTGACGATACATCTCGTGCTAAGTCTAGGTGGTTATTAATTAATAAAAAATAAAAAAAAAAACATGGAAGCTCGTAAGCACGGGCTTCTCGCTCGCAAGCCCCACTGCGGCCTTAATTATCGTAAAGAACGCCTGTGGGAGAGAAGTTATTTAAATGTAAGTCCAGCTGCCGTTCTTCTACTCGGTCAACATAGTTCCATTCCCTTCCTTTTCTCACAGGCTAGATGTAAGGAGTTGGGACTGGAGAATGAATATACCTTATACGTGATTCGCTTGCGATTGAGTAATCTAAGCGTATTTCTTCTGCTGCACGCTATTATTGTAGCAACGCATTGTATTATGCTATTGGTAACTTGCGAGGTATCAGAATAATTTGGAAAAGTAAAGTGATGGAACACATGTGTAGCTAAGTCTCTATTTCTCACCAGCATCCTAGCATAATCTACATTGATGTTATATGTTATCTGGTTGGAACATTTATGGTCATATCAGTGCTCGGTGCCAATCTGAATGAGGATCTGGTGACGCGTCATAAGTGGATTATGTATGTGACTTCGGTGATTGCCACTTTGATGTGGGTGGGGGTGGGTGAGTAAGACTATCCACCCATTTTAGCGCTTCTGATATTCCTTTAATAGATCTATCGGTAAATCTGTATCATTACTATGTAGATGACTGGGTATTGGGTTCCTTTTCCGATACATATATGCTTTTTGTTGTGTACATGTTCCTGCCTGTTCCGTTCATCCTAGGTCCCCTAGTTCTAGGCACAGCGGTTGCTGTCTTGTACATTTTTTACTTCATGTGCTATATAGCCTCCAAGTATCACTACGAGCTAGATAATGTTTATAGCTACAAGAGCATGAGCGTAGATATCTCCCACTACATTTGCTTTAATCTGTTGGGCATTTTCTTTCGCATAATGAGCGACATTATAGTGCGCTCTTCTTTTCTGGATCGGCATCAGTATGTTATGGAGGAAATCTGGTTGCGAAGTGCCCGACTACAGGAGCAAAGGCTGCTGCATAGCATTTTACCACCGCAAATTGCTCGACCTATTCAGGACGATATACGCAATCGGATAGCGCATGCCAAGAAGCGAAGCCATATTCGCGTTATGGAACATATAATGGCAATTCAGATCCATCCAGAGGTAACCATACTGTATGCGGATGTGGTAAATTATACACACTTGACTACCACACTGACAGTGGAGACACTGGTAACACTGCTGCATGATCTTTATGGAAGGTTTGATGTAGCGGCCACACGTTTCAAGGTGCAGCGGATTAAGTTTCTGGGTGATTGCTATTATTGTGTGGCTGGTATTACACGACCAAATCCCGATCATGCAAAGTGCTGTGTGGATCTGGGCTTATGCATGATTTCTCATATCCGGGAGGTTCGGTGGGTAGTCTCTGATTTGAAATTTTTTTGAATTCAAGGAGTGTTTTGCTTTAGTGCGGAGCGGCAACTGGATATTGATATGCGTATTGGTGTTCATACGGGCAGTGTGTTTGCCGGTGTTATTGGCGAAGCAAAACTGCAATACGATATCTGGGGTGAGTTTATTGTAATATATCCGATGGTCAGTTATCTTTTGATTAGTGTGTAGCTCAAACCCAATTACAAAGTCGATTGGATGTAATTCTTGACACTTTGAAGCATAAACTAAATTTTGCAAATCGGCAACCGTCAAGAAGTATTTGTTAATTAAATGTTGTGCTCTTTTGAAACGAAAATCAAATCTCTAGGCTTACTTCTTTTTCTCTAGATTTCTTAATAGGAATATAATTTTTTAAAAAGGTCACAAAAAAAACAATAATTTATTAGTTTTTTCAGGACAACACTTTCGAAAATCTCTCACAAAAATAAAGCAAGTCCGAATTTTAGCTTGAGGCATGCGCTACAATGAACGTTGCTATAAAAAAATATCAAAATGTTAAAAATATATAGCCCGTTTTTACTTTTGCAGTAACCAAATCCAGAGCGAAAGTTAAAATCGGCTCTGTCCGACTTCGATATAGCCGTTACTCAGGGGAATTAATGGGCATAGAAAGAAGCATTTCCGACCACATAAAGTATATATATTCTTGATCAGCATGACGAGCTGAGTCGATATAGCATGTCCCGTCTGTCCGTCCGTCTGTCCGTCCGTCTGTCCGTCCGTCTGTCCGTCCGTCTGTCCGTCCGACTGTACGTCTGTTTCAATGCTATCTCCTCCGTTCTAGTTCTAGTGAAAAAAACTTTTTTGTTTTTAATGCAAACGTCTCCAAACTCCGTATTTACTAGTTTTTAATGCTTCTCCATAATTCTGCCAATTCTGGTTGAAATCGGACATCTATATAGTATAGCTGTCATACAAAGGAGAGTCAGAAAAGTAGTCTTATTGGGAAAAACTGGTTTGTTATCAGTGGGCATGTCCTTCAAATTAGTTAAAAAACGTGCTGCAAGGGTATACAAACTTCGGCCGAGCCGAAGTTAACTTTCATCTATTTTTGATACTGATATACGTATCTTGTTTCATTTAGTGCACTTAATTAAAGATAACTTGGTCTAAGTGCTCTTCTAGCCTCTGTGATCTAGGTGTTCATAGAGACAGACGGACGGACGTCCAAACGGTCAGGGCTATATACTTCCTGGGGTCGGAGCTGCTTTCTTTGGCCAGTAACATGCATTTGTTAACTAGTCATTATATGCCTTAAGATTTTTCTTAAGTTGTTTTTATCGATATTCCTAGGCCAGGATGTTACCATAGCCAATCGCCTGGAGTCTACTGGCTTGGCAGGTCATGTCCATGTCAGTGCCAGTACTCTAGTTAATCTCGATGCGAGCGATTATACTGTTTTGCCCGGTACTGAGGCGGGCGGCAAGGATCCCTTTCTACTGAAGCATAATATCGTCACTTTTCTAATACCAGCATCAGATAATAGTTCAAAATCGAGCAGCCATCATTCAGTGGATACATACGAATCATTGTCAACTATAAATTTACGTTCAAGACTGGAACAAGACCGATCGGATAGTACACAAACCACGGTTAATAAGGAGCTACATGAAGAATTTCGTAAAATGCCTGTTGGGACTCTGCGGTAAGTTCAATCAAATAAATCAAAGTTCGAACTGTTTCTTAGAGAGTAGGAATTTTTTGTTTATAACCTTTCCAACTCTGTCATTGGTAATTCGATCTTTATGAAAATTTATATAAATACTATAGTGCATAGTATGCACTGCATACTATAGAGCCGGGTTTAGTATCTCGCGACGATCGGGGCAGCTGACGGGACATTTAGGACATTTAGTTTTGTGTGTGTAGTTAGGGTTTGGAAAAATTTATGAACCTGACCGCGAACCGATCCAATCATTCTGAAGTTAAAAGGTGTTCTGAAAATTTAATTCTAATAACGAATATTAAATATTAAAACTAATATATTCATTGTATTGTTCTAAACAGCATAAAGCGCATCTTTACCTTCCGTAAGGCTAAGGATCAAAGACAATTTCCCAATCTGGTCACCCCTGTTTTTATGCATTTTCGCGACCCTCATCTGGAGTGGAAATACATGCGTCAGCCGGACTATATGTTCAAGTACAGCATTTTATTGGCCTGGTGCATAGGACTCAGCTTGATCTACATACAGATGGTGGATAGTAATGCCTCAAGCTTACAATGCCAAATTATAGACGGTGTAGCGTCCTTAAGTCTGTCGATATTGTTGTTTTTGGCGTGGTTTAAGAAATTGTGCTGGTGGATATATGGAGATTCGGAGACAGTGAATAGGTGATGCTTAAATGATTTTTGCAGAAAATTAATAATTGCTAAATTCGCTCCAGCAGATACAGCAAGATAAGTTGTTTTTTGTTTCGCGTTGTGCAAAAAGTACAACATAGTCTAACAAGCCGGCTGTGTATTTATGTATTTATTATCGTAATATATTCCATGGTCATTGGAATCATATTGGTGAGCTCTTCGAAGTATTAAGTAAAAAAAAATGATGAGCATTTGCTTTCATATAGTGGGACTGTGACCGCGATGAGTTCCAGGTAATGCACATCGAGAGCAAACTCTATCAATATGATCTGGATATGCAAATGTGCTTCCATCCATGGGTCGTTACGAATATGGTGGCACTCATAATGGGTATGAGCTTTACATTTAGTCGTATCCCGTTTGCGGTGAAAACTATGGTTACTGCATTGGAAGCTGCTATTTATCTGATAATGGTGTTTTTCCAGTTTGAATATATTTTTCATCATAGCACCACCACCAATCCGTTTTTGTTTACGGAGTACGCACACAGCATGCTGATCATAATTACATTGGTAATACTATTTTTGAAGGAACGCCAAACCGAGTTCAATAGCAGGATCAACTATAAGTAAGTAATGAGACTGACAGTTTGTGTGACTGCCAGTGCAAGCGGCAAATATCAGTTAATGTTAATTCTCAGAACTAGCAAAAGATACTTAAATCTTTAACCCAAAACTGATTAAGGAAAAGAAAAATAAATTAAATTAAATGTCCCTGCAGTTCCACGCTTCTGAGTTCAGGCCTGAGCTGTAGGAAGATCTGAATTCATGACTGATTTCAGTACTGTGTTCAGAACTTCCCAATATACTCACTCAGATAAGGTCATTATATGGTGGGACCTGTCTGTGATAAATTTATGACTGAAACTCATATAATTGATTCAGCGATCCAGGGAATCATACCAGCCCCTCCGTTGCAGGGCTGATTGAGCTATGATTCAGTACTAAGCCGAACTAAAATGTCCTCCGCCTTGTGTTACTCTATACTTAACAACAACAAAAGATGCCTATGACGCGTAGTGCTGAAATTAAATTGTAGTATCATAATAATCACCATAAAACCGTAAAAACCATATAATTAAACTTATTTAGCCTGTAGTAAACAATAATTTACATTCTTCATTTCTGTTTTCGTATCGCACATTGGCGTATTAAATTTGTCTTTCTTGTCTTGTGCTAGCTGATTGGTCAAATAAAGCGCCCCAATATCTTGCAGCACCTGGTTTTCCATCTCAGTTTTGGGCGTCCCTGCTTGGCTCTTTTTCCAGTCTTTCACATTCCGATTGTACACTTTCTTTGATAGATCTTCTTCATCCCTACGAGTAAAATGTTCAATCCAGCGCAGCTTCAGTTGTTTTATGCGCTTGACTAGATCAGTGTCCCCATAGAGCTCATTCAGTTCGAGTTTCAGGTACAAAATGAATCGCCAACTTTTAGAGGGCATAAAATCTCTGAATGATTTTTTTCTTGAACACGCTGATAACGTCTATGCTTCTGCGCCGCATTGCAGGAATGGAATGATAAGCGACTTGTGAATCTCCTTTTTTATTTTTCGAGAATGGGCTCTACTCTTGATTTCTAATCATCGGAGTAATTCTTCAGATTTCCAGGCTGATTTTGTTCTCTGGTTAACACAGATCCAAAGTAGACAATAACGTAAACTCACTGCACGTTGATAATAGGTATTTCGTTTTTTTTTCATTTGCCGCTAAGCCAATAAGTTTTGACTGCGTCTCTATCTCTGAGAATGCCTTGCTCACTGCCCGTTCGCTTATGCCAATAATATAAATTTCATAGGCATATGCAAGTTGCAAGTTTTCTTTGATAAAGATGCTGCCGGATCTGTTAGCTTGTAGATACTGGCGCAATGCATCAGCAGATTGAGGAAGTTGCATGATAAGGTGTCACCCTACGTCCAACCAACCTCTTTTGGAGCTTTGTGTATGTCTCATCAAGGAAAATTATATCAGCTAAT
Organism: Lordiphosa fenestrarum; assembly: GCA_035044985.1. Taxonomy (NCBI): domain Eukaryota; kingdom Metazoa; phylum Arthropoda; class Insecta; order Diptera; family Drosophilidae; genus Lordiphosa; species Lordiphosa fenestrarum. The sequence continues at coordinate 1,558,802 of JAWNNO010002651.1, read as the reverse complement.
AGCAATATTGTTTTTTTTTTATTAGTTGGCGGATGGAATTAAAAAAGAAACAGCATGATGCCGTGTTGGCTAATAAGTCGATTATAATTCTCTTGCATAACATTCTGCCTGCTCATGTGGGTAGGTTTTTGTACTTTCGCTTTCCCACTTGATTGATTTACTTTAATGCAATGTCTCACAGTCAATGTCTATCTCACCACACTGGCCAAGCATGAACTGTACTATGAGAACTATGAAATGGTTGCCGTTATGTTTGCATCGCTCAAGAACTTTCAAATGGATCTGCAGAGCCTGCGCATACTCAATGAGATCATTACCGAGTTCGACAGACTGGTATATGCTATTCCTAAAAGATGTGAAACATTAATATGGTGAGAATTGTTTTCTAGCTTTTATACTACAAGGACTTTTATGTGGTGGAAAAGATTAAAATTGTGAGTTGCACCTATATGGCGGCTTGTGGCTTGGACTTAAACTTTGCTGGTGCTATTAGCAGACAATCGGACGAACGGAATTCTGTAATGGAAGAAGGTGAGTGGGCACGCATATGGGAACGGTGTTTTATTTATAATTTTCGTACATTCAGTGGAGCAGGCCCGACACGCTCGTATCGCTACTACGGACTCAACTGCTGGTACCAATGAAAGCCCAAATAATGAAGAAGTGGTCTTTGTTATGACCACCTTTGCATTAGACCTTATGCGTACTCTCTGGTCCTTTAACAATTCATATAAGAATCTACCATATGAGCGTGCCATAACCAGTGGTGACATGACAATAGGAATTTCCTGTGGTGAGGTCATGGCTGGCGTAGTGGGTGCTTCTCAGGCCCATTACGATATTTGGGGCAATGCCGTGAACATGGCATCACGCATGGACTCCACCGGCCTGGTGGGACATATTCAGGTAACCGAGGGGACGGCCAAAATTTTAGAAGAATTTGGAATCCAATGCACTTATCGTGGCATGATATTTGTGAAGGGTCGCGGCTTGTTGCCCACTTACTTTGTGGGCGTCAGTAGTGATTTTCATTTCATGCGGATCGCTGGAGAAGCACCTCGAACTGCCAAACATTCAGAAGACTTTAGACGACGCCGGACTTTGGCTTCCTCCGGAACGATCTACTCTGCACAATATAGCGCAGAGCCGGATGCAGGAAGTAAGGATAAGGATAGCGACTCTGACTAACCAGACATTTTAGGTTGGTTTTACACTGCTATGGGACCATCAGCGCCATTTCATTTCACATAGTTCAAATGTTACTCAACTGAAATGGCGAAGGTAGCCTCATAGCAGAAAAAGTTATATCTAAATTGTCGCGGTATAAATGTAGTCCAAAAGGCAGACACTTGCAGTGGGCTTCGAGATTGAATCTTACAGCTTTTCCTAGCCTAAATTATGATAAACATAACTCCTGCAAATTAACAGTCTATAAACAATTATTTTGTGAACCTTCCTGTCCTTGAATTTATGGGGTTCAGTTTGAAAATACAATGGGCACCGTTTTCTCTAGACTGGTCGAAAAATCTCCGGAATCTTGCACCTACACCAAGCTGCCATGGTGGACCAATAATGCAGATCTACAAATACAAGTATATCGGAAGGCTTTCAACTGGAAAAGCCGCTTATGGTATCACAACCCTCCAATTGTTGGCTAGTAAAGAAGCCTTACCACTTCAACCCTCGCAACCTATCCATTCCGAAAACTTCATGATAGTATATACAACAATAACCATCATGCTTTGTTTATTAAGCTTTAAGGTAAGCCGCATATTGTCCCCCTTCCCATTTCCCCCTTTACATTTTGCATCTTGCTAATGGAAATTTCTATTGAAATACTGAGAGTGCACTTAACCAAATTACAAATGAGATGCTCTCACTACTCCACACTCGACACAGTCAGTGCTTTCAATTTTTTTTTATTTTTTGTTTTGTTTTACAAAATCCACATATGTACATAGTATGTAAATATTCAATTAGCAGTAGAACAACAAACACCCGGCAAACGAACTCGCACAATATGATGGCTAAGCACAGAACCAAAAAAAAAACTTTTTATTTAATTTTCACACCTGTTTTCAGGCAAATAAGTTTTCCATTTCAGTTCTTATTTGAATTTCACATGGATTTATATTTGATTGGGTTGAATTTTTTTCCACGAATGTTTTACATGTCAAAGGAATGTAGGACAGTGACTGTCCGGGTGAAAAACTGTCTAACGCGTTTTATTTTTTATTTCTTTTGTTTGTGAGGAGAAAGCGGAGTCGTCAATTACAGCAAACAATGCCAAGCGCCATCATCATCATTGTCAGGTCCTCGTCATCGTCATCATATTTGGCAAATTGCTCGTAAAAATGGCTTTTAATTGCACGTGTAAAAGGGTTACACCCAAAACTCGACTCTCGGCTCTTGACTGTGAAATTTAAACGCTGCCGGTATTAATTCAATTAACCTGCACAAAAAGCAACGGGAGTAGGTCTGAGCTCTGAGAAGGAAAATCATTTTAGAGGCATGCCTTCTGCTTTTGACACTTTTAATTGGTAGGCGTAGCAAATCATTAATTATATTTCGAGAGGAAAATGCATGTCACTCAGGGTTTCTAAAGAGCATTGCCAGTTGAAAGGTTTCTGACAGAGAGGAGGACTACCGAAAAACCTGTGAAGACAGTAATAACAATTGTCTTCAAGCGGTGGAGGAAGAATGAGAGAAAAGAAGTGTGGATGGTTAAAAGTGCAGCCACTTAAACAAGAGCCTGTGTGTGCGTTAAACATAATGAAGTGAACATTTGATTGATAAATAAATTAGGGCTGCAAACCGGTTTTGAACCGAACCGGTTCGAACCCGGAATTCCGACTTTCAGATTACTGTGAACCGAACCTCGAACCGAACCTCTTAAGGTATTAAAGCTGAACCTGAACCTGTTCCGAACCTATAATTTCGGTTCGGTTCAACAATTATTAAAGACATGTAAAAAGTTGACCTATTTCCTAGCAACTTCTTCTCTTATCATGATGGTTCTGGAAGACTAAGTCTTACAATCGGCAGGAAGGTTTAATGTAAGCATCCATAAAAATGTTCAGAATTACCATTAGAATCCCTTGCCTCTGTTTTTTAAGATCCTTTTCTCCAAAGCTTACTGAATTATTCACCAAATAAGAGCTTAACATTACTGTGGAAACACTTTTGTTACGGAAATCGACGCAATTTCCTTGCAGTTTATTTCGTTTTTAGGTCGATTACTATATTAACTTGTATTAAGCATGAGCTGAACCAAGGTTCGAACCAAAACCGTTGCCCAAAAACCTTGAACCTCAAGATTCTGAACCTGAACCATTTTTAAATTTTGGTTCGAACCCGCGAGCCGGAGCTTCCAAAATATTTTTGGGTTTGCAGCCCTGAAATAAATTAATGGGTTCATATGACTTTTGTTCAGCACTTACATAAGAGTGTAATCAGTACTGCGCCCATACTAATATGGGTGTGTACTATATTCTTACAAAGGCTGAACACTGGATTTATTGGATTCTTGCCAACATTTTTTTTAGATTTTCATGCTTTTCTAAAAGTGCCATTTTAAAAATCCAATTTTCAAAGCTCACTTATAACAAGGTTTTACTTTCCAATTTTCTGGACTTCCCTACATCTTGTTCACCTGACGGTGTTGACGATCCAACTACTTACTACGTGATGGACAGAGCTTCTTGGTTCTTTTACCCCCTTCTACTACTGCTATGTGCAATGCTCACCATCTTGGTGGCCATATCAATTTTGCCGACGCTTGCTCTTGGCTGGTATTATCGTTAAAATTGTATTGGATTGGCCCAACATGCTTTGCTGACCAACTGTATAACCAACTGGCTGGCCATTGTGGCATTCGAGTCAGTTCCAGATTTGGCCTGCATGTCGGGGCGACTGAGTGTGTTTATACAATTTCTTCTTAAAATGCAATTTTCAAGACTTTTTCTGCTTTCAAGCTTCTCCACCATTTGGCCACGCCTCATTTTTGCCTTTGCTTGCATGTGTCAAAAGGTATTTTTACGTTCAGTTTCGTGTTCGGCCACATTTCTGGGCTGGGGCCAACCAGTCGACTCCAGTCGAGTCGAGTCCCATCTTGTGTGCAGGTAATGTGGCACTTGGCTAAAATGGTGTGTGAAATTTTATGCGAAATGGCTTAAGATGTTGTTGTTGTAACTGTTGTGCTGATATTTCTGGAACGGAACACAATCATTCTGCTATGTTGCACATAAAAAGTTACGTTGAGTGGCAGTTTATATACGGGAAGCAGGAGGGGTAAGTGGACTAGTTGGGTTAGGTTTTATTTTTTTTTTTTTGACCAAGCTGCTGATGATGACATTTTCGTTTTTTGGTCGCTTGGACTGGCAATACAACAAAACGAAAAAAAAGAAATACGCAAAAAAGGATTAGTTAGTTTTTCCTTGGGCTTGGGTTTGGCTGGACTTGAGTCAATGTTGTTAGTTTCGTACTCTGAGCATGGGCAAATGGCCTGTGCATGAAATTCGATTTCGATTTTGTGTTTTTTTCTTTGCCGTACGAATTGTTATTGAGTGCGAGAAGGCGATTAAGTGACAAGGCTGGTTGACTTTTTAGAGCAGAGCATTCCTAAATGGGTTTGGTACTGAAGCGTTTCAAATGGGTCACAATATTTCGATTGGCTAGAACAGACCAAGTTGGAAATAAGCTATAAAAGTGTGTCAATAACTTATGTGTAGGTGGAACCTCCCAGCCAAGAAACAACAAAATTCTTATTAATCCTTATCTTTATCTAGCCGCTCTTATACTTTTCTGTGCTATGGTTGAGCTGAGTTGAATTGTGCTCATTTTAAAAACATTTGCTCTCAAAATTTTTAAAGAACATCTTATTCTTACTTTATTTTAAAGGCAACTGTTTTTCTGAACGGGTTTTCCCTTTGTGGATTTTTAAATATTTTCTTTACTTTTAGCATGCCTGTTCCAAGATTCAGGTTCAATCGGCGAAATTTAATTTTTACAAATTTTAGCGACTTCAGGTGTATCATCAGAACTTTAAAGCGGCATTTTTAAAGCCGCTTCCTTCCACCGCATAAAAACGACTCGCAACAATTTGTTATAATCGTCGTTAATTTAACATCTGAAGTCCCATTTACATTATTCACAAGACTTGCTTAAGCCGTGCGATGTTCTCAGCTTATCCCCAAAAAAAAACTTAGCCACCTTACAGCCAGTCTGATTTCTCGGTCTATACGGTTCTGGTCTAGCTCTTCAGTGGCCTGCTTCACTTGTGGACGAGTTTTCCCCGGCTTCCTTTTTTATAAAAGACTGTTCGCTCTCTCTCTCTTTCTCTCTCTATGTGTTGGGCAGACACTTTTCACGTTGCGCGAAATTTATCATGATTCCATTACATAATTAAATCCGTTTTAATAGAAACTTTGCACGTCCTTTGTTGTTGCCCTGCTTTTGAGATGTATTTGGTAAAGTTTCTTCGCCTGGGCGAAATTGAAAAACAAAACAGCCAAAGGAAGCTGTAAAGTTGCTCTGCCAACGTTGCTGCTGTTGCTTAAATGAAATTAAGAAAGTAACCAAAGACTCGAGCTGAACTCCGAGCTACCGCTCGCCTCAGCCGCCCCGCACACTAGGTACTTTTCTTTATCTGTCTTTCTCACTCTATGTTGCTGCTTTTTGTCTTGATAAATTACCCCGTCTTTGGCAGCGATTTTGAACGTCGTCGTCGTGAGACAAAAGTAAAGTGATATTTTTATTTGGAGTCTACTCCCATGCCCCCACCACCTTGGCTCAACTGCTGCCATTTTTAAATCTTGCCAAATTGTTAACGATGCAAAGTTGCCGCTGAATGAGAAGCGGTCGGGAGGCTTGGCAAGGCTGAGTCTGGCGACGACGACAAAGTTTAGTAAATGAAAATAATTTTCAGTTTGAGAATTATTTAAAGTAGTTCATTAAGTGTGCCAAATAAATTTTAAAAATCTAGCTCAAACTATTTATGAACTAATTAATTTTTGTTCATGGTGATTCAGTTACAGCTTTTGTCCGTTGGTTAACTGCGTGTGTGTGTTAATTGGGGTAGCTGGCAAGTTGGCAACTTGCGTTCTTCTACTTATTCAGTGTTTTGAGCTTATTTAAAGCCATGAAAAACTTACGTAAATTGTTGAGCCGAGCCCCTTTCGAGAAATTGGTTCAGGTTCGATGAGTCTAAAAATGAATACAAATTAAGTAAGGGCGCTGCTGCAGTGCCCCGACTACAAAATACCCTGTTCATTTGTTTTCATTTATTTTTGGAGAATGCAAACACACATTTAAAACAAGAAAGAAAGTCGGTCAAGCCCGACTATAACATACTCTGTACCAAGAAATTTTGTCTTTTGATCATAACTCGAAAACCGTTCATCCGATCTTCTTCATTCCTTTGGCGGATCGATAAGTAATTCTAATAACTAAATATGTCCAGAAAGAACAAGCCATCTATCTTCAAAACTATGGGAGATATGACGTTTTTTCTAAATTGCGGGGGCGGGAGGGGGCGTGGCAAAAATTGAAAATAAACTTGATCTGCCTGCAGACATAAGAAGCATATGTCCCATACACGTCAAACCTCTATCTCTTACCATCTCTGAGATCTGTGCGTTCATACGGACAGACAGACGGACAGACAGACAGACGGACAGACGGACATGGCTATATCGACACGGCTGTTGATGCTGATCAAGAATATATATACTTTATGGGGTCGGAGATGCTTCCTTCTGGATGTTACATACTTTTGCACAAACTTACAATACTCTATGTACCTACGGTACAGAGTATAAAAATTTAAAAAAAAATCTTGTTATGCTTCCGTAAGTTTGGAGCCATACACATGAAAAAGCATAGAGCATTGATATTGAGCGACATGTGCATTTCTGTACTAATAAAATATCTGGCCAGTATTTTGTCATAGACTAGATTAGATTAAATTAGAATTTCGCAAAAAAAATTGTTTCGACAATTAGGTCACGCCGACCACTATGTCTACTTACAATGATATGGACAAAAGGTAAATTTCTTTGGTAAAAATATTTAAAAGGAACTTATAGAAGTAAAGCTAGGCACATTTGACAAATCGAAACATGCTTTTGTCCCAGCCTCTTGTCCCCAACTCTCAGCTGTCGTGTCCAAAACTTTATGTAGACTTGATCAGCAAAACAAAGATTTTATTTGTGGGGTCAGCCACTCTAAAAAACATTCTTCTTTTTTAATTGTTTTCTCTAAAATTAATGGATTTTGTTTTAAAAATAATGGTTAGGAGGAGTCCATAGGTCTATGAAACTCATTTGCCAAATTATGTAGGGTGTATACTGTACATTAGGGTGCTCTTTTTAAGGTCAAAATTGAAATTTACTAAGGGCGCCCTATTAATCGATTCCTTTTGCATTATAGATAATACAATTTTTAACCAAAAAAAAACATAAACCAGTTTTAATGGGCGCGCCGAGGCCATAAAGTTTGCTCTAAAAATTACCCATACGCCCCGTAGTCTACATCGTATTTCCAATAATGAGATCTGTGCTACATGGGTCGACCTGTCAGTTTTTGAAAGTCTGGCAAACAATTTCGATTTTGATATTAAAATTCCCCAATTGTATACAAAAATGGACAAGGAACCTCACGCATTCTTGGTGGGCGCCAAGAGCAAACGATTGTGTGCGCTTGGGATTGGGGAAATGGATATCGAAAAGGTCTCAAACAATACAGTTGGAGCAGGTAACATCGAAATGCTTTTTAGTGGCCAAATCCCAATACATGAGATGCTTTAATCAGCGCAACAAGTTAGTCCTCCACGAAGTGGTTTAAAGTCTTAAGAGTATGTTTATTCCTCCAACTGTTTTTACTTATTAAGTTAGTGAGAATAAATCATTTTATTTGGTATCTTCCACTATGGTTTGCACACTATATTTTAAATCAGAAACACGAAAACATTTTGCTTGAAGTCGACGCCAACTACAAAAATATATAAAGTTGAAAGGCAACACTGCGTATGAGTAATATCTAAAACTTTGGAGCCCCGGCGCGTCCACTAAATCATAACTTTTTGAACTTTTTTTTTTTTCGTTAAATATACACCATAAACGATCGAATCAGGGGGCGCCCCTACAAAAAAAGGGCGCCCTACTGTACATACATAGTGTTGGTCTTGAAGTACTTTCTTCATCAAGTTCAACTTCCAAATTTATTTAAATGATATTCTGAGTGCACTGTTTTAGGATCGACAGAGCCTATAAAATGTTAAAATGTGTCTTTTACACAGCTTCAAGCCCAAACCATTAAAAGTCGTGACGTGATAGACCATTTCCAAAAACTGATTCGTATTCAGCACACGATAATCTGCCACACAATCTTAAGACAATTAGACTGAAATGACACGTTCAATTTCTACCGACAATTTCAGCAACAAATTTGCTCTTATGATAATCGAAATATGGGTGAGAGCTAGGCAGACAGCTGTTGAATTCGTTAATTATTGCATTTCTAAAAACTAAATTTTATGTATTATTTATTTATTTATTTATATTTATGTAATATTTTAAGAAAGAAAGTCGGCTTTTGATGCTGCAGTAGCAGCTGAAAGCAGCGCTGCTACAAGTGAATTTTGCTTTCCGATTTTAATCAGACTAATTATGTCCTGTAGCGCTATTTAAAACAGCTTAAATAATTTCCTTTCAAATTTTACATTTTGAATTGACTCGGATGTTACCAATGACCAGTGTGACCTTTCTGGTCTTAAACATTTTTTTATATTATTATAGGGTATATTGAAATTGTCCAGATGTTTGTAATGCATAGAAGGAAGCATTTCCGACCACATAAAGTATATATTCTTGATCAGCATGACGAGCTGAGTCGATATAGCCATGTCCGTCTGTCCGTCTGTTTCTATGCTATCTCCTCCGTCAGTTTTTAAGCTATCGCCACCAAACTTTGCACGAAGTCTTCTGGTCCAAATGTGCAGCACATTTGTCGGAACCGGCCTGATCGGATGACTATAACATAAAGCTGCCATAGGAACGATCGGTCGAAAAACTAGTTCTAGTGAGAAAAACTTTTTTGTTTTTAATGCAAGCGTCCCCAAACTCCGTATTTACTAGTTTTAATGCTTCTCCATAATTCTGCCAAATTTGGTCGAAATCGGACATCTATATAGTATAGCTGTCATACAAAAGTAGAGTCAGAAAAGTAGTCTTATTGGAAAAAACTTGTTTGCTATCAGTGGTCATGTCCTTCAAATTAGTTAAAAAACGTGCTGCAAGGTTATACAAACTTAGGCCGAGCCGAAGTTAGCTCTCCTCTATGTTTTTTGTTATTAAGCCCTGAATTTTCCGGGTTTGTCTGATTCGCTCAACCATACTGTGGCTAGAAATTGTCGGTAGAAATTGAACGAGTCCTACGATTAGGTAAGCACAGACGTTAAGGGATAAACTTATTGGCTAAATACAACAACAACGCCACGGGGCTCCCAAGATGTTCATATTACTCATACGCAGTGTCGCCTTTCAACTTTATATATAGGTTTGTAGTTGGCGTTGAGTTCCAACAAAATGATACTCTGATCCGAGAAATAGTGGAAATAGTCAAAATCTATATATTTACATGCATTTTCTGAAAAACTATATCACTGCAATTATGCTGCTTCTTCCATATATTGTGGAAGAAAGATATTTGGGCTCTGGGCATGTTTCAGCCCCTTAGCACCTGATTGAAGTGGTTGAATCGCATCCCATTTTTATGGGCTTAGTGAATAAAAGCAATTCAATGTAACTGGCAAGCCAGCTGCTAGTTCCTTAATTTTGTCAATTGGTAGCGATCAAGCTCTCTGCATCTTTTGTATGAGACCCGGATAAAGTTAGACATCAAATGCTGGTCTTACAATTGCTAAGTTGTTTTTTGCTACCATTAGAATTTATTAATAAATGTGACCTGGGACTTTAGGCCTGGGAATTTAGTATAACGATTGCAGGTAATTCTTCTATTTTTTTTGAATTTTTTAAAAGACTATCTTTTATCTATTTTCATCAAGGATAATATGTTGTATCCATGTGTTGCTAGTATAAATGTGCACAGTAAACGCTAACTTAAGATGATCAAGAAAAACTGGGTACGAGGTGTTGCTACCTAATGCCTCTAGTTTCTCAATTTATCTTCCCGTTCATAGGCCCTACCAAAACTAGAATTTTGTTGCACTGTGCTATAGCTCTGATATTTAACAGCTTAACATTTCAAAAATATGACAGATTAAATTACGATAAATGATGATGAGACTATAGCTATAAAATAACATAGAATCACTTGAAAACACAACGTTTGGTATATTTTTCTAATGTCCTCATTTTAAATTTGGTTGAGCCACCATTTTCGCAATCGGTTTATTACTCATTTATTGCAAAGTCCCTCGCCACTTTAACTTTAAGTTCGTTTTTATTGACAGCTTTTTGTTAATAAGTATAATGAACTTAAGCGACAACCAACCGCTAAACAGTTAAGCGGAAAGCTACTACGAATGAAAAATGGCTCGACTGATAGAGCTAAGCAACCTGAAGAGTCTGCAGTCAAGGACCACTGCTCCTTGAGTCCTGGTGAGTAACGCCACGCGAAATTTAACAACACAATAAAACACATCAAATAAATTTGCGTTGAAATTTCGGCTTATCTGAGACAAAAGCAAAGAGATTTAATGGCAAGTTGATAAGCAGACGGCCGACTTCCCAGTACCCGGTAATAAACTCACCGAGGCGTGGCTCTGTTGGCTTTTTTTATTTCAAATCTAAATAGACTCAGCAAAGCAACTTGAATTTATTTTCGCAATGAGTTACGGAAAAAACCGACAAAAAAACTCGTGGAAAACAAAGGCTAAAAAAATACCGGGTGGCATGCATAATTTGGAATGCTTTTGCTGTGGAAAAGAGGCAGCCACATTATGCAACATTCCTTTCCGACCCCTTCTCCGCCAGCTCATTATGATAATAATAATGCTAGAAGCGCAGAGCTGCGCGAAATTTCTCGGTCGTTGGTCGAGTGTTTTCCACGGTCAAAGCCCACAACAACAATTAAAATGTTATTAAGCGGCCAACAAAAATTTATGCGATTCGAGCAAAAGAGATGGCAATGTCAGAGTAAATGAGTGGACCACAAGTAGATACAATAAAAGTTGGAGGTGAAAACACAAAATAATGATAATGCGAAAAAACGTAAGGAGATATAAAAAAACTTTAGCAATAGAATTAAATTAACATTGTACGAATACAATGAATATGCATATTGCAGTTCCTCATAGAGCTTCCTGAAACATAAATGATCTCCTGCTCGAGCGTAATAGGGACAAGTTGAGTACTGAGTTGTGAGGCTATGTTGTACAACTGTACGATATAGACACCCCTGATGTGACAAAGGGGCTACCTTATTGCTAGCTCATACCTTCTAGTGATTCCTCAGTCGAGGAATAAATGCATTTAAATTTTTTCCGACCTAGGACTTGCATGATATTTTATAACCCCTCAGGTAGTATGTTAATCAAGATAACTTCATACATATTTAGGGAAAAAGTAATTTCGGTGACAAACTAGGTGTGTCTGGTCGTGACAGAGATATCCTCTCTGTTGAGAATTGTCGTCCGCACTGGATTCCTTGAAAAGATTCAGTCCCAACCGTCTTCCGTCAATAACAGTTTTCAAGCGCTTGAACTTTTTGTAAATGTATTTGCTTTAGCTTAATATTGTTCATTCTATGACCCGTTTTGCCATTACTAAACATACAAAACCAACTTTTTTCCCCTCCCCAGCACCAGGAACCATAAACAAGCCATTATCAACTCTGACTGAACCAAATTCAAACCGAAAAGGGAAAAAAATCGAATGAGCATAAAAAAATGCAGCTGGCTTCGTTTGGATTATCGTTTATTGCATTATTTTTATGCGATGAACGCGCGTCGATTAGAAACTAAAAATGTATTCCGTATTTCTCGTTTGCTCTTGCCGCTGCTTGCCGAGTGGCAAAAGGCGAATGAAATGCAATAAAAATTGCCACTTGGAATGAAGACTCCGGCGTGTGGAGCAAATGGCAATCGCACATTTTGGCGCAAAATGCATTTTGCCTGGGTAAGGGCAACCAACTATCAGCAGTTAACAACAATATTGGCACCTTGGCTGCCTGGCTGCCTGGCTGGTTGGCTAACTGTGAAATTGTGGCCATAAAACGTGAGCATTGTGCAATCGCTGAAAAGTATGCAACAGAAATTGGCAGACAAAAATCTTGGCCACATGGCGTATACGTGTTAATTTAGCACAACGATTAGACACAGCTCGAGTTGGCCCGAAATAAACCTCCACATTCACTTGCTCCGTTCAATTACCTCCTTCACCGCATCCGAAATCCGTTTTGTAAATTGCCCGTTTACTTTTTGGCTGGAGCACAATAAATTTTAACGCCAGAGCCATGTCAGAGTGGTGGATCCAAAATAGACTAAGTGCATTCTACGCGAGACATTTTCAATTTGCCCACTGGCTTGGTTAGTGCTTTGAGGCTACTATACTTTGTTGCTCCATATAAGTAATGATGTGACGATTTGGCAGCCACTGCAGAAGTCTGAAAGTAGAGTGGGCGTAACTTATCAGAGTTCATCGCTCCCACGGAATATGCATACTTACGTTTAGTTCAAGGCTCCTATGGTTTTCTTGTTGGTCTGGCTTGCTGAAATGGGTTTTCTAGCTCTAGACTAGAAATAATCTACCAACCAAATTTATTTTATTCATATTAAAATTCATTTGTTTAATTTAAACTATATAACATTTTGCCTTACTTGACACTTGATCAACACTTAATATTTTTCTTTTCTTTTCAAATGAACATCTTATTATGTTGTTGGCAGGGATTGGCTTAGACATTTAGTCTAATGAATAAAAATAAAGAGTATTCCAAATGCATATATTGTTGCACCTACCTTGTTTGTTTGCTGTTATGTTGTTCAACAAAAAATAAAATAAAATTGCCTTGGCATGCACTTTGGGCATACTCGTACATTGTGCCGCGGCCAGATGATACACATAAAAGTGGGGCTAAGTGGAGGTGCGGGCCAAGTTGTCCGTTTGCTCGTTTTCCCAGCCTGATAAATTGTATCCGCAGTGGGAAAGGAACCCGGCACGTAATTGCTGAGCGGATCGATGAAAAGAAGCTTTAAGATGCCAGACAAGGAAGCATTTTCAGTTGCTGCCGGAGCTGCTTGTGACAAGGGCAACTAATTTGTACACTTCAGAACAGCAAAACCAAATGACAGACGGCAAAAATAAGACAATGTTTTAAAAGTGCTGAGCCAACCAACAGTAAATGCTTCCAGTTGTAGTCTCCCTTTGGCTGTACGAAATGTAATGCAATTTCATGTCAAAACTAACAGGCGGTAGTCAGAGCAAGGGAGGGGGCGAAGGAAAACTTTAAAGTGATATTTTTGTGTCGGTTTAGAGCTGCACACCTTGCAAACTGCCTGTCTTGGTTTTTGCTGTCACTGCAACAGAAGCAGACACAAAATGCCAGTCATGGATGCCGCAAGAAAACAAACTTTTGCCTCCTTCCTCCTACCCCGACCGCAGCACAACACAACGCTTACTTCCGCTTTTGAGTGTTAAGCAACTCACACACACACCAGCAATTTGCTGTCCTTTGACATGCATGTCTTGGTCTAAGTCTTTAGCTGTTCAAGCTGGCTCTGTCTGCTGTCTGTGCAATTTTGTCATTCGTTGCTTCGGTCTTCCTTCCAGCACTGAAGTTATGACAAGACGATGCCACGCCCCCCACACCTCCTCAGGCTTATAAAACGCCTCGGCTTGGCACCTGCAAAACTGCTTGTTTGTTTGCAATTTGTTGTCGCTCGCGCTTCAGTAGTTTGTTTTTTTCTTTTTTTATTATTTTGTTGTTTTTTTTGCTGGTGTGGAACACTTGCTTGAAGTGGAAATTGTTATAACATCGAATTTAAAACTCAAACAATATGGATATTCGGCGCATAATCTCGCTTATTTAAAATTTCAAAAATGGAGCTGGAATTTTTTTTTGACTGGCTATCAACTAGAGCTGAAAGGACCAACCCGAGCTTCTCTGGAAAGTTAGAGAAGTTTAAATGCTAGTTACATCAACGCTGGCTCCAATAGCTTGTGAAGGCGGCCGGGTGTGAAGTTTTTAATGTAAAAAGATCGAACTTACTACCTCTTGCACAGCAGAAACATACTCGCTGTAATACATCCGGCCCGGTGTACAAAATGACATCATAATAAGTCGCTTAAACAGTAAATTTTATTTAATATTAAATTGGCTTAGTCAATTTCTAAAAACTCTCACAGTTTTTACAGATCAAAACTATTTCGTTTTGTGTTTTTAAGACCAAGTCGATTTCACTCTCTTGGGTCTAATGCATTTGGTATCGACACCAAAACCTTTTTTCCCGTCGAAAAATATAAACCACATGGCTGTCATCACATCTGCTTACTTATCCCCTCATCCATTTTTTGTTTTTTTTTGCTGTAAGTTAAAGTCAAATCCCAACTGTGAGCCAAAACACACACACCAAAAAAATATCCATCGCTATGACCAAATATGTTACGTGCTGAAATGTCCGCCGCGTGCCAATAACTGCAACTGGAACAGGAACAAGGACAGGACAGGGACACATGTTACTGTTCCTCAAGCTCTCCAACACTCGAGTCCTTCCTCAAAACTTGTCACTTTTTACGCGCAGCTGCAGTTTATTTTAAGATTGGCCGTGCGCTCTTTGTTGCTGGTCGAAAGTTTTCACCAAGATCTCCCCATGACCCCGTCCCCTCAACACTTGTCGCTACTTTTTAGCTATTTTGATTTTCAAGAAACAAAAAGAAGCAACAAAAAAAACAAAAAAAATTCAGACGAAGAAGGAAACTTTTGTTGCTGATTTCTTTTACAATTTTCGAGTTCCCCGTCCGGCAAGGCTCCTGCGTCATGTGCGCGAAATAAGTTTCACACTTAACGACATAACAAGTTTTCGACGTCAACGATGTCGCGACAAGGTCCAGAGAATTGTCCACGCGGGGCGAGCAGGTCATTTCATAAAGTGTTTGGTTCAGGGTTGGCAAATGAGCTGAAAAGTATTTAGATTTTCTGTCAAGAGTTCAAAGTTTCTTTAAGGGTATCGGCTGGATAAAAAAATATGCATCATTTTTAAAAAAAGAGTACTTTATAATGATAAAATTGGTAATATTTGCTTAAAAGGATGCGTCCACCACCACCATCCACCACAGCATCTATGTTCTCTAAACTTTAAGTGCACTGTGCCCTACTTCTTTGACTGGCCGGTGACTCAAACAGACAACCTCGCCAATCTTAGGCAAAGTTTTTATCAAAACCACTGGGCTTATTGCTTGATGAGTGCTAAACAGAGATCTGCAAGAATGTCTGATTTCTTGACTACGAGTGCACTCGCTGTAAAAGTAGTTCAACGCTAAAAATTTGCATTCAGCTCAAATACTCACTCATTTTCGTACTAGTATTTCTGTGACAGGGTGTCTGCTTGAGCTGTAGTCACATTTGCAGTGTTTTCCAGTCTGAGGCATTAGAAGTATAAGTGGCAAGTGGAGCGAGTGTTTTTGACAGTGTATATGCAACGCGCGAATATGTCATGAGTAAATTAACGACTGCTGCATTTTGTTGCAGTGATTTGGCCACTCGCTTGTGGAATATAAAAAGTGTGTATTTGCCAAACCAATAGCTAAGGTGTGTACCACCAGCCGGTATAAGCAAAAACGTTTCCCAATAACTTGACCATCGTTCATCCGAACTTCACCATTTCTTTCGCAAATCAATACATATTACTGATTACTGAATGTATCCAGGCGGTACAAGTCTTGGACCTATATAATTGTGGGAGACATGACGATTTTTCAAACTGCGGGGGTAAGAGGTATCGTGGCCAAAATTGAAAATAATCTTGATCTGGATGCAGTTATAAGAAATTTTTGTTCCATACATGTCGAAAACACTCTGAGATCTGTTTGTTCATACATACGGACAGGCATGGCCACATCGACTAGGCTATTGATGCTGATCAAGAATATATATAGTTGGAAGTGCTTTCTTCTGACTGTTGCATCTGCATGCTTAAATCTTATATACTCCTTGGGTACCTTTGGTACAGAGTATAATAGAACAATTTTTAATTTGTACGTTTTTCAGAAAAATAGACAGGCCGTCATGGAATTCCCGCAACGAGCGGACGTCAATTAATTTTTTGAGTGAGTGGTGACATTCGGATAAGTTTAATTTTAAACCTAAATAAATAACCGAAATGTAAAAGTGATTAGCCACCAATACACATGCAAGTACACATTGAACATTGATCTATTTGTGACCTAATGGCAAACAAATTTTTATGCAAAAGAGGCTTACGCCTAATAAATGGAAAACTTTCCTATTGTTTAACGTGACTATATTTAAAGTTGCAACATAAGTGAAAACAACATTTCCCACAAAAAAAAATTTTATTTGTCATCCCTTAACAATTGTTACTTGCCAAGTACCCTGTTTTCAAGCGGTTATTAGGTCGTTGTCTAATGAATATGACCAACCATTTTTTGTAGCCTTCGCTTGGCTTGCAAATTTTGAAAGAGTCTGCAATATGTAATTTAATTTCATGCATTGCCTGGCTAATGCGATTTTGCGCTTAAAAGTATGCTATAAGGAAAATGCGCAAATGTGCTTAACAAAAAATAAAAAAGAGGGAAAAGTTTTTGGGCATCAAAAAGTGGAGTGGGTGGGGCAGAACTGTCTCCACAGTTCGGTAGTGTCAGAGGCAGCGGCCTGGAAACAATGCGCGACATTCAGGCGACATTGTTGCCAAAGCTTTTTACAACTCGCATGAGTCCCCTTCCCCCATTGCACCCGCTTGTTGTCATTTGTTTGTGCCACAGCAGTTGTAGCATATTATCTAAATGTGTTGCTCTACATTGCGAGTGTGTTTGTTAGCTCTATGATTTGTTGTTGTAATGTGCTTTAATGTGAAAAGTTTTTAATGCTGAAGCAGCGCTGCCTTCCACTTCGCGCTTAAACCAAACACACACACACATGCACTCATAGAGTGGGTGTACGCATTGTGATTGTACTGCTACAAGTATTTTCTTTGCCTCACTTCGGGTTTTCTTTGCTGCTGCGTTAGTTGGCAACTTTTATTTGTGGTTTTTTTATGTAAATGCGCCCAAGTGATAAGCAACTTTTCGGCTACTGCAGCCCAGCAAAGAGCTTGGTGGGAACTAGCAAGAGCGAGCGAGATAGCAACTTTACGGGTTAGGCAAAGGCGGGGCATTAGGGCCTGTCGCTGTCATGTATCTAACAGCAGCAACATGAACATGTTGCCAAGTGCTCTTCATTCGCTGATGTTGTTGCTTTGTCGCTGTTACTGCTGTTGCTTCTTGGAAATTAAATTTCAGTGACTTTGTTGTTTATTTAGAGTGAGAAGCATTTCTTGCCCTACTTTTAGTTTGGCAATGAGTCTGCAAGGAACGGGTATTATGATTTGCCAAATAAATCTGCAAAAATTCATATTTAATAGTTCATTTAGAAACCTTAAATATTGGACATTTTATAATTTTATTGGTAAATTTTAACACCTTTTTAAAAAGCGGTAAAATATATAGAATTTCTACCATGGTGATTGTCAAGTTTGTACCAAGCGCCATCCCGTTATAAAATTCTGAGAAGTGATATCTATTCAAAATTTTCTGCTCTGGAAAAGAATTGAAATAATAAAAGCGTCCGATATTATTTTTATACAGTCTGCCAACGGTTTTCTGAAGATTTTACACCAACTAAAAAAAGTCGAGCTAAAATGTTAATTAACAGAGCATTAACATTAGTTTGAATGTTTCAATATTATATAAGCAAACAGCGCAGGCGTGGCCAAAATCTGAAACAAAAAAATTTAAGACGCTACCATTGAAAACCTCACAAAGACTTTCATTAAAACCTATCTTTTATACGGCCGTCTGCCCGTTTGATTCTATGCTATCTCCTTCGTCATCCTGAGCAAACTTTGCACTAAGTCAACTGGTTCCGACAAATTTGTCGGAAGTGTCCTGATCGATTAACTACAGTATTTATATAGACGATCGGTCGAACATTAAGTTCTAGAGAGAAACGTGTTTTTGTTCTCAAAGGAATCGTCTCCAAACATCGAATTTCCTAGTTTAATATGCTTTTCCATGATTCTGTCAATCGGACAACTATATTGTGTCAAGACTTGTTTGGCAAGCTAAATGATTATAGTCGAGGCGCCATCTGTTGGACGGCTTGGGAAAACACTCAACAAGCATTCTTCAAAGCGAAAATCAACTTTTTGAATAATACTCACTTAAAACCTTTATTAAGATAAATTAAACGATCTGCAAGGGTAAATAAACTTCGGAGGAGTCGAAGCTAACTTTCATCGATTGTTATCTCGAAATAATTGTCCAATAAAAATGTCAAATTGTGTCCAAATATGTTATTGTAATATTCTTTCAACATGTATTAACATAATCTACAATAACGGTTAAACCTGGGACGGACGGACTTATCGATTCTGGAAAACGCGTTAAAATAAGTTAAAAACTATCTAAAAACAAGAAATGCAATGATGCTGATCAAGAATATATATACTTTATAGGGTCGGAGATGCTTCCTTCTGGCTGTTACTTTTGCACAAACTACGGTACAGAGTATCAACATATTCCATTAGTTCTAAAACTTTAAATTAAATCCAGAATGTTGGGAAAATTTCCTAAAAGAGTATTTCAATTCCGCATATGCACATTCAGCTTCTGTCCCATGTCGTGTGCTATATTATAAAAATTTACGTTTATTAATATTTTCAGTGGTAGTTGCTCATCAGAGTCATAGTGAGGACCATCTCCTCACCCAATTCTATTTCCACTTGTGACCGAAATCTTTTGTGTTCGGCTCTCTAAGCCACCCTCTGCCTGGGGCTGGTCTGTGTATGTGTTTTATTTATGTTTCAAGTCAGTTGTTTCTCCCATAGATAACGTGCAGCTCTTCAGCCTAGGACCCCCCAGAGAGAAACATAAAGAGTACCCTTTTGAATATGAAATGAAAATGCAACTTGGTCCTAACTAAAATGATGATGATGATAATTAAGGGCCCTGCAAGCGATAATTGCCCACTAAATGCGCCACAATCTTATGTGTGTGTGTGTGTGCTTAATTTAGTGACCGAAAAACCGCAGTCTGAAACTTTTTTGATGCGGCTGCTTTGTCTTTATAGAAAGACTTTTTCCTGTTTGGTCAGTTGGGCATTATTCATGGCAACTTCAACTTCTTTAACTTGCTGCAAAACTTTTGCTCAATGTTTAATTGCCAGAGCGAGAGCATTAACAAACAACAATAAAAAGGTATTAAAATATTTGTGTGCCCCAGCGGGGCACCAGCATGCACCACCTCCAGCAAACTTTTCCCATTTTTATGCGAAGTTCTTAACTCGGCGGTTTTAATGTCCGGGCCCCCGTTATTGGCTCACTGAGAGGAGAATCCCTGTGACTGTAAACTATTTTTCTTACATTTACGTGAGAGTTGCCTTCCCGTTGCCTTTAATTCTCTTTACCGCACAAATGCGAAAAATATGATGCCTTATCCATTTTAATAGTCAATCGTTTTGCCATTTTCTTCTTCCCCTAGTGGGATGAAGGAGAAAAATTAATTTTATTTTAATGTCCGTTGCTGTGGCAGAAGGGTTTTACTTAGTTATCAGTGCTATTGGATCAGGGGCTACACGTAGGTGTTGTCAGGTGTGTCGTCTGCGCATCTAAGCGTTACCTTTGCCCTTTTTTCTTCTTTTCTGTGCGTTATTTATTGCAATTTAAGTGAGTTGTCAGGCGATAGAATGCAGGGCGGTGGAATAAGGGGGGAGCGGGCGTAAGGACACTTGACATTTAAGGCTGGTCATGCGGGTGGGCTGTGATGTGTGGTAACCTAATGTGTTTTTAATTGAAAAGTTGGGAGCAGTTAGAGCGACTAACACTGCTAAACGAAATTGAATTTTCAACTGCTCCAAAAGGAAATTGGTGGAACATTTGCTGGTTCGCGAAAATCTGCAATAAGAGAACTGGCAACCATTTTATTAAAGTCGTTGAAAAGTAATTACTGAAGGGAGACAAGAACGAAGGACTTGAGCCTATAGCTAAATTCATTGATTCAGTTAAATTCGGTAATTTGATTTCTCTCCACTCATGAATTCCGCCCCTTGTTCACATTAATCTTGATGTCTTTCATCATCTCCTCTGGCCATATTCCGGCATATGCATTGCTCTTCTGGTTTCCGAATCTCTGACCATTGCATTACCATGAATTCTGAGCTCTTCTGATAACAAATGGGGGCAGCTGCTTCTTCTGGGTATACAGATATCCTCATTTTTAACTGCTTGACATTTGCAAACTGCAGCGTCATTTAAACTTTTCTCATTTGGTGACGCAACGGCGGGCGGAAAAACTTTGCCCTGCATTGGCTTGCCTTCGCTTGGCTCGATAAGACGTGCGGCGGCCTGGCGACAGCCTTGGGCACATGGGAGGATGCTAGGCGCTCGTCATTGGTTGGCCAAACATTTTTAATATGCAACTAATTTGCAGGACACGACGGCGCATTGCGGCAGGTGCTCAGCAGTCAGTCCCCTGACAACTATTGTTTGAATTCAATTCCCGCCTTTGTCGCCTCAACTACTTTGGCGAAAGTTTCGCCAGCTTCTGCTCCAGCTCCTACTGTTTGGCTTTCAGTCTCGAATGATTTACCTTACAAGATAAACAGACGAAGGCTTTGTCTGAGCTGCCCAAGTTTGACTTTTGTCTTTTGTGCTGTGCTCTCTTTCTCTGTCGGAGCTTTTGGGATAATGCGCTTGAAATTGTTGCTAAGAGTTCTGCACCCAGCCCCTTCACTCCTCACTCGCCACTCCTCTGAACCTGGCAATGCAATTTAAACTCTTTGATAGCTCGGCAAAAGTGCATTTGGCTCCATCTCGCTGCGCTCCCTCCCGCCTTATCAGCGAAAGAGGGAAGACACATGAAAATGCAATAGCCAAAGTTTGATATGAAAACGCAGGCACAGCTCTGCTCGCTACCGCGCGTATTGCAAAAGTTTTCAATTGTATTTTTCGCTCTTGGTCCTTTTTTTTGCATTTTTTACACTTGTTTGCCACTTTTGCTTTTTGTATGTGATTGTGTTTAATTTTGAATGCCAAAGCCAAGCTGAAAAATGGCGAACAAAAAATCTACAAACCAAACTTTGAAAGAGATGAGGAGGAGACAATTCATTATACTCATTACTCGTAGAGTGTTTGGTTTATCCTAAGATTGTGATGATGCATTCAAAAAACAGAATACCGCACAACATTTATATCGCGGACATACACAAAATTCAATTTCTGTCATGTACTTGCGATATGATCTTATCAAAATGAGCCGTGAATATGGTAAATAATTTGCGTGACGTTTTAGGGGAATATATAGAATTGTATTATTGCCATAGCTTACTTCAGCTCGGCCGAAGTTTGTAGACCCTTGCAGCTCGAAAAATTTATATGATCAATGGTCTTAAATTATTTTCACACAACATTTCTATTTCCCAAATTTTAAAATCAAGAACAGAGAAAAGCAAATTTCGGCTCAGCCGAAGTTTTAATACCCTTGAAGCTCGCTGGTTCCGTGCTCAGAATTTCTGTTGCTTTTGACCTGCAAAATTCCACCACACTCAAAAAATGTATTTTCTAGTTTGCAGAAAAAATTTTTTTCTTAAGTTAAAGAAAATTTCTTTATTTTAGACAGTTTTTTCTTAAACTTAGAAAGGACAACCAAAATCATAAATGTTTTTTTTCCCTATAACTCGACTATCGCTCACTATTCCTTCGGCGAATCGATATATAATACTGATTACTAAATATTACCAGAAGTTACGAACCTTCTATTCATAAAATTGTGGGAAATATGACGTTTTTCTTTAATTGCGGGGGCGGGAGTAAATTTAAAATAAACTTTATTTGCCAACAAGAAGTTTTTGTCCCATAACCTCTAACAATCTCTGAGATCTGTGCGCTCTTGCTGGCAGACGGAAAAGCGGACATGGCTATATCGACTCGGCTGTTGATGCAGATCAAGAAAATATATACTTTACGGGGCCAGATTTGCTTTCTTTTGGCTGTTCCTTTGGTACAGAGTATAAGAAACAAATATTACTAATTTGTATATATTTTTTAGGGTCAAATTAAATTTTCAGCTCAAATTATTAAGAATCTAATCGTGATGAACCATATCTGAAAACAATTTCGCGTTAAGCACACGAAAATAATCTAGAACTACCACCAAGCCTTCAATAAATTGCAAAAATCTTGCGCTTGCGTTCAAGTTGCTCACACATATATTCATTGTTGAGTTTTGTTCATTAAAATAATTCAATCCTTCTTTGGCTCGGCACCGAATGACCGATAATCACCTCGTATGAGTCCTTTGCATTGCCTAAGACAGCACTCTTGCCATTTTCAACTCGGCCAGCAAATGGAGAGAGCAGAAAAATGCGAATACCGCGAAAGCTGATTTACTTCAATCATATTTAATCAACCTATATTCGCTCAACCGCACGATGCTTTTGCCTGAATGACCAATTTTACTCAACGCTGAGTTTTGTTGTATGAATAATAGTACACAATACATTTTAAAACATCGGCTAGTACTCAACCGCTCCAAGCGGGGTGGAGTTGAGTGTGCTCCAATATTAGTTTTGAAAATTGATTAAGTGTGAGTAGTAATTTTTGTGTAAGATGCAATCAAGAAAGCAGTGATTTTTGCAAATCTCTGCTACATACATATGCACAACTTCATGATCCCCTTTTACCCATTTTGAATGGATACAGGGATGAAAAGAATCGAAATAATTGCAAGTTATAACGCTAGGGAGTGTGATACTTACACTTATGATAAGTCAAGTTCTCCCACCAATAACACGATTTGTTTAAGCCTGCTTAAAGAGTCGCATCTCACTTGAAATTCCTTTCACTTTTTATTCCGCTTTTAATCAAAGCTACTTTTCTTTCTTTATTTCTGCTTCATCTATTCATCCATAACTGGCATTAAAACGCAATCAGTGTTTAGCTTCTTGTTGTTGTTGCTTACACCAAAATCACATCAAGCTGGGTTGTATACGTTCTTGGCTTACTGTTTGCAATTGGCAGCAGGGCAAGTTCCGAATCCGCCATCCCACGCGACTTGGTCCAACTTTTTCATTAAATGTATTTCAATACTTTCCTTTCCTTCCCTCAATCGTGCTGGCGAATTTTTCCACTTGACCAATTCATTTTTGCCTCCCACTCAAGTGAATTTGATTTTGTTTTTTTCTTCGCACCAACTTTTAGTTTGATTTAGCTGCCCCGCGACGCGAACTGGACTCAGTTGCTCAACTGATTGCCTGGTGGCTGGCAAATGGCAAATAAAATTCAGGCCCCGTCAAGGTGATTGTTTTCGAAACTCAAGCGCTTCACTTGCTCCAAGTTTACAACAGTTCTGGGCACTGGGTCTGGGCAATAGTAGGCGTTCAGCTTAACTGCCATATACATATACATTTTTACGGTCAATTGGCGTTTGTTTGAGCAGGAGCTGTCTATCCCACTCTCCCTTCCCAAAGTTTTAGTATTTCTATTTGTTTGCCCAACTCGAATTTGATTCGAATTTGTTGCTTGCCGCCTGGCGACGAACTTCTGACCGTAGAGCAAAAAGTTTTTAATTTTATTTATTGAAAAGTTTGTCCTGTTATTTATTTGCCAGCCGTGTTGAAAATATGACCAGCCGAAAAAAACCCAACGGGTCGGTCAACTACGAATTTCACGTAGACTTTAAAAGAGGCTTTGGGCACCAGGCTTCATTAAAAACTCATTGCCACTTTTGCTAGTTTCGTTTATCATTTAAAGGGATCTGTCAACAGTTGCAAATGAGAGCCACCAGAAATTTCGGAATTTGTTGTTATTGTCGTTGTTGGTCCAAGAACTTTTGAGCAGCCCATTTAAAAATAGCTTAAGACATGGCCACAAAAAACACACACAAAGTTTTGCTCAAAATGAATGAGCATCATAAATTATGGTTAGTTAAAAGTTGATAAAACCAAAAAAAAACAAAAAGATAGCACTGTCGCTTCTAACTAATTAACAACGAGATCTCCTTACAATCTCCTTACAATATTGAAAACTTGATTTAAGGCGTTGTACTGCCTTAAACCGCCGGTTCGCAAGAAAAAGAAACAGAAACATATTCACTTACATTTTGTTTTATAGATTACTTATCAAACATGACTGAATGCTAGTGGAATGCAAAGCGGAAACGCTGCTTTGTCATTAACTGATTTTCGGTACACTGACTGGCCCTTAAAAAGAGCAGCCCAAAAGTATGCAAAGCTTCAATTAACTTTGCTTTCGTAAATAAAATTCCACAAATAAGTCGAGTAAGGAAGCTGTTTGGAATTTTACATTTTTAATTGCTCGTTGCGTTTGTTTTGTCAACATTTTACTGTTGTTGTTGCTAATCTAATTTACTGCCTGCAACTTTGTCTGCTCTTGTTTTGTTTTTGTTTTGGCCCACGACGCATTATGATGAGAAGATGGAACATTCTAATTAACTTTTGTTTTAGTAAAGAGAATTTGCGCTTGCCTTTTGCATGCGCCTTGTATCTAGCAGATACAAAGCCAGGGCGCATAAAAATATATTTATGAACTTGTGCCCTGTCACTGCCAGTAAAATTAACATTGACAACAACAACAAACAGGGCGCCGCTTTGTTCTGTTTGGACGGGGAAAGCAATTAAATTGCTTTTGTGTGTATTGTAATAATTTTTTTTGTTTTTTTTTTTCATTTTTATTTGGTTTTTGTTTTATTTTGTGCTTTCCGTCGTCGCTACCGCTTTTGTTTGTCTTTGCGCTTATTTGACATTTTACTTTTGTTTTTTGTTTTAATTCAACTTTGTTTGCACATAATTTTTCGGAAACAAGCGTCAGAAAGCAAACAAATGCATGAATAAATACACAGCGAAAGCAAATGACAATGAATGCCAAAATGAATGAATGAATGAGTGGATGCGAATGCGAATGAGTAAATGCGTCGCTGATTTGAAAAATGCAAAAGTCAAATAATAACAAAACATACAAGGTACGAGCACAACCCAGCAGAGGAACCGGGGTAAAGAACATGGCCAACATTTCCATTTGATTTTGTATTTGATTTGATTTGTTTGACTTGTTTGACTTGGGGCCATGACTATTGAAGTTTAATGATTGATTATATTGTCGCTGTTGCTCCTCAATGAACAGCGAAACAAAGCAATATCAATATGAAATTTAATACAGCCTGAATTTTAGATGCTATAAAATATTTGTTAGGTAAAGCTTCGGAATTAAGGTACCTGTATTGCATTTTTTATTGCTCCAATGCTTTATTTAACTTCTACTGAAACTTTTTGGACGACTAGTTGTGATTATTCTCGATATCGAATATTAAGACAACGAAAGAGCGCTACAGCTGCAATCAGTTTGTTGCCTTTGCTTGCTAACTCGCCTTCTATTACATCGCCATGCCTGTATTTGGGAAGGCTCTCAATGAGAATAGTTAGGATCCAGTTAACTTGTTTTTATCTCCCTCCATGCAATGTACCTACCTGCCTGATTTGCAAGTGTATAATGATAAAACTCTGCAGTTCTACCTTTCAGTACTGAATTTTTCAGTGATGATTCGGACTTCAGCAGTTGAAACAACTGAGTTTCTGAATTCAGGCATGTTTTAGTGCTTCCCATTAAGCTCTGCCATGAGTTCAGTACTGAGATCATGCCTAAAATCAGCTAAGAAACTCATATAAAGGATGCCATGAATTCAGTACCAGCCTTTCCATTTCAGTACTGACTCAGCTTTGATTCAGGTCTGAGCTGAACTGACGGGAATCAACTTTCTACCAAAAGTGTAAGCCATTTCAGTCCGGTTTTTTTGGGTTCCTGGAATCCTATTTACCTCAACCTGAAGTTGAGTTGGGCAGTCCTGTACGAGCCGCAGAGCAGAAATGATGTATATATTGAATCGGTGCCCTACACTTTACAAAGGGTTATCCCAATTTTAGTAATATGTAGTCTTGCTTTAAATTCAGAAAGCCACTATTTTTTATTTGATTTAATTTAACGCCAATAAATAACCCTTCCCTTAGCTCGCAGCGCACACAATTCTTTTCTCAACAAAAAAAAAAACAGCTCTTTTAAATTTTGTCTGCTCCTCAAAGTTTTCAATCTCTGCCCTTTGATTTGTGCACAAATAACCATAAGCAAATTACAAATTAATAACATACTTTTGCTTAGTGGGAGCCGTTGCCATAACTTGTAGCTATCAAATGCTTTCGCCGTGGCTGTAAGATAAGGGCAAACAGAGTGTGGTATAAATTTACATATTTTATTGAAAATTGAATAGCAAAAGAAAAGAAAACAGAACAACATAACAAAGTTAACGAAATCCAGAAGCAAAGATCCGCCACGCGAAACAAAAAAAAGCGGCTAGAAAGAACAAAAGGAAAAGAACCAAAAACTGAAACTTTTTAATACAAAAAAAGCATTGAATAGGGAAAAGCATGCACAATAATAACAAAAGCTACAAGAGGTGCCCCCTCTATACCCACCACCACATAGATGAAAATATGACAGTAAGTTATATGCCAAAGCCAGCGCACAAAACAAAACAGCCAGAGAGAAATTTGCAAAAATACAACATTGCAATTTGTGAAGGAGGGCAAGCATGGGAGGTTCTGCGCTTGGCCAGCTTACACAAGGATTCATTTCAAATCAATACACATAAAGAATAAACCGCGAAACACAAACACACAGACATAAGCTTCCACATGTGCAAAATTTACCGCCGCTTGTCATTGTAACCGGGCCAATTGCAGCCAGAGTCAGGAAGTCTGACTCTTCTTTAAGTAAGATTGCTTTATATGCAGGTGTCGAAACAATGTGAGTTATTACCTAGATAAAAGCACATAAAGTTGCCTTACGGTATGTAGAATGCAGAAATCTCCAAGTAATCCTCAGATTTGTAAACTTCTGCTGTAGTGGAGAGAGAAAAAATGATGGTAATTTATGCAGTAGTATTCGGAAATGAAACATTTAAGCTGTCGGTTCCTTTACCGACTTCGGTGTATCCCGAAATGAGAAATTTTTGTGGTGTTGTGGGCTGCTTCAGCTTGAAGTTTTGAAAGAGAAATCGTGTGGTTACACAAACACTGATCAATGTTATAAAACAAAAAACGTCGCAAACACTTTCTTTTAGTTTAAGCTTCACAGAGAACTGTAGGAGCGTTGATAAGTAAGTTAAGATATGATAGTTCTTGATTTTTCGTTTTCCAATCTCATTCCAAGCTTTTAAAACCTTTTTTTTTAAGAATGCCATCTACTCGAAAAAGAGATTGTAAGACTGGGAGGTTATAGATAGTCCTATTTTTTCCCAGTGTACTTATTGGATGAAGTCTTATTTTTGCTCCAAGAATGTATCCTTAACTTATTCATTTCATAGTAAATATCAGGGATGCAAACCACTCGAATATAAAGACTGGTTCGGTTCAGTGGTTCAGACAGTTTCTGAACCGCCGGTTCTGTTCATTACATGGTTTTTTGAGCTGACTGAACCGCGGTTCCGGTTCGGTTCAGTGGTTCACAAAGGTACATTATGATTTCTATTGTCATGAGACTTTTGCACACTTTTAAATTGAATTCCTATAATCCATTTGAATATCTTTAAAATCCTTAGAAGATTGTCCCAAATATATTATGTCCGGATTCAAAGGATTCGTCTATATGTTCCTTGAGGAACGATCTTCGAAAACAGAGAATGTCGGCTAGAAAAAATTAGAATA
Source organism: Lordiphosa fenestrarum (assembly GCA_035044985.1). Lineage (NCBI taxonomy): Eukaryota > Metazoa > Arthropoda > Insecta > Diptera > Drosophilidae > Lordiphosa > Lordiphosa fenestrarum. The sequence continues at coordinate 1,530,857 of JAWNNO010002651.1, read as the reverse complement.
GAAAAGAGTAAAAACTCCCTTGGTTAGGATTGAATTAAGGTGAAGAAATATTACAGAAAATTCCAAATATTGTCCACTAGATGAAAGAATGTAGATTAATGGTATGTATATTAAGAGATCGGAGGGCAATTACAAAAGACTTGCAAGATTACTTGTTCTTAAATTTTCGTCAAGTCATCCTTAGAAGTTCCGGCATCGGTAAGAATTCAGAGAGTCAAACGAAATGTAGAAAAATGATCTTAGGGAAACGATTCAAATTCCCAAATTAATAAGCATCATTGGCTAGAGGAAAGCGAGTCCCGTCTTAAAACTCGTCAGAGAACTGAACCGAACCGAACCGTTTTTATGTGTGGTTTTCGGTTTGGTTCAGCAATTCTTAAAGGAAGCCGGTTCGGTTTGCGGTTCGGTTCACCAGCTGGAATAAGCGGATCGGTTCGGTTCAAAACCGGTTCGGTTCAGAACCGGTTTGCATCCCTGGTAAATATTATTTTGAGAGCTTATCGGACTATTCCAAGCTTAAAACTTGATCAAAGAGATTTTAAAAATCGAAAGTCGGGGAAAAATCTTACCTGAAATAAAAATCCAATTCGCAGTGTCTCAACACTCAGAGTTTTTGTTGTGATTCGATAAGATCTTACTTGCAAGTTATTCTTGGGTTTATCGATTTGATTTCAACTTTAAAGCGTTCCCCATAGGAATTTGTTCTTAATAAAACTCATGACCGCACACCCACACATACACGCACAGTCGCACGCTTACGTCGAATCATTTAAAATTGTACAGACAGCTCACCCTCACACAAACATACACAAGTTGAGCCAAGGAGAAGAAAATGCTACTAAAATGCAACGTACGTGCAAATTTACCGCAAGCAGTTGACTAGCTGCAGCGGTGCAGGGCATTGGGGTGATGGGAGGCTGTTAGGTGTGTTGTGCATCAGTAAGTCATGTGCGCGGGCAAGCAAAAACCTTGGCTCAAAGTTTTCAATGCGCTCACACAACGAAAACAAAAGATTTTTATTGAATTTTGAAATGTGTGTGTGTGTGTGTGTGTGTTGCGGTTCTCCATCTCCCGTTCCTCTCGACCCACTTTTCAATGGCTTGTTGTATGCAGGGGAGCTGAGTGCAAAAGCCGCGACTGTCACGCTGCATTTGCTGCGAAAACCTTACCCCGTTGCACGTGCTTTGCTCCGCATGACGATCAAAGTTTAACGGATTTTCGGATCCAGTATGTACATTGTACATGTATACAATATATATATAGTATATTTTAAAGCTTGTCAAAACCTTCGCCATAAATAAACCAAACTACACAAGTCTGCCACAGCATTCCTTTAAACGCAAGCCAAAACAGTGGAAATGCGACTGAGTCGTTGGTTTATGAAAAGCTTATTGCTTATTGACACTTAACTGAAATGGAAATGGTTTATGCCTGGTGCTCAGGTTGAGCTCATTCAAGAAACGAAACGACTTCAACTGTCGAAACGATGTAAACAGAGGTAAAAAAAAGTTAATGCTGTCATTTTCACTGTCACTGTCGAGGGTGAAAAATGCTAAAAAGCCAGCAGCTAGAGAAAATCAAGCAAAATGGAAGTCTCAACTTAGTTGGCAACCTACGGTGGAGTCAAACTACTTTGAAGTTGTTGTGCCAGTTTGCCACGCAAAGAAATATTTGTTTACAATCCCATAAGCCATATATATTGTGGATCAGGGAGACGAGGAAAGTCGGTCAAAGTTGCTTATCTCAGCCCAACAGAATAGCAGTTAAGTTAAAAACAGGTCCACGAACCGAAAATTCAGATTTATAGTTGGCACGAACCTCTGGGCCCAACCCTTTAACAAATTTTAGAGGTTCGCAGACTTGTAATAAAATATTATCCCGAACAGCAAAGGATAATCCATGTTTAATTTTGAAACTCTAGGTCTTTACAGCAGATTCTCAAAAACTGCTGTTCTCCCTTTAGTTAATAGTCTTTCTCATTATCTTTGTCAATCTGATACAACTAAGAGTGCTTACAAAACACAGCTTATTAATATGTGTAACATCAGGAAATCCAAAACATAAAGAATATTTATTAAAATCATTCAAATTCTTTATGAATTCGCAGATCGATCGGTTTTAGGGCAGTAATATGAGCAGTCTATGCTGATGGGTTTCAGACTATTCCAGAGAGGCCCTGGGTTGATGGATAAGGGAGAATTTATGTAATCAGCTTATAATTTGCAGCTGCCGCTGAATAAACTTAAATTCTCCGACATATATTTAAAGGATACCCGAATAATCCATGCACCCCGCCCGAAAAATAGAGCCAGTCCCACTATTCTATCTGCTAACCATATCTATGTACAAACATTAAGTCATAACTTCATTTGGAGGTTCATGGCTTCATTAAGTTTATGCTTCTCGTGTGCTCGCTTCACTCTCACTCTCTCACTCTCAATAAATTCATTTGGTCATGTACTATGTTGGGGTTGGCGCTACTCCTGCTCCTCCATTGGCATTGGGGGCTAATCTTGTTGCGCATTGCCATAATTTTCAATTTACATGCACCGACTGAGTCCTAGGGGTTTCGGGATGGGGCGATGGCAAATGTTGGTTCGGGCGTTATATTGGTCACCATAAATTAAACTACAATGGCCGTGTGTCGTCCTGCGCCTGATTATAGCCCACAGACAAGTTCCCTATGCCCCCAACCACCACATTGCAGTTGCATTAGCCTGTTGTTTTGGGTCTGTTGGGACCTGGAGGGAGGGTACAATTCTGCGCTATCATTTGGCAATGTTGCTACTGCGTGCTGCTGTCCTAATCATTGACACATTCATTGCTGCATTCGAGCCAGCTAATTGTCCCTAAGCAGAAACGGAACTTCTGGTAGAACTTTAAGCATAAATTACATTAGCTAATAGTAAAATTAATTATTTATTTATGAAATTAATTAATTACTATTTAAGCCTGGCCATGTGCACTACTCCAAGCTAGCTGCAGAAGAAGAACAAACTACCATGCAAGAGTTGCTGTTGCACCACATAAAGCAATAAGCTTTTTACACTTAAACACACTAACACACGGAGAATTAAACTAATTTGCAAGAAACATTGAAAATCCTTTAAAACTCCAAGCCAAAATGTACTCAAAGAATCACGCTGTGAGTGGGAATAATAATGGGTTGGGCAAACTACGAGTAGCAACTGAACTGCAGTTAACCTAAATCAACTTTTCATACAATTGGAAATTAATATAAAGAAATTGCTAACTACAGAATGCTTCTCCGACACCAAGTAGTATTTGTATAATAGTGAAATATTATATAATATTATTAATTGGTGGAAGATTTTGAAAAAAAATTTAAATAACATCCATTGCTTTTCTATGGGTGGTACAAAATATGGACATAAAATGGGAAATCTTCGCTTAAAAATCGCAGAAACATTTGGGATTATAGATTTTGGATTTTCGATAATACAAAAGTAAGCCAAAACAAACGAAAATGTTCCCCCTAAAAAGAGCCCAAAAGGGTCACAGTGTACTTTTTAAGCAGCTGTAAGGTCAAATCACCAAAAGTGTGGAACCGGCGGACCGATCTGATATCTTGAAAATCATCTTAAATGAACACCCACACTTTAAAATACTGGACCAAAAAATATTTTTTTAAATAGATGATTCATTTATCTTACTTTTAACGTGTTGTTTTGAATTTGCAGTTTTCTCAGTTGAGGCTCTCAAAATCAAATTACCTTAATTCCTAATAAATTGTCATGTCATCGTTTCAGCCTAATAATCACATACATTTATTTACTTACAAACAGGGATTTAAAAGCAACCTGAAATGTCAGCTAAATCTGATCCATATTTTCCTTAAGTTCAAAGCTCAATTGGCAAGCAACGTTGCCGTCGCCTGCATTGTTCTAATTGCCCAAAGGGGCTGGCCAGGTAAATGAAATATGAATATGCCACACTCACCGACACACACACACACACCGTGTCAAAGGTTAATTACGCATACTGCAGGTCTTCGTTTCTCGCATGCTTGGGTTATTTATGCGTGTGTGAGTTTGTGTTTGTGTTTGCTTAAGCCATTTCCGGATCGATTCTGGAACCTATGCCAGCAATTGGAAGGGCACAAGCCAGAGCTTTGTTTGGTTTCATATGCTAATCCCTTCTAGTTGTGTGTCATAAATCATCCCTGTCCAGACATTGAAGATGCGACATTGGCAAGCCTAAAAGCTTTTCTTTTCTATTATTGCAAGGATGAATTACGCTGCAAAATCTGTTGGGATTTGCGGTTGCCGTTACTTGGGGATCACTGGCTGACTGCAATGCCCTCTTCCCCCAAACAAAGGCCATAACAAGGACATGAATATAACAAAAGCTTTGCAACTCCGGAGTCTTTGTGTGTGTGGCTGCAAGGTGAGCAGTCAACAGTTCAAGTCTTCCATCTACCGCTTCCCATGTTGTTTTTGTTATGGTTTTGAAATTGCTTCACCAGCAGCAGCAGCCACTACAATCCCACATGGCCAGTGGGCAAATGCATTAACGAAAGTGCTCGGGAGAGAGAGCAGTGCCAAAGTGCAGTGGCAGTGCATTGCAGTTATCCTGGCCTCAGCACTAAGAGATCATAATTCACATAACTCGGCTAATAATTCAGTTAAGTTGAAATGTGCAATACAGTGGCAAGGGTTTGCCAGAGGGATGAAAAAGAGGCGGAGCAGTGAAACTGGGACACACACTCACCCTAGTTTATTGGTCTCAGAGCTGCAAGCATTTCAAATTTTATTACAGAACTAGCAGCAGGGGGAGCCAGCCGAGGAGTGTTTCACAACATGCGCGCAAGTCTCAGTGCTGGAGTGGATTGCTGAGTGACAGATTTTTCTCCTAATTAAGTTAGTCGAACAATTGCAATTGTAAAAATAGAGGACTGCAAAGTTCGTCTACAACGCAGCTTATGTTATTGGATACGAAAATTCATTCTTTATTTATTTTATTTTAATTTTATAAAATTTGCCGAATTTTTTTAACACATGGCGGTGTTTCGAATTTCGAATAAACGGAACGTATATCGTTGGTAATTCTAGTTAAATATGTGCAAATTTTTTATTTATGATAGCAGTTTCTGTGACTCTTAGCTCAAGTCGATTTTGCTTTGTGGTTTTCGGTTCAGTTAGGCCTACCAGCTGAAATAATTGGCTTCGGTGTGGTTTGGTTTGGTACAGCATCGACTTGTTTCAATGGGATTGCTTGCGCTTCTTCTTGTGGCCGATGGCCCTAATTTTGATGTTCCTTCTTGTCGTAAATTTAGTTCTCCCTATCCTCAATAAGATTGAACACATTGTGCTTGCCCTTTGTAGAGTGTCCGACGATTTTCAAGCACTCTGCTTTTTCATTTTTCTTACCATTCTTTTTGTTTGTGCTTTATCTCATAATGTGGTGGCCCATCTCGTCTTTCTATGTGATGTTTCCCTGATTTGTGAACCACCATGCTCTCTGTACTTCTCTTCGGCCTCCTCAGTACGATCTTCAAGTTCTACATTTCGAAATATTTATAGAAATGCCTTGATATATTTCTAGTAATACCGAAATATGGTTGGAAATCCAGTGAGTCTTCTTCACTAAGAGCTGTTAAGATGGCCACAGCTTGATCCGGTGTGGAATACTGGGCCTGAGCAGATGCCATATAATCCGTATTGTGCCTCTGCAGCCAGTCCTTTATCCTTATCCTTTGAGCAACTGGGCAACTCTAGCAACTGAATCTTTTTATACGCCGCTCTCTTTCCGTCTGAACAGCCACGCCCAAGTGGGTTGCGCCAGTTTTGTGGCTCTGCGGCTGATTTGGCAACTTTTTCTTCAGTTTTTTGTATGTTTTGTGACGAGTCTAAGTGCATAACGTTGTTTCAACTAAAAAACCCTTCGAACTGGCCAACTTCATGCGGTTTGTGATTTTTCTGTTTTGCTTGAGAGTTTTTGCCTTTTTTTTGTTTTTCTGTATGTTGTTTGTTGTTGGGTGTTTTGAGGGCTGGGAAAATAAGCCACTTTTGTTACGTGCGCATTGCAAAAGCATTTCAAATCAGCAAAGAGTAAATGACCAAGAGACTAACTAAAGTGGAAAGGAAAGAAAAACCATGAAAAAATTGGCTGTATAACATTTTCAACAAATTTTTAGTTCAATATTTCTATGGCATATTTCATAAAAGTATCCAAACTGGAAAATTCATTAATTTTACAGTTTAAATGATCTCAAACGATTTCGGATGGGATTCTGTCCGCATGAACCCTTCTTACATCAGGTTCACGAAGCTAGATCCGGTAGCCAGTGAAGAAAGGTCCAGTTTGTAGTCCTTGTTGTTATTTCCTGATTTCTACTGATTTCTAAAGTCCAGAATTTTGAAACACATATAAATATTCCTGGTTGACCCCAAATATGAATTTATTTTTAAATTCCAGCAAAATCGAGTATGGACTTACTGAATATGATTTGTTTTTTTACGAGCGACTATTCGCCCATCAATGTAGTGTCTACCAGGCAGAGCCAGGAGGCGACTATCTATCTAATGAAGCTAGTGAACACGAATCGATATGTATTTATTATTATTATTTTTACGGAATTATAATGGTTCTTAAAGATTTCGATTTGGGAGATCGAACCTTTTGGGCATTATTCAAGGAATCTTAGACCGACTTAGACATAATTTAGTAAAAAAACAAGAAACCCTGTTCATTTGTTTTCATATATTTTTGTTTTTGAATTTTTGAAGATGAATGTAACCGGTATTTGTAACAGCTATTAAATTGTCATCCTGAATATAGGCAACCCTTTTTTCTAGTCCTGACTAACAACTGGGAGGGTGCCCTTATCAGCTCAACTGTTTCGCTTATAACTTCGGTGTTTTTTGTCCGATCTGATTGTACTTTTCAGAATAGATAGATATTGGGCCTAGCTTGATGTATACTAAACCACGAGACTTGAAAATTGTGCATCTGACGGTTCTTGAGGTCTGACTGGTTTTTTGCGGATAGAAGGGGGACGGGGGAGGGATTTTCCAAATCTGAAACAACCTGGATCTGCGTACGGCATACATCTACCTTCATGCAAAAATTTGCTGCTCTATCTCGTATAGTCTCTGAGATCGACGCGTTCATACAGATAGACCGACGGACAGACGGACATGGCTCTATCGACTCGACTATTCATGTTGATCAAGAATATATATGCTTTATGGGGTCGAAATTGTTTCCTTCTCCCTGTTACATACATTCGCACAACTTCATGATCCCCCATTTCCCATTTTCAATGGGAAAAAGGGTATAATAAAAATAAAAAAAAGCGTCCAGCTGAAGAATCTCTAAAGAACATTAACCTACTCTCCCTTACCTTAAATACGTAAACAAAATGTTTGGAGTAACTAAAGCTATATAAGTTGTAATCCCTCTTACAACTAGTAAGAGCCATTTTCCGCAAATCCTTGGCCACATGGCTCTCTTCAAGCAAATAGCTTTTATTTTTTGCTCGACAACAATTCATCCGCCTTTAAGTTTTTTCCTTTCGCATAATACTTCACAGATAACTCTAACTTTGTGCCATTCACCGAATTTCCTCAGGCATGATGTTCCATTAACCATTTGGCTATATTTATATGCCCAATGCGTCGCCCATAAAGTTCTCGCGGGCCATTATAAATACACATCTTGAAGCAATTTTGCTACCACCTTGCTTCGACCTGGATGGGCCACAGGAAATGCATTTTAAATGTTGGCCGCAGCATAAATAACGCGTTAATGTTAACAGGCGGCCAAAAGTGTAGCAAACAGAGCCAAAAGCAGGCAAGGTAGCTGGCGAAGGATCAAGGATGCCAATGCGTTGGTTTAATTTATGGGCGGCAGCGGAGACGGTGACAACGAGGACAAACAGGAATTTCGAATTCGGATTCGTATTCGATTTGCAATGCGCTGGCAAAAGTTTGACAGCCACTTGGCACCTTGGAACTTTTCCACAAACACACACACACACAGTTCAGTTTAGTTGGCCAAAAGTCACTTGGCATGCATATAAATTGTCAGCCATTAAATTTGCATTGACATTTTGGTCGTGTTTTTGCCCCGTTGAACCTCTTCAGCCCCTGCAGCTGGTTTAGTTTTTAGCTTGGTGATTTATCTGTGCACTCTTTGATTGCACGGAGCAAAGAACATTGCGAGCAGCTCCCCTCCTCTTCTGATGCTGCTTGCTTTTATTGAATTTGCCGAATTAATTTGCCAGCATCGTACAAAAAACTAAAAAAGAAAACTGGAGGAGAACGAATCTCTCGAATGTTGATTAAACTTGGCTTGGCATTGACATGCCATCCCATAGTGACTAATCCACTCGACAATATCATCGGGAGACCCATCTTTTCAGCTCGGTCAGAGCAATTAGCCTAATGCCAAGGCCGTGCTTCTCAGTTGGCTTTTAGCCTTATTGAGTCGCCGTTTCCAATCATAATCGAAAAGCTGGACTTCACGTGGGCTGCCAATGCTACTTCAATGGTTTTTGTGCTCGGACTCATGTAATCACCAGAAACGAGCCGTGAAGTGGACGATGAATGGAATGGCTCAGTTAGTTAGTTGGCTGCTCGGCTGACCAACAAGGCAAGCGTCATTTTTTTCTGAGTTTGAAGGCTTAATTATGTACTACTTGATGTGGGTGGAATGAAATGAAAGCTGAATGAGTTTGGGTACAAGTAATGACACCGTTATATTATGTTTGGCCAAACACAACGGATAATAACATAGTGTAGAACTTGAAAGATTTAGCCTCCGCTAAGTTACCTAGTTACGGACTATCAAACATAAATTCGAAAGTACTTTCTCGCAGTGGGTGATAATTCCTGGAAAAGTTTGCAATGGAAAAATTGTTTTAAGTCCGTTCGACTTTAAAACCCGCTTATTAGTAAAGTATTTACCAGGGATGCAAACCACTCGAATATAAAGACTGGTTCGGTTCAGTGGTTCACAAAGGTACATTATGATTTCTAGTGTCATGTGACTTTTGCACACTCCTATAATCCATTTGAATATCTTTAAAATCCTTAGAAGATTGTCCCAAATATATTATGTCCGGATTCAAAGGATTCGTCTATAAGTTCCTTGAGGAACGATCTTCGAAAACAGAGAATGTCGGATAGAAAAGATTAGAATATAAAAGTGTAAAAACTCCCCTGGTTAGGATTGAATTAAGGTGATGAAATATTACAGAAAATTCCAAATATTGTCCACTAGAGGAAAGAATGTAGATTAATGGTATGAATATTAAGAGATCGGAGGGCAATTACAAAAGACTTGCATGATTACTTGTTCTTAAATTTTCGTCAAGTCATCCTTAAAAGTTCCGGCATCGGTAAGAATTCAGAGAGTCAAACGAAATGTAGAAAAATGATCTTAGGGAAACGATTCAAATTCCCAAATTAATAAGCATCATTGGCTAGAGGAAAGCGAGTCCCGTCTTAAAACTCGTCAGAGAACTGAACCGAACCGAACCGTTTTTATGTGTGGTTTTCGGTTTGGTTCAGCAATTCTTAAAGGAAGCCGGTTCGGTTTGCGGTTCGGTTCACCAGCTGGAATAAGCGGTTCGGTTCGGTTCAAAACCGGTTCGGTTCAGAACCGGTTTGCATCCTTGGTATTTACATAAAAAAATTGGATACCAATTTTCTAGATCTTGTAAAATCCGCCAGCAAGGAATATGGACGAAACATTTTAGATTTATTTAATAAAGAGAGCATATGACCAGTTTTTATTTTGCATCTCTTTTGCTTAAAAGTTGAAAACTATATTATACAAATAGTCCTTTAAGTGGCCCGCTTTTGTGATCTTTCACGTTTACATTAATTTGTTCAACGTAAAGTACCTATCGTATATATTCTTTCAAACTTTATATGTGGATATCAAAATGACTGTCATATCTTAGCTTTCTATCTGTCAAATTCATGCCACTCCAGCGCTCTGCAGTTTGCTACTCGAGCATTTTTCTGCGCCGTTTTGACACAGAATCCAAACACCTACCCACACACCAGCGTACACACATTCGCCAAGACTTGGCGCATGCCACCGCCACCCCACCATTTGGCCAACACCCAAGTGCAGGCAACTTTTCATGCTGCCTTATTATGCAAATGTCTCGACTGTGCGAGCTGATGATGATGCTGCTGCTGGTGCTACTGCATGCCAACGTCATCGATTTATAAGTTATGCAAAAGCCAGGAGCCAAAACCCCTCGACAATCCCAGGGTCCAACCGTTGACTGTTTGACTACTTTGTAAGCAAATGGTTTACTCTTGTACTTGCCACTTTTGCTGACTGCAATCACAAATTTAGCAAAATCAATCTCCACAACTTCTGCGTACCCCGACCCAGTTTCCAATTAGAGTTGGGATCCTATTTTTTCTGCCGCTGCTGATTGGTTGCACATAAACAAAAGGGCAAAAACTGAAACAAAATCCAGAAATACAGCAGGGAAAAAATGAACAAAGCATTGGTAAATATCTTTTTCCAACGCGTTATTTCATCAAAGTTTTCGACGTGGGGTGAGTTCGGTGGTTAATATATTATTTATTAGCTTTCGTCTGGGCAATTACCGTATAAATTGCATAGTTGAATTTGCAAGTGTTTTAATAAAACGTTAATAGCACGTGTAATTAAGTATGTGGATTTTGCAGACTAAATGCCTCGTTTGTAGCAGCTTAATCTTCAATCAAATTTTCTGGCACAAAGCAAGCCAAGAAACTGGTTTGGAAGTACATTCGGCCAGAGAAATTCCTTTTCCTTCCTTTTCAAAACCGAGTCGAAACGGTAACAAAAATGCTAAAAGCAGGAAAAATCTAAACCCCAAATTATGATCTTAGTTCAACAATCTAGGCTAAAGAACGCTTATACACGACTTTATGATAAAACCACATCAGTTTTAGAATGTAAAAAAATGGCAAAATAAATAAATTAAATTTGATTTATTTTTTTATATTAACTAAATTTTACTATTTCTGAAAAACTTCTTAAAATTTATTTTTAACCTAGTTACAGATTTTTCTGAGTGTAGCAAAAGGAATGCTCAAAACCGACCCTGTTTGGCAAAAACACATTTGTATGTACAACCCTATGTAAGGAGCCAAAAAAATGTAAGGGTCATACAAGCGAATGTTAGGTAAATTTGAAGGGTAATTTTAAATGTGTAAAAACCAGGGTTTAAAATTACTGTCAGTTTTTAATTTCATTTGCTACTCTCTGTGCTGTGCTTTGTCGAAATCGTAGTTCAGATGGAAATTAATCGTACAAAAATCAGAGAGCAAAGCTGTGCTATTGCTATGCTGTGGCCATTTCGAAAGCATAGCAATAGCACATTTGAAATGCTTTCCTGTGCTGTGCTATTGAACATTTGAAACGCATAGCACACTAAGCAAACTATTTTCCGAAAAAGTTCAGTAGCACAGTAAATTTCAAAACACATTTTTTACATAAGAGCTTGTAAATTTCAAACGGGTTAGCAGCTTTCCCCCGATTTTGATGATGTTGGGCTTAATGAACGCAGATTTAACTTGGTTATGGCCCAAACCTCGTTTATTGCAGCAAAGCTGTGCATATGTCCCATAAATGTGTGCCAAATGGCGTTTTTTTGGGAACCATATTCTGCCATATCCGATTGGGTAGCAGACTTCAAAGTTGTCCCATTGTATGGACGTTACTCATCTTATAATTTTTTCCGCTTCAGTTATTGGTCCTATATTTGGAATATAAGGCAAAATGTGTGGTTTAGACTACATAAATATTCTTAACAACGTAGTGCTGCCTTGTTCTGAGGAGAAAATGCCCTGGAAGTGGGAGATTATACAAGATAACGACCCCTAAACTCGTCAACAAGAATTATTTATCGATAACTTGATCTTCATCGCATCGTATATTGTTAATACTTTTTTCCCGACCTCTAAAATTTAAAATAATTTTTTTTTTGGTAATATAAATTTATATAAAACTATTAAATAAAAAAATAGAGGAAAGTAAACTTCGGCTCGGCAGAAGTTTGTATACCCTTGCAGCACGTTTTTTAAATAATTTAAAGGACATGTCCACTGAAAACAAACAAGTTTTTCCAATTAGACTACTTTTCTGACTCTACTTTTGTATGACAGCTATACTATATAGATGTCCGATTTCGATCAAGTTTGGCAGAATTATGGACTTCGTGCAAAGTTTGGTGGCGATAGCTTTTAAACTGACGTAGGAGATAGCATAGAAACAGACGGACAGACGGTCAGACGGACATGGCTATATCGACTCATCTCGTCATGCTGATCAAGAATATATGTACTTTATGTGGTCGAAAATGCTTCCTTCTATGCGTTACAAACATCTGGACAATTTCAATATACCATCTGCAAGGGTATAAAAAAACAGATGACAGATGACCCAAATGGGCCCGTAGTCAAGCTACTCTCAATCTCTTGGCTTGTGTGCTTTGAATTTTTGCACAAGAGAAGGGGACCTACAGTTTAACGCCGAATCCGAACGCCAGAGTTTTGAGAAGCTTTTCCATATGCGAGTCTGCTTAAAACCAACATTTGAAAAAAAGTATAAGTATTTTTTAAACCATCGCAAGATTCGCAAATATCGGCTATTGAATTGTTGATGCCGAAAACGACTTCTGTTTTTGGCACGTGCGAGTCAATTGCTACATTGCAATTATCTTGAAAACGAAAAACAGTCAAAAATTAACCTAAGCACCAATTATAGGGCTAATAAAGAGTTAAAAGTTATTCCCATTACAAAAATATCAATCGCTTTTTTCTTTATTTTAGTTTTTATTTTAAATCTTACGACGCGTCTCGACGGTCATGTTCGACATCATGTAAATACCCATAATGCAACAAGAGAGGTGAGGTGGCATCAGAGTGAATTCTCTGCAAAGTACCTTCACGTTCAGTGCTGCGCGTAAGCTTTTGGCAAAAGTACGCATCACACTCATAACGCCCCACCTTGTATTGTTGCATCATGGAAATACCCATATAGGGATACTTTACAATCAGCCCACTTTTTTCATATTCTTCAACTTCATTCTCTCAGACCTATAAGCTCCCTCTCTCTCTCTTTATCACTCTTCCGCTGTCTAATACTCTCTTAAACTAACTTGTTGCTGCGATGGCAAAAGCTATTCTCCCCGCCTTCGATAACAGCTCACAACTTACATGCGAAGCTGAACATACTAAAAAGCTTCAGCCGAAAGCTCACAGCGATCATTAGGCGATTAAAAACTTTTCGAAGTTCGAGCGTTGAGGTTGCGGTCGCAGTTGCTCAGTCGGTTTTAGTTCTGTTGGAGAAAAGCAGCAAATACACGTTCGCAAGGTGAACGCGAAGACAGAAAAGTAAGAAAAAAATATGTTATACAAAAAAAATAATTAACTATGGGTATAAAATATACAAGTGCTGCTACTGAAGAAGTAAAATGTGTTGCAGTCAGTAATGTGCAGGGTATTAGAATATTTATTAGATAACAACAAAACCAAATAAAAACCAAGTGTGAAATGAAAACCGAAAATATATACGCGTGGAAAATTATTTCTTGTCAGCTGACCCTCCCCCTCGCGCTCCCTATCTCTATCTCATTCGTACGCTCAGGCGGGGTCTTGTGATTCAAGACTAGAACCTAAAGCCAGGAAGAGAACTGAAAGTGATTTATCTGACAAAGCGGGGGAGGAGATACAGATCAAGTGGATTCCAATATGGTGGTTTGAATTGACTGCTTATGTGTATATTTTGTATATTTTTTCCTCTTTTATTTGTCAGCTGACAGCAATGACAGTAGTCTTGTGATCAACGTCAAGTTGTGCAGTTGTCAAATATTCGAACTCGAACGGGAGAGTAAAACAGAGAGCGCGAAAAAAGTGAGAGAGTTAGAAAATAACCCACCCGTATTTTTGTGGGTGAGAATAGTTAATGTAAGCAAATGAAACATATTTTATTAAATCAATTAAAGTCCAATATCTGTTTGCTTTTCATTACCCCCTCGCTCCGTCTCGCACTCTGTGGAGCCCTTGGGACAATTCTTTTTCGAACTTGCGCAAAGCTTTATCACGTGAAGTGAAAGCTTTGGCTTTGCTGGTTAAATTTTTACGCACTGGGGAGTTTGCATTAAAAATTTTGATAAAAACTAGAAAAATACATTATTGGTTTAATTTTGCACCCACCACTTCTCAGTCAGCTGACAGAGATAAAAAATTTTCAATTCATATTTTTATGTTTTAGTTAAAGAGCCAAATCAAACAATATGTCCAACCTGAAGCGTTTCGATGACGAGGAGCGTGAGTCCAAATATGGACGTGTCTTCGCTGTCTCTGGTCCTGGTAAGCATATCAAAGAATGTGCCCTTTAAATACGTACTAGTCTCAACAATTTTCCCTTTTCAGTGGTCACCGCCGAGGCCATGTCCGGCTCTGCTATGTACGAGTTGGTCCGTGTCGGCTACTATGAACTGGTGGGAGAGATTATTCGTCTCGAGGGTGACATGGCCACCATTCAGGTGTACGAGGAAACTTCAGGTGTCACTGTCGGCGATCCCGTCTTGCGTACGGGCAAGCCTCTGTCCGTCGAATTGGGTCCTGGCATTATGGGTAGCATTTTTGATGGTATCCAACGTCCCCTAAAGGACATTAACGAGCTAACCAACTCCATCTACATCCCCAAGGGTGTGAATGTTCCCAGTTTGTCGCGTGTTGCCAGCTGGGAGTTCAATCCACTGAACGTTAAAGTGGGCTCTCACATCACTGGGGGTGATCTGTATGGTTTGGTCCACGAGAACACATTGGTCAAGCACAAGATGATTGTGAATCCTCGTGCCAAGGGTACGGTACGTTATATTGCGCCCTCGGGCAACTACAAGGTCGATGATGTTGTACTCGAAACTGAATTTGATGGAGAGATCACCAAACATACCATGTTGCAAGTCTGGCCCGTACGTCAGCCACGTCCCTGCACTGAGAAGTTGCCTGCAAATCATCCACTGTTGACCGGTCAGCGTGTGCTGGATTCGCTGTTCCCTTGTGTCCAAGGCGGTACCACCGCCATTCCCGGCGCCTTCGGATGTGGCAAGACTGTGATTTCACAGGTAAGTTCTAAGAACATAAAAATAGCAAAAATGTAATTTAATCCTAAATAAATACTTTGGGGATTGGGGATGGGGAATTAACATGCATCTTCATGCAAGCTATGAAAACTTCAATAAATAATAGCATAGTTCTGTAAAAAATTTAACATTCCCGGCATAGTTAGTTCTAGCAAGCTTATGTAATCCTTTTGTCTAACGGGTTATTCCATTTATTGAAAAAAACGTTAGTTTATTTTCAGAATTTTATATTTTTTCCAGATTAAATATAGCGATAGATTCTTTTGTCAAGTTTGCTCTTAACTTAATATCCCAATGGTTTAAATATCGCCATGTAACAGTTTTCACGATTTCTCCCTCAGTTAAAACACATTCAACATTTTTATTTTACAACAATATAGTATTTTTTTAAAAATTGCTAAATAATTTTAAGCACAGGAATATTTAGGCTAATTATCTTCGGAGATATGGCTCAGAACCAGTTTTGAACTGATTGCATATTTGAGCCGTCTCGAAGCCGCTTTTAGACAACTGAAATATCCAACTCCATATTTTCAACCTTCAGACCAAATTTGAAGTTCATAGCTTAATTAATTTAGAGATATGGCTATTAACCACCTCTTTCGAACCGGTGGTACCGACGTAACATAAAGCCTGTGACTGAAAAATCGGCCGTCTCTTACCTTTTTAACATATTCAATAATCATGGTTAATTAAGTATCCGCCAACGGATTGATTTAGATCGGATGAACGATAGTCAAGTTATAAGCAATAAAACAGTGAGTGTATACAATTTCGTTTGTACAGAGTATATTATAGTTGGGCCTGACCAACTTTCTTACTTGTTGAAAGTGTTTATTCAACACATCTCTTTTTATTCCATTTCTGCTCTTAGGCTCTTTCAAAGTACTCCAACTCCGATGTTATCGTTTATGTCGGTTGCGGTGAGCGTGGTAACGAGATGTCTGAGGTATTGCGTGATTTCCCCGAACTGTCTGTTGAGATTGATGGTGTGACCGAATCTATTATGAAGCGTACTGCTTTAGTGGCCAATACCTCTAACATGCCTGTCGCTGCTCGTGAAGCTTCTATTTACACTGGCATCACCCTGTCCGAATACTTCCGTGACATGGGCTACAATGTGTCCATGATGGCTGATTCCACCTCTCGTTGGGCTGAGGCCTTGCGTGAGATCTCTGGTCGTCTGGCTGAGATGCCTGCCGATTCGGGTTATCCCGCCTATCTGGGTGCTCGTCTGGCCTCCTTTTACGAGCGTGCCGGTCGTGTCAAGTGTTTGGGTAACCCAGAGCGTGAGGGATCTGTGTCCATTGTCGGTGCTGTCTCCCCACCTGGTGGTGATTTCTCAGATCCCGTGACCTCTGCCACTTTGGGTATTGTCCAGGTGTTCTGGGGTCTGGACAAGAAATTGGCCCAGCGTAAGCATTTCCCCTCCATCAACTGGCTTATCTCGTACTCAAAGTACATGCGAGCTCTGGATGATTTCTATGACAAGAACTTCCCTGAATTTGTGCCACTGCGTACCAAGGTTAAGGAGATTCTGCAAGAGGAAGAGGATCTGTCCGAAATTGTGCAGCTTGTCGGCAAGGCTTCGCTGGCCGAGACCGACAAGATCACTCTGGAGGTGGCCAAGCTGCTTAAGGATGATTTCCTGCAGCAGAACTCATACTCGTCATACGATCGCTTCTGCCCCTTCTACAAGACCGTGGGCATGCTGAAAAACATTATCGATTTCTATGATATGGCTCGCCATTCGGTGGAGTCGACTGCTCAGTCGGAAAACAAGATCACCTGGAATGTCATTCGTGAGGCTATGGGCAACATTATGTACCAGCTATCGTCCATGAAGTTCAAGGTGAGTGGATAAAAATCCATAAAATGAATTTAAATACGTAACCACTTTCTGAGTATTGTTCCAGGACCCTGTCAAGGATGGTGAGGCCAAGATCAAGGCTGACTTTGAGCAGCTGCATGAGGACTTGCAACAAGCCTTCAGAAACCTGGAGGACTAAAGCACACCGGCCTTACTTTAACACTCTAATCTTATATTTGTTATTTAGTTAACCTTTAAAAAAAAATGAGAAAATAACGTTCAAGAGCGTACAGTTTCGTCAAATCATAATACCGCGCAACAGCCAAAATTCCAACATTCCTCTCTTGAAGCCAAAAAGATGAAAACATTCCGGCCTGCGGTTGATACTTCTACTGTGCCCCCGCTTCCTCCGACAGCAACAACTAACGTCCTCCTTTTATGTGGTTCTTTCCAGCAAATACACATATACACACACAAAAACGCACACACCGACACACACACAAATGCATGCATAAATAGTATTATTGTTTAATGAATGGAAATTCTTGTTTTATTTTGTGAAAAAGTCATGTTTCTCCCCTGTTTGTTTGTTGAAATTTATGTAAATATTTAAAGTATGAAAAATTAAATGTACGAATAAAGTGCAAACAGCAAATACATTTAATGTAATTGAAAAGAAGCGGACTATTCTCTCTCATCTACTTTCTCAAAGCCGATAGAGCAGTTAAAAGTGAAATTGAATAAGTACCAGATACTGTGGTTTTGCGTATGGTTGAATACCCCAAGCTCACAGTTGAAAAGCGGTTATCACTTTGTAAGGTCTTTCCATATTACTCTTAAAAATACCCACAATCTGTAATTGTGACTTAGCTAAAATAATATTACATCCATAAACTAACGCTTGCTAGTGACTTTCTTTGCGGTCCGGATCGAAACCGTTTTTGAACAGTGAAAATATATACCTCTTCATTACCACCAAACAAGCCAAATGTGTTAATCATACCATAAACATTTTCTGCGTCATGGCTCTGAACCATTGTAAAATTCTTTCTCGCCGCGTTTTTGGTCTTCCAATTTTTATGAGGTTCTGTTCAGAATAATAAACAAACTTCTGCTTCTTCTTAAAAGAAAAGGGAAAGAAATCATTGTTATTTAAAAAATTCTGTAGAATATACAACCTTTATCTAACAGAAGAAAAAAAAACCTCATCTTAAAATAAGAAAGAAAATTTCTTGAAACTTGAATTATATTTTCATGGTCCATCAATGGCGATTGATGATTGACAACACCCTATATTATGCGCATATCTTTCTGTTATTGGGAATACTACTAAAGTCATCAAATGATACTATTTAGTCATCAATTTGAAACTATTGAGTTTCAAATTCTCTTGGATACTCCAAGAATCAAGTTGATATTTTCGAAAGTATTGAAATTCATATTTGTTATATTGTACTAATTACATTTATCTTATCTAATTTGTAGAACCAACTTAGTTCTCTGTAAGCTACCATTCAAATTAAAACATAAGCAATTAAAAACTGACTACTTTTATGTTGCTTTTTTACAAAACGTATTTTATGACCATCAGAAAAATTGTTCTCTTACTTTGCAACACGTACGTTGTTGGAGTGCGTCCTCTCCAAAAAATAATACTTGATATTGATGAATGTGTGCAAGGAACGATGTATATATGTTTAGCTGCTCACCTTGTAGATATAGAGTTTGTGCTCCCTAGTGAAACACATTTATTTAGTCCTTATTATGTCGTCTGGAGGATTGTTTTACATTGCTTTTACTTTTTGCGAACTACCGCTGTGCTTGCACTAAGATCAAATCGTAAAACGCCTTCTGAGCTGCCAGCTGCAGCAATCGGCAGGCTTCGTTTCACATACGAGCATTTACGAATGAATATTTTGTCAATACGTATCAAATGAATATTACAATGTATAACCGAAAAATTAATTTGATACTCTCTAGGACTATATTGGTACCAAAATTGAACGATACTGGTTTTAGTTTCAATCTGAGACAACGTTTATCAAATTGATATTGATACCGATTTTTGTGGGTTCAGGCATATTAAGTTTATTTCAAATTTTGATACGCCCTCTCCCGCCCCCGCAAATTGGACAAAACGTCATGATCGATAGTCAAGTTAGCTAGGGACACTTATATTTTTTGTCTGAAATAGATAGAGTATCAAAAATAACTGTCTTTAGAAAATAGAAACACAAAACTGAAATATATTATATTATATATATATTATATATATATTATATATAACAATAATTCAAAGCGGAGTAAGATATTTTTGATCTCTGGCTTAAACAAAAACTCTACATTTTAGTTTATTTTTACAAATTTGCTGCGATCAATCGCCAGATTTCCTTATTTTTTTGAATGGCTGCCTTTATAGTTTTCCTTCGATTTCCAGTCACACTGTTTACTTAATTTTTCACAGAACACAAAAATTTACCTATTGCACTTAAAATAAGTTTTTTTTTTATCATGGATCCGAATAAAAAGCTGTGCAATAAACAGCTCTGCCAGGGCCTCCCACTTATCACTGAAAGCACTATCGCAACTGGGCAGGCACCACAAGCTCAGGCATCGGGACCTGCGCCTACCACTAAAGATAAAATGTCGTGTTACCAACCGGCGCCAACTGTAGATTGCTTTAATCAAACCTCTTTCGATACCATAAGTTCTCCGTCGGAGTCATTGGAGGAGCCCAACGAAAGCAACCCTGCTATGGCTCCTCGCATCACAGTTTTAGAATCGCAAAATCAAATAATACCAAAATCTGAAATGGAAATAAGGCAGACATTATATGATGACGAGGATTCGGACGATGGGGAATGTCAAGGACGTATATTTGGTGTGTCGGGACCGGTGGTTAATGCCGAGGAGATGTCTGGCGCTGCCATGTACGAGCTGGT
The DNA here is from genome assembly GCA_035044985.1 of Lordiphosa fenestrarum. NCBI lineage: Eukaryota > Metazoa > Arthropoda > Insecta > Diptera > Drosophilidae > Lordiphosa > Lordiphosa fenestrarum. The sequence goes on along the minus strand of JAWNNO010002651.1, from coordinate 1,510,975 downwards.
CCGAGTGGGTCACTTTCATCTCGTGGGTGAGATAATACGTCTAGAGGGCGACATGGCCACCATACAAGTGTACGAGGATACCTCGGGCCTTAGTGTCGGCGATCCTGTCTACCAGACGGGTAAGCCACTGTCCGTGGAACTGGGACCGGGCATAATGGGCAGTATTTTCGATGGAATACAGCGTCCACTACGCTCCATTAGTGAGCTGACCAACTCCATTTATGTGCCCAAGGGCATCGATGTGAAGAGTTTGCCCCGAAATGTCGCCTATTCGTTTACGCCCGAGAGGCTAAAAGTGGGTGACATGATCACAGGTGGTGATATCTATGGGACGGTGCATGAGAATAGTATGTTGGAGCACCGCCTAATGTTGAATCCAAAGGCCATGGGTAGCATTTCCTGGCTGGCACCTGAGGGTGATTACTGTGTAGACGATGTGGTCATTGAAACAGAGTTTGAGGACACGATTACCAGGCACACTATGCTGCAGGTGTGGCCCGTAAGGCGTAGTCGACCTGCGCTAGATAAGTTGCCGGGCACAAATCCCCTACTAACTGGTCAACGTGTACTGGACGCATTCTTTCCCTGTGTTCAGGGTGGAACCACAGCTATTCCAGGAGCCTTTGGCTGTGGTAAGACTGTTATATCTCAGGTGAGATACGTCCCTAGTCTGCTAAGGACGAACGCTTTCTTTATGTTTACCAACCTCAGGCTCTGTCCAAGTACTCAAACTCCGATGTCATCATCTATGTGGGTTGTGGTGAGCGTGGCAATGAAATGTCTGAGGTGCTTAGGGATTTTCCTGAACTTACAGTAGACGTGAATGGCATAAAGGAGTCAATTATGAAGCGAACTGCCTTGGTGGCCAATACCTCTAACATGCCTGTCGCTGCTCGTGAAGCTTCTATTTACACTGGCATCACCCTGTCCGAATACTTCCGTGACATGGGCTACAATGTGTCCATGATGGCTGATTCCACATCGCGTTGGGCTGAGGCTTTGCGTGAGATCTCTGGTCGTCTGGCTGAGATGCCTGCCGATGCGGGCTATCCCGCCTACTTGGGTGCTCGTCTGGCCTCCTTTTACGAGCGTGCCGGACACGTGCAATGCTTGGGTAGTCCCGATCGTGAGGGTTCTGTGTCCATTGTGGGCGCAGTCTCTCCCCCGGGCGGTGACTTCTCTGACCCAGTGACTTCGGCCACTTTAAGCATTGTCCAGGTGTTCTGGGGTCTGGACAAAAAATTGGCTCAGCGCAAGCATTTCCCTTCAGTGAACTGGCTGCAGTCCTATTCGAAGTATATACGAGCCCTAGATCCTTACTACGAGGAGTCCTATCCCGAGTTTATCAAACTTCGCGCCATGGCCAAGCAGATTTTGCAAGAGGAGGAAGATCTATCGGAAATTGTTCAGCTTGTGGGCAAGACCTCCCTAAATGAAGGGGATAAGATAACACTGGAGGTGGCCAAAATGTTGAAGGATGATTTCCTGCAGCAGAACTCTTACAGCGATTATGATGCCTTTTGTCCATTCTATAAGACAGTGGGCATGTTGCGCAATATGATGGCATTTCATAAGTATGCCATACAGGCGGTGGAAAATACAGCTGCCCAAGAAGCTCGCGTCACCTGGGGTTTGATTAGAGAGCGCGCATCGCAACTCATGTATGAGCTATCTACGATGAAATTTCTGAACACGAAAGAAGGCCAAGAGGCCATTGATCAAGAACTCGACAAACTACATGAAAATGTTATTAAGACTTTTGCCAATTTGGAGGAGAATGTGGCACTTTATGTTTAAAAGGGTGTCGAGATCGTTGGCTTCAAAAATTGTCCAAATTCTCTGTTTTGCATTTATTGTGTGTATAGGAAATTAAAGTCGGCTTTAAGTAGAATATTTTCATATTTGGCTTAAGAAATTGACAAACATCCGGCATCCGGCAAACATCCATCTAAAATTAGGAGGGTCGCCAAACACAAAATAGTGTTTATTGGGGTTTTTAAAAATAATACCACAACAATTACAATCATATCGTAGTTCCACCATATACATATACCATTGCCGGCCTTTAGCCTGTGTACCCAGACCTTTATCTTTAAAAATCCTTTAATTGAGTGCACACTTATGCAAAGGAGCAACCAGCTTCAAGTCAGATGCCAGGCAAGTCCTTGGCTGACGCCGCCTGCTGACTTTTTATGCGCTTTTAGCACCATTATCCTTTTACGATTATCGCCGCTAAAGCGAATTGACTGTTTGACGTTCAATTGAAATTTTGCATTAAAGCTCAATGGCTTAACCCCTTCAAATTATGCAATAAGGCCATCCACCCCCAATACCCGTCGCCTCCCTCTCAGCCCCAGTCAAAATCCCAGCTGAGCCCAAGCTGCTGTTGCTCTGAAAGTCGAAATGGCAGACAGTGGCAGCGAACGAACGGAACGAACTTCGAACGGCAGCCAATTAGCGCGCATTGCTCATACGCCACGTTTGTCATGGCACACATCCACATACATACATATGCTTGCTCTCTCTCTCTGTCTCTCAGTTCGCATAGCGGAAACGGAAGTTGTAAGGGGATTTTCAATTTGCAATTGAACTGATTCTGATTTTTGGCTTGCTTTTTTTCGTCTCTGCGCTCATTTTATGGCTGGCTTGGTTGCTGCGGTGCTGGGTGGGAGGTAGTGCGGAAATGTAATCATCGCAATCCTACGAACCCCCCAACCAACACACACACACACACACACAGAGAGAGCTTTATATATATATATATATATACTTACATTTAATTTCCACTAATTGAATCGAAATCGATCTCTACATTTTTGTGCACAACTTCGAGGGGTTGACGTTGGCTTTGCGAAAATTGTGGATAGAGTTTGGTATCAGGCGACGAGAGGCAGAGGGAGGCTTTGAATTAATAAACTTTTCATATAAATCAATGGATTTTTTGTCGACATTTGGCTGCCGTGGCAAAAATTATCGCCAAAATGGGATTACCTAGCTACCGAATTCTATGCATAAGTTGAAATTGGAGAGACCAAAAAGCATGAATTGATTTATAATGAGCAGAAGAAGACCTATAAAATGACTTATCGCAGTCTCTGTGATATATTTAATCAAGGGAGTAATATGAGCTTATCAAGCGAGGATTTTTTGTGCTCGAAAAGTTGCAAAATCTTATGCAATGTGACTGTTGGCTTTTTGATTTAAATTTCAGAGAGCGCTAAGAATCGTCAACCTCATCCATTAATTTGAAAGCCTGCCATCAGCTCATTATGCCTCGAACACGACGACAACCTTATACAAATGGAAAGCGCTTGCAAGCAAAGGACATGGCCATGTTCGTGCTGTTATTGTTGTTGTGCTCCCCATGGCCGCAAGGCCAAAAGGATATCATAAGCACATAAGATGATGATGGGGGTGAAAAGACGGTGGCAACTTAATTTCCAACTTATACGCAAAATCCTTTTGATTTTGTTATTTTGAGGAAGTCTTTCGGTAGCTTAAAGGTCCTGTTCTTCAATGTTTCCCTTGGCTGAGGATGTGTCCTTTTGCGCAAATTTTGAGTGCCTGCAGTTATTTGGCTAAGTTCAGCGAGAACCTTTTTCTGCTTTGCTCACATTTTTTCGCCTCAGTTTTCGAATGAAAAAGGTCCTGCTCAATGTCCTTTCTTCTTGTGTGAGTGTGTTGTTTGATATGCTTCTGTTTAAAGGAATTTAAATTAAGCCTATGCAAATGCGCCCGAGGATGTTTTCGTTGTGTTTTGTTGGTGGTGCATGCTCGCGCGTGTATCCTGTTTGTTTCTGGCATTTTAACGACGCATTTTCGCTGCAGCCACGCCCACAAAAGTTTCGGCATAAAAATTTGCCACTCGCCGAGCTCCTTGCGGCATGTCGCCTGTCACACAACCAACTGGCCTATCACTCTCAGTCGCGCGCTCCTCCTCTGGCAGATAATGAAATTGTTGTGAACCACAAAAAAAGAAATGTAAAAGGAAACTTTTTAAATACAAAAGGATATGCGTGGGCAGGAGTGAGTCCTTTTACTGGCTGCTCGTTCGCCGCAGTGACATTGATAAAACGCTTGAAATTTACTGCGTGGCGCAGGACTCGTGTTTCTTTTTTCAACTTTGCGGTTGCCGCTGGAGCTGAAGCTGGAGTCCTGGCATTGTTGTGCTTACTTATCCCTGTCGGGGAAAAATTGCCAAAAACTCGGTCCGTCTGCTAGGCATCCCCGCACAGGCAGTGCATTTAGTCAAAAGTGATTGAAAAGGCATTTTGTTATAATGCCAACTTAATGACAACGAAATTACAACCAACAGCCGAAAGCCAACGCCAAGGCAACATCACAAAATGAGTTTCCAAATACTTTGCGACGGCAAAAGTTTGTTTTTCCAGCTAACATGAAAATTTAAATCTACTATAGATGCTATTTTTAATGGCATGCCACCCACGCCCGTCCCAGGAGTGTTCCTGCCTTGTCATGCTGGTAAAGCATTTTAATTGTTCGCTTCTAGATAAAGATAGATTGTCGATTCCAAGCGGCAAGTTTTGGTTTCAAGGACTTTATATTGCTGGGTGAAATTAACTTCTGCATCAATTAAGCTTTCTATTGGAAGGCTAAAATGAATTCAAGGTCTCAAAGACTGAATTGTTCAAAATGGAAACCAAAAAATATAATTGTCTATTCTCTTGATTACTGAGTGTACTTATATAATTGAGCATAAAGCATGCGAAAGCCCAAAAATACTAAAAATGATTGAAATGAGAACAACACTTCTTGAATCAAGTACTATTTGATTGATACAGCAAAAAATTCCAAGGAAATTAATCAATGTTGTATAAGTTTAAGCCACTAAGAACATTTTGTAACATTATTGTGTAGTCTTACTTTGTTTTAAGAATGTAGGATTTAAGGATTGACCTCGAAATGTTTTAGGCTTCGACAAAGAAAATGTTCTACTTATTTTTAGAGTCAATCGGGCTCAACTTATCACCACTTCAATACTACTTATATTGAATTGAATCTAAATTCCCAAGATGGATTTCCGTACATGAACAGAATGTCAAATGTTTTGTTTTCACAGTGAAGTCACAAGCTGAATTTGTGTCTGCACCCAGGAAAAGCAGAACGAATAATTTAAGTTCCAGGATGGTGATCTTAAAATCGAGCTAAGTTCGTTCTAAGGTGGGTGCTTTTTGGTTTGGGGGAAATGGTAAAAAAACTGAGAGAGAAGAGCAGGCATATTTGAGAGAATAGCCTTGAACCAGCTTTCACATTTTCGTTGTATATGAGAGAGGGGTGTGCGGAGAAACTATCGCGTGGAGAGAGCCATTGGTTTTTGCATCATGTTGCTTCGAAATTCCCAAGCAGTTACGGCGTTGCTGGCAAGCTGAGACGGCTGTTGGACTGACAGTTGACAGGCAAAGACTGATGCTGCTTTGTGGTATTGTGTGTTCCTTGAGCCGGCTAATACTTGGCACATAGTTTGACAATTCGTTTTCTATTCAATAAACTAAAAAAAAGGAATTTTGAATCTGTCCAACTCGTTATTCGAGAGTTAACGATATTACTCTTGAACCTGATGAGCATTTGATACAAGGATCATGAACAAGAACCGTTAATTAAAAAAAATATAAATTTAAATTATTTTTAAAATAGATGGATAATACACAATGATTTGTTAGTGACTAGCTCAACTGCTTGGGCGTGAGTTATTCTTTATTTGATTTTTGCTTTTCTTTCATGCAATTTGGTTTTGCCCCCAAGCAACATATTACATATTTGCTTACAGATGTGTTGTTGCAACACGATACAGGTGCAGTGAAATGCCCTTCCTTAACATTCTAGATATTGTTATTTCCCGGGATATATCCCGAAACAGTATTAAATTATGTATTTCGTTAATACATAGCCAATATACATGAACTGCCTTTCAATCGACACAACTTAAGAGATTCCGAAGAAGCAAAAACTTTGCGAACTATGTTAAAAAATAATTAAAAATTGTAGCCCAAATAAAATCTTACACTGTGCTAGAACGGGAACTCATTGAATCATGTTGGAAACGTGCGTGTGCGAACAAATTATTTTGGCAATTTTGAAATTTAACGCCTTATGGCAACAAATATGCATACGAGAAGTTTGTTAAATTTCAGCTACAATAACCAATAACCATCAGAAATTCAATTGCCTCGCTCTACAAACCAAGCAAAATCTAACTAATATTCCATTGCGCTTTATGAGTTCTATCAAGTGAAAAATCAGAGTTTTTCCCTTATTTTGGCCAAGCTCAATAGCACACAGACATTGCCCTCACAATGTGTTGTTTGCATGTCTGCAAAAGTGTTTCAATTATTTACGTTAAATAAAATGCAGTGGAGATAGCACAGAGTGCACGTAGCCGAAAAGTATGCTATTGAAATATTTATGCCTGGCTCGTTGGCTTTGTTCTGAAGAGAGTCTGTGTGTGTGTGTGTGTGCGGTTGATTAAGCATTTGACATACATTTATTCTTGCAGCAGTAGCAACAGCGACTGACGAGTTCAAAGCGCATTAGACATGCAAAACAAACACGTGCCAACACGCACACTTTGCCTTCTATGTTCTCTCTCGCACTCTCTGCCGCATTTCCTTGTTGTCTGTGTCGCATTTTCCTATTAGCAACCAGTCGAGCAACAATTTGCAACAAAATATGCAAATGCATCCAAGCGTGTGAGTTGCTCCTCATCTCTGCCCGTTCTTTCCATTTGCCGCATTGTTTTTCCATCTGTTTGTTGTTGCCGCCTGAATGATTCGTAGCCGTACATTTCCCAGCCAAATTTGCAGCACGTGCTGCAAAAGTTGTTCCTTTCCACACTTCTCCCATTTCAATTCTTATCTCTTGGCTCTCAGCTTCATGTCCAGAGACAACGAATCAAGTTTGGCCAAACTAACAAGAGAAATGTTATGTTGCCTTTTAATTGAATTTTGAAACCGCATAACTGAAATCGCAAAGCCAGCCAAATCTTGACCCAAGCAGGCGGACTCACACACGCACACAGACATATTGGCCTTACTGCTTGCCACAACCCTTCGACAGGAGCAATAAAAATGTTCTGAAAATCGCCCAAAAGTAATTTCTGGGCAAAGGCCAAAAAACTGTGGACAAGTCGGGAATTGTAGATACCCTTGCAAGAAGATGGTTAAAGTGAGGACAGCCAGGTCCATAAAAACTACATAAAAATCACCCTCAACCTCCTAGTGGATTTTGTTTCTTACTTTTTCTGTTCGTGCACGGCCCTAGGCTGACGAAGGCAGAAACTCCTCGGCCAGCACTCCGATCTTTAAACATTTCAAAATTTGTTTCTCTCAACGAGAACCATGAATTTAAAAATCTCTTGAGAAAGAAAATCAACTTTTGACAGCCATTTTTGCGAGCTCTGGTCCAAACCACAATAAGCTGATTTAATATGTACGGCTTCGGCGCTATGGTCCTGGTTCCAGCCTACACCTGAAATATGGGGTTAAGTGAGTCGTCACAAATTATCACTGCTAATGAGGCCAGCTGTGAAGAAGTAGCCAAGAAAAAGCTCATGGCCTTTCCATTAAAAAATTTGAGATTGAAAGAAGTTGAGTGTGGCCATTTGGGCTGTAAAATAAAGTTGTCTATGTCGTATCTATGTGTCTGTTAGACACTGCCAATATTAAGCTAACGTTCGATTCTAAAATTATTTACTTCTTCAATGGTGATCTGGCAGTTCAGTAGAAAAAGAATTCAGTAGAACTGGAGTTTGTTTCATAATATAGCAATAAAATCTAATAGAGTAGAAAATTAATAAGATCCTCCTGGGTTCATAGCTAGCCGCCAGGACGACCTCATAGTTTACTGTAAATGACTTTTAGAAATAAGTGTAGGTTTAGCAAATTCCATATAAGATAAAATTTGGAGTGGGTTAACCACAAGATATTCCAAGTGTTATTGCATAGTTGCTCGTTCGATATCGCATATTTCCTTTTTTGATATTATCAATTTCGTTCGTCAAGGTCTGAGATGACTCTTTTGTAAATTTCAATATTTAACCTAGATCTAAGAAAGGTTGAAGTGGAAGACAAGCAAACTAGTTTAAAAGTCAACTCTTTGGAGATTGCACAATTCCTGAAATGGTGAAAACATACTTAAAAGTGCGTCTAAGCCCAAGTCTTTTTAAAATAGTTCTACTCCATCACCAAACGTTACGGGCCACCCGAAAAGAAAGCGCATTCCAAGCGTTAGTTTGGTTTTGTGAGTGAGACAGCAGATTACCAGCGATTGCCAGTTGGCGATAACTGGGGCCAGTCTAGGTCGCCCGCATGGCTCACCCCAGTAGCCTGGCCCGCTCAATTAGTTAGCGCATTAAGGAGATCTGCAGTAACAGCAGCAGCATCCAAGGAATTTATTGTGTTCTCCAGTGCCCAAGTTGGTTAGTGTTAGTGTATAGAGGCGCTTATCGCTGTAACCAGGCCGGGAGACTTCGACTCGTAATTGACTTGTTGCCAAAGTAATCGTTGCCTGTTAACTGCTGTTGTCAGGGGATTATCTACAGTTCAGTTGAAATCGTCTTGCTCCAGCCCAATCCCCAACACTGGGCTATCAACGCGACGCACACACACACGTACACGCACAAGGCTCATTGAAGTGCACGGAGCAGTGAAAAACAATAAACATGCCGAGGATGCTTGCTCAGGAAGTGAAGAGCAAGTACTATATATTCTCTCGAGTCCTAATTCAAGTGCTTTGTTATTCGGCCCGTCCTGCGACGTCTCCTTCAGCTAATTGGTTTTGCATGTGTTACCTGCTGGCCTCGACCCCAGCTAACCATCTCGAATCTGTTCATTTCTGTGGCTTTCGGCGAGGCGTTCCGGAAATATGCAACAAGCGTTGGCCACAGCAATCAACGCGCGCTGAGTTGGCAGTCCCCAGTAATAGTAATGTTGGCGGCCATTTTGAAGCATGGCCATAAATGTTACATTTGGCTTTTAGCGAACCAGCTCGTGTGTGGCGGAGGTAGAGGTGGAGGTGCAGATGTAGATGTAGATGGAGGCGAGGCTAACCAACAATTTGGTTTGGCTTTTCAAAAGTCAACGTTGGCCATGAGGGGTTGCAGGTGTGCGCAGCTTTTCGCATGCTTCTCCCACTTACAACCGCTCATCTCCGCTTAATTCTGCATGCATTGCAGCCGCAATTGAAAATCCTTTTCACCGTGAACCATCCCATTAAGTGGCCGGAGATGTGGTCTGCTCTACAACGACTTTGGACTGGGTACTAGGATTTTGCTGTGCAATTTGTACATAATGCGTGAATACCTTCATTTTCAAATCTTTGACATTTTTTTCTTTTACCTTAAAGTTACATGTTACATGTTAAGTAAACATGTTGAACATGTATGGCGGAAATAACCAAGGCTTCCTAGCTTTTTGGAAACACATCTCCATTTGCCGGAATCTCCGATAGTTTTGTCAAGTTTTAACTGGATACATGCCTTAAAGTAAATCTAAAGTAACTTTTGGGATATCGCATCTCGACGCGATAATCAAGATTAAATACTCGTAAGCTTATCAAAATAACTATAACAATTCATTTTGACCAAAAAGAGAAAGGGACGTGTAGAAAATGTAAAGATGAAAAGAGGCAAACAGAGTTTCATTTCGAAACTTCAAGAAACGTATCAAAAACGATGGTGGAGTATTTAATGCCATTCCATTCTTGTCAAGTGGGAAAGGTCCTGAGTTCGATCCCCAGTCAATTAAAGATAAAGTTAATAAAATAATACAAAACAAAAATTTTTTGTTTTCCGGTTCTTCAGAAACTATTTTTACGACCTAGCCAAAAAAAGCAGTGTGAAGTCCAAGTCCAATACATTTTTAAAATATCCATTTAATCTTAAAATGTTGATTTTATATTCTGATATCAAACTGATATTTTTGAACAGGTAATTTGCAAATGTATAATTTCGACATTTTATTGCTTTGAGAAAATATAATATCGAGTCTCAGATCATTTCATTATCTATTTCTGTGCGTGAGCAGAACTGCTAAAACTTCCGCCGCCACATAACTCTTAGCACGGTTACCATCCTAAATAAACTTGGACCCACGTTTCGGCTATTCGCGGATGCCCTAAGATCTTCTAAGTCCGAGCTGGAACAATAATATCCTGATGCTAGAGTATGTATTTTCATAACTATAAAATAATTCATAAAACCTGCCCTGGATTTGTGGGGTCTGATGTATCTTCGTTCTCCCTAACTAAATGTTTCCTTCAAAAAGAGCATCTTCAGTATCGTTCTAGTCTATTAGATACAGTAGTTGTTGTTTGAGAATTTGTGTGTATTACATATACACACACCCACACATCGACTTACTCGCTCCAATGACGGCCACCTATTTGTATTTGAACCCCTTTTTGGACCATTCAATGAGCTTTTAAGCGCGCTAATTAAAAATGTGGCAACTGCACAACCAACGGCTGCTGCTGCTCCCACGCCCTCCCTCTTATCCATAAGGATGCTAAGGCTAAAGTCTCGTTTTCTATTGCAGGCAGGCGTAATTAACGCCTTCTGCCCAACCTTCGTGTGGTTTGCGGCTTTGTCTGTGTGCGAACGTTTTTAGATTGCATATTTATTAAAATGCAGCAGCCACAAGAAAAAGAAAACGAAGATGCAAAAGAAAACGGAGAGCCAGCAGAAGAGGAAAAGCTAAAATGTAATAACTCTTGTTGCCATCCCCGCTGCCGCTCGTTCAATTTTTTTTTCGCTTTTACCCCGCTTTGGCTGTGCATTTGGTAAGCAGCTTTTGTCCGCAGGTGTTGCTATTGTTGGCTCAACGCTTTATGCTCGATTATGGCGTTCATTTTTACCAAGGATTTTCAAGTCCAAGCTGCTTATTAATAGAAGAAAAATAAAAAGCACAGAAAAAAGGCGAAGCAAAATTGAGCACCCACTAATAAGCTTAGAAAGACATGGCTGCCTTCTCTGGCTGGGTAATTGTGAGCTAATTCTAATTATCAGCAACACATTCGAGAGGTGAAAAAACGTGGGGCTAACGAGTGTTTATTAATGGCGCTGCCCCGCCATCCTGTCTTTTGATGCGCACACAGATCCTGGCCCTACGCAATTAGCGCACAAATATTTCCTTTAGCTTCCTTTTCCAGGGCCCCATAAAAATGCTCAACCGAATTGTAGTAATTACAACAATTTGCATAAGCGCAAGGACGAAAAAACGGAAATCAAAAAGCGCACAAAGCACAGTGGCTCGATTTTGAAAAACATACTGCCGGACAAAGCTCAGCATCCGGTCCAATCATATCTATATCTTTAATGAGTTTGAATGAAATATTGCCATCAGGCACTAGAGCCGACAAATAAACTTTTCAAGCTTGGCTTGAGCATAATGTGAAACATTTGAGATCATCAGGCTTGTTCTAAATTCCACTTCCACAAAAGTGTTGTGGTTCTAAATTTTGTCTTTAAATCACACAACTTTTGTGGAAGTAAAATTGAGAGTATTATCCATTATCCATTATTCCATTATTTTCCATTATTTTAGCATGTATGAACCATGTCTCAACTCATTTCGACCCCAAATATATCGGTCATTGAATACCAGCTCTTTTTCGTCGCTTGTTGTCCTTAAACGAGACACTGTGCAACGGTCCACTCGCAAAGGCCAGACCAACGCTATGGCCAAAAACGCTAATTATGTAATATGAAAATGCGACGAACGACGCTTGAATTATTTGCATATGGCCGGTCCCTTTTTTTTTGGTTTTGATTTCGTTTCTTTGGTTGCCGTTCGTTTTTGTTATTTTTTAGTCATTTTTTTGTTTTGCTCCATTAACAAATTCAATTAGCAATTTGCATACAGACCAAAAAATGTTGAAAATAATCTCATCTGTCAAACAATTTTGGTTGCAATAAATCACATTAGAACTAGCGACGTTATCGAAATGAAAAGTCATGTTTTATAATCCCATATAGAAGCGAATTTTTAATGAAGATTAAAAAAAAAAAGATAGCGACTTACGTACATTTGTATTCTCCACTCCACTCGAACGAACGAATTGAAACGCCACTATGACTTTGATGGGCTCAGCATTTTCAATTGCCGAATTTAAATACCAGCGAATTAACGCAACAAATTTGCACACTTTTTAAAACAATCCCTACTATCAAGATAAAACATTGTTTTTAAGATATTGGCATTTGGCTGTATTTGAGCCAGTTTGACGAAGATTAAACCTGTCGTTCCTATGGAAGCTACAAGAAATTGTCATCCGCTCCGCACGTATCAGAAGCATTAGCAGTGTAAAGTCAAAGAACAACCCCAGTGCCAAATTTCAGCTCGATAGCTCTGAAATATATCTGAGGGAGTAGTTGCATAGAAACGAACAGAGATTTATAATCAGTTATGGAAGCATTATACAAAATCTACACTGTACATTTGTTCAGGGATGCGGACCAGATACACTGTGACACATTTCAGAACTAAAATAAGTTAAACATTTATTTCACTAAGAAAGGAGCATTTCGAAGTCGAGTCTTATGCTCTCGTTTTATCTGCACTGCAATTTAGCTATATTTTAACTAAAAACATATTAGCATAACCTAGTTAATATGAAAACTGTTAGAATTAAAGTTTAATTTAAGTTGTCATATTTATTTGTATGTTGCTCTTGTTTGATTACGTTAGATTAAACAGTAGTTGATTAAAATGTAATCATATAAATGAAATATTTTTCATACTTAATTTTAATTTTCACCTTACTGAAATATAATAATATGTTCTTTACTGTGATTTGCTGCACTGCCACAGGCGTGCCAGATAGCGGTATGGGCTGAGACGCCGACGTTGATGCTTAAGTGCTCGGAGTTCAAGTTCCAGTCAAGGTGAGTAAAAAAAAAATATTTAAGTGTTTCGTTTTTCAGAATATGGAAGATTTTACCCTCCATTGCGAATTTTTCCGTATCCCACAACATTATGCTGCATATGCATTGCTTATTTTGAGCATGAGTTATGCAAAAATGGTAAATGATAATTAATAATTCTGTCTGATACTCATTAAGAAAAGCATATCCAAACAATCCAACCAAACAATGGTCATACACACCAGGTGCTATCTGTCCAAAAGCTTGCCTTTTATGTGAATGGTGTTGAATTTGGAAATAAATATATATACATATGTACCCCAAGGCCACTATTTTTTCTCTTAATGGATAACCATTTCATGAATCATAACAAAAACGAAATCAACAAATACCTATGTATTTGTTGTATATTGCATTCGCGTTAATTTTGCATGCCCCAAAAAGTATGCAATGCCGGAAACGGAAACAACTGCTTGAAATTCCAATATGCTTTGTGTGTATATGTGCAAAAACCAATTTCAATTTGTTAACCATTTTTTGTGTCTCAATCAAATTTATTACATGGCCAAGTTACAAAAAAAACACACACACGGAGAGATGCGCGCAGGAAAGAGCAGTAAAAATATAAAAAACAAATTTGCAATCGGCGCTTATTTTCTTAAAATATTTTCACGTACGCCTGTGTATGTGTTTTGTCTGTGTACAGGACAATTAAAACCATGCCAAAGCACACACAGTGGTACGAGGCGGGATGCCTCCAGGCGGCCTAGTAAATGGTAATCAACGCAAATCCTCCATAGAGTACCGCACACGGATAGGCAATCAGCAGCTGTTGATGCTCCATGGAGAATGCTGTGGCGAATAGTTTCGAGGCCGATATGGCGCACCAGAATATGGAGATACCGGTCACAATTAGGCCGAGTGTGCCCCTGCAAAAGTGGAAAGATAGAGTGGTGAGTGGCGTAGGCGAAACACGGCGGTAAAATCAATAAACAATGCATATGCATGAAGCGACAGAGGATAGAAGAGTATAAAACGAAAAAAAGGAACTGACTGACTGAGTGAGTGAGTGTGTACGGATGTGTGTAAGTGTGCGAGTGAATGAGCAAGGCAAACAAAGACAGCAGGCGATGTGCAAAAGGATGTGCAAACATGGTACAGAACAACTACTAAGCTTGCCAAGAATGGAAATTGAAATAAGGAATAAGAAACGACTAGCGGAAATGCTACCAGATAAAACTTATCATTCACATTTAAGTGGATGAAAACTAGTGAGAAAGCCACTTCTAAAAAACACGGCCAAGTTAAATTAGGATTTGTTGGAAGGCCACTTAAAGCTAAATTTAAAATATTAAGAAGTTAAAAGTTTTTTATTATTTGAAAACCCCCCTAAGAATTAGTGATAGCCCAGACAAGTTACCTGATAAACATTTTAAGCGATTGACAGCTACGTTTTCAAAACTCTACTTTATCAGCGAAATTTGTTACCGAACTGTTTTTCATTTGAATCTTTTTTCTTCAATGGACACATGCAACTACTTTTTCTCTTCTTCAAACTTTATTGCTTGCCATTGCTTCGGGTTCACCACAAGATTTGCCAATAATTTGTGTTTCTCTATGAACAGCCCTTTCCCAAGCCCATTTAAGTCTGCCAGGGGCCCGGGCAATAAATACACAAAATTACTTTAATGGACAAACACTTTAAGACACATTTGTAACTACTTTACCCAAGACTAAAGTCTCTTAGCACAAATACAAATGAGCTCTTCAAAAACTTCTTCTTTTTTTCAACAATAGATCCTTTAAAAACAAAATTATATTATATATATGTGGAAAGTTCAGTAAGTGTAGCTGAAATCATGTGGGACGAAAAAACAACACAATTTTGAGTACGGACCACGACAGGAGGGAAACTTAACATTTTTCTGCTATTATATTGAGCTCAGGGCTCAGTAAGGTTTGCCATTTTATTTTATGAATTAACTAATAAACGAACAGCGCTTGCAAGTAACTAAATTTTATTGTCCTAATTCGTGCTCGGTAAAACGTGTTTCACAAATAACGTTTATTTTATTATCCACCGCCAACCAAGGATAAGGCTATTCAAACTATTGTGACCAAATTTCGCAACAGTTTCCCTATATTGGACATTAATCTATCATCCCGTAGGGGGAGATATATTTAGCACATTAAACTTTTTATTTAAATTGAATAAAACCTAAGCCGAACCAAGGTCCGAAAGTAAACCTTAATCCAAAAGAAAAATGCATCTTAGCTCCATTTTATTGTTGTCAATCAAAGCAGTTGAATTTGACAGCAAATCCTTTATTTCAAGGTTGTGCCGCCTTTTTTCAGGATTTCACATTTAATGGATTGCCTTTTCGTTGTCTCAGCGGCTCAGCTGTCACCTGGTTCCCCTACCACATATGTGCATACAACACACACATTCACTTTCATCTGAATTTTTTGATTTTGCCTTTTTTTCTAGGAACTCTTTGGCATTTGGTTGTTTTTATGCACCAGCAAAATGTACATTGATTATGCCAAGAAGTTTGCAACGTATTATCGTATCGCACAATCTAAACTGTTGGTTTTATAAACTCGACAACTAGCAATATTATATGCTTTTAAATGGCTGTACCAAATCTGAACCAAAACATATAATTCAGTGATTCAGTTATTCCGAATTTGATGTATATTAAGCCATGAGGCTCTAACTCTAACCTAAAATTTTAAAGATCACCCTTAATCCATTACCCTTGGTTATTGGTTCGGTTACGGTTTGGTTCGGTTCGGTTCAAAACCGGTTTGCATCCCTGATATAAATATATCCGAATCGGCCTTAGAAAGAATTGGTTAGAGAATTGGTCTTAGCAAAAGCTTCCAATTTAAATATCCCCACAATTTTACAGAGCTACAGAGTATACGACATTCGGACTTGTTTTCTTATTTTCGTTACCCGATGGTGCCAACTGATTTTTGGCCAGGCGTCGAACTTAAATGGTCTACACAGTGCAGCAGGCAAACGCCTAAAAACCAATCAAAACAATGCTTCCCACCCTCGCATCCTGCTCGGTCTTCCACCATGGATGTCAGTGTAATTTTTGCGCACTTTTGCATCACCAAACAAACTCAATTAAAAAGTCTGTCCTAGCACAAAAAAATCGCAAAAAATATTTACTGTAAGCTTGGCTGCCGGAGAGCTCCAGAGTATATGAACATCACACCCCACCAACCATACATGGCACATGGACACAGCTTAAAACCAACAAATAAAAAATGCAAGCAAACAGGCAACCAAAATGGCAATTGCACTGGACAGTTGGACAGTTTGGTGGGGGGAGTGTGTGATGGGCGGCAGCCAAAACGCTGTTGGTGTCGGAGTAAGCCCTTATTCGGAGAGTCCCACTGAAATTATGACGTGCCAAAGAAGCAGAGAAGCGGGAGTAGGAGGCAGCAAAATCGCACGCAGCATTTGCGTGTTGCTCGCATCGTCGACATAAAAAGTGAAACGAGTGGCGCAGCTGAAAAAAGAACTTACTAGAGAACCAACCAAGTGCTGGACACATATTTGAAAAGGAAAATACGTGGTCGAAACTCAACGGGAGGGAAAAAGTACACGGAACGCTGGACACGCCACTACACCCACTATCCGCCGTATACGTTCGTACGTACATATATCTCCCTCAGCGCGAAAATTAAACGGCGCATAGTTGGGCGCTGCTTTTTATACCCTTGCAGAGGGTATATTGAAATTGTCCAGATGTTTGTAACGCATAGAAGGAAGCATTTCCGACCACATAAGCGTCAGCTACGTCAGCATGACGAGCTGAGTCGATATAGCCATGTCCGTCTGTCCGTCTGACCGTCTGTCCGTCTGTCTCTATGCTATCTCCTCCGTCAGTTTTAAAGCTATACGCTGCACATTTGTCGGAACCGGCCGGATCGGGTGACTATAACATATAGCTGCCATAGGAACGATCGGTCGAAAAACTAGTTCACATGAGAAAAACTTTTTTGTTTTTAATGCAAACGTCTCCAAACTCAGTATTTACTAGTTTTTAATGCTTCTCCATAATTTTGCCAAATTTGGTCGAAATCGGACATCTATATGGTATAGCTGTCATACAAAGGAGAGTCAGAAAGTAGTCTTATTGGGAAAAACTAGTTTGTTATCAGTGGACATGTCCTTCAAATTAGTTAAGAGACGTGCTGCAAGGGTATACAAACTTCGGCAGAGCCAAAGTTAACTTTCCTCTATTTTTTTTCTTCAAACGGAGTCCGCCATAGTCGGTGGTGGCAGTAGCCCCGGAGTGCACTAAAAGCGCAAATTAAGTTGGCCACTTTTTTTATGCTTCACCTCCCCAGAACTGCAACAAAATTAAAAATCTAAATTGTTCGAGAGGGAGAAGTAAATGAAGCCACCAGCTGTAAACGAGAGCGAGGTAAAATTAGAGAAGAGATTCCCGTCAGAGGAGTGGGCTAAGAAAGTAGCTGAGCTGGTTGAAACTAAAGATGTGTTTAGAGTTTCTGACCACCTATTGACCGTGCAAAGTTCATCGAGTTCTGCTACGAAGGTAGCATGGAAAATGGAAGAATCCACCCCAAGATCTAAAAGCCAAAAAATCTCTTAGGTTTTTCCAGGATACCACCTTGTACTGCAGTGCCGATTTAAGTACGCTGCCTCACAATGTCGAACAGATAACAAAGCTGACGATAGGCATTACATAAAATTGTTGATATCAATAACTTTGGTTGAATTAAAACTTATGCCGGTTCAGCTTATTTCAGTTCACTGTACATTGCGGCTGAAAACCAATTTGCCTCTGCAAAGATGAATGCTTCTATAGAAATTTGTTAATCCTTTCCTAATATTGCAAGATGGCTCCAGGGGCACTTTACATGAATGGAACATCTATACAAATATTCTGTAGTGAGCGCTCACAGCATCTTAAGAAAATTCTAATTTTGATGTCAAACAGAGATTAAAAGAAACGAGATTACCTGCTACATATTGCATGAGTGCATTTATTGTGTTTGCTTAGCGCCGTTTTTGCCCGCCTTACATGTCGTTCGCCCCAAGAACGAAAGAATGCAGACATCGTTGAGCTCATTTGCGCTTTGACGCGTCGTCATGGCAGGTCACACAAAACGGCAAAGTCAGAGGTGGGTGCAAGTGACGGCAATGATGACGTTACCCAGCCCACTGATAGCGAAAAAGGGCTTAGCCCCTACAAATCGAATCGCAAAGCGTATCAACTATTAAAAGTAGTTTAATTTCTAGTCGCTTTGAAATTCCATACAAATTTTTGATGTCGTTATGAATGTGGTTATAAACAGAGATGCAAACCGGTTCTGAACCGAACCGGTTTTGAACCGAACCGAACCGCTTATTCCAGCCGGTGAACCGAACCGGCTTCCTTTAAGAATTGATGAACCGAACCCGAAACCACAAATAAAAACGGTTCGGTTCGGTTGAGCGCTCTGACGAGTTTTAAGACGGGAGTCGCTTTCCTCTAGCCAATGATACTTATTATTTTGGGAATTCGAATCGTTTCCCCAAGACAATTTTTCTACATATCGTTCGACTCTCTACATTCTTACCTATGCCGTAACTTTTAAGGATGACCTAACGAAAATTTAAGAACAAGTAATTCTGAAAGTCTTCTGTAATTGCCCTCCGATCTCTTAATATACGTACCATCAATGAACATTCTTTCCTCTAGTGGACAATATTTGGAATTTTCTGTAATATTTCTTCACCTTAATTCAATGCTAACCAGGAGAGTTTTTATACTTTTCTATTCTAATCTTTTCTGGCCGACATTCTCCGTTTTCAAAGATCATTCCTCTAGGATCTTATAGACGTATCCTTTGAATCTGGCACAATATATTTGCGACATTCTATTAAGGGTTTTAAAGATATTCAAATGGATTATAGGAATTCAATTTGAAAGTGTGTAAAAGTCACAATGTACCTTTGTGAACCACTGTTTGCATCCCTGGTTATAAATAGGGTTGCCGGGTAAAAATATCTGTTTCGATTTTTCGTCATTAAGGTAATTAAAAAGACATTTGACACGTTCTTAAAACTATGTTATAACTGATTTCAAAATCTAGGGATCAAAGCTCCAAAACACTACAAAATATTAAGGCGGGAAATCTAAGGTTCAGTTTTCAGAACGGTTCCTTTAATTATTTACTGGTTTTAGATAAATCTTAGATAGACGTAAGACATGTATTTAATTGGAACGAAGCGTCCAGCTAAAGAAGTTATTAAAGTATTTTCCAATACCTGAATGGAACTCATTCATCATAGGTATATTAAAAATCCATAATCTAAATACTAATCTTAAATACTTGGATTTGTTTTGAAACACAAAACTACACAAAAAATCTTCCTGTTCATAAATTCCCAAGATTTGGCTTTAACCGATTCTAAAACCGCTTCACTCTAATTTGGAACCGGACTTGAACCAGCAGACTGTAACCAAACTTGAGACAAAAACCTTTTGAGATTGGCTCTAAAACTCTTTTAAAAGAGTTTGCTCTAGTTGAGAGCCGATGATAAGACTGATTGCAAACTGGCCCTAAAACGAAGGACGGGGACCGGAGCGGAATTCCGGAATTCGGTTCGCATAATAATTTAAGTCACAACAATCGATTTTGTTTTAAAATATCCATAATACATAAGAAGTAAAGTTTCTGAATCAAGTACAGGAACTCAAAGGTATTCATTTTCCATCACCCCTTTAATGCAAAACAATTTGCAGGGCTTTCTATCTACAACTATTTTGTATTCAAATCAAACTATGTATACAAAACGTTCAACTTGAATGGAGGCCATCGCCAGGGCCAAATCTATCAATCGAATATAATTGGCATCGAGTACGTGCCACAGTCGCAGCTGGCCCAGCTTAGGCAAAAGTTTGTAATTACAGGCCACAAACAATGGGACGCCAATGCATTGGCAACTTTTCAATTAAAAACATAAATATGAAGCAAGCGAAAAGGCTAAAGCCAGCGAGTTGTGTCAACAATTACTTACTGAATGGTGATTAAAATGTTGATGCCCGACAAGACAACCATGGGCAGTAGACAATAGCCCAGCACAGAGGCCACAGCGCCAAAGGTGACCTGAGCACGGTTGACCATCAGGGATAGCAGACAATAGAAGAATATGCAGCCCAAGACGCCGATGCCGTAGATATATGAAAAAGTTACTTTGCCGCTCTGTGGAGAATGAAAGGAGACAGGATGGGATTAATTAGTGGCATAACTTTAATTGCTCCTTTAGAATTTTCACTTACCAGCAAAAGGAAGCCACCAAGTGTGAGACAAAATACCAACGGTCCAGCCATATCTGTGTCCTGCAGTATTTGTTGAGGTGTATCGCGCAGTGGATTAAGTACGGACAGTGTCTGGGAAAAATAGAGATGGATACGACCAAAATTACAACAAGTGAGGGATTACATCAACAGTATTGAGGGGCGGCCCATCATCATTCACATCGGACACAACACAATTCATTTGTTCGCTTCGCAACAGCCATAAAACGGAGGCTTCACCTCCTCCCTGCCCACTCTTTTCGTTTTCAAACATTTGTTCTCTATGCGTTTTTGGTTTCGTTTTTGCAGTTGTAGTTGTAATTGTTGTTATGTGTGCGCAGGCAGGCAGTCGCCGGGAAATTTGAAAAATGGAAATTGATGATAAATGATATTGCTGACCAGCGAAAAGCGAACGAACCAAAAGCTGTCAACGTATTTGACGCATGAAAATGTGGGGCACACATCAAACCAGGCAGGAAACAACAAACTATGAAATTTTGGGTACTAGTGGATAAAGAAGACCGCGACTAAACCTCAAATTGGCGATGCAATTTAAAGGAGATTAGATTGTGGCAGATTTCACAAGATTTGATTGGGTTTGTTCAAATCTGGAGATGGGTGTTTTAGTTCGCCTTGCAAGCTTAATAGCTTAAGTCAATCTAAAGTCAAATGATCCACAGTGAATTGCTACCGAAAGGTAGCTCTATGAGGGTGTGGCAAAAATTAAAAATAAACTTGATCTGCCTGCAAGTATAAGAAGTTTATGTCCCATAAATGTCGAACTTCTATCTTTCACCATTTTTGAGATCAGACGGACATGGCTATAATGGCTAGGATTTTAATGCTGATGAAGAGTATAGAAATGATCACCCTGATCTTGTCTGTCTCTCTGTTTCTACGCGAACTAGTCTCTCAGTTTTAAAGCTATCGAGCTGAAATTTTGCACAGAGTCTTCTTTTTGCTGCACAGTACTAATATGTCAGAACCGACCGGATCGGATGACTATATCTCATAGCTCCCATAGGAACAATCGGTCGGAAAACTAGTTTTAATGAGAAAAACTTTTTTCTTTTCAATGGAAACGTCTCCAAACTTTGTAATCAAACTTTGTTTTCTGTGCTTTTTTATAATTCTACCAAGTTTTATCAAAATCGGACAACTATATGGTATAGCTGCCATACAAAAGATGGGTCTGAAAAACAGGTTTAGTTAGAAAAACCTTTTTTGTTTTTAAAAGTAGCATCCTGCAATTTTGTATTTGTTTGTTTCTTGTGCTTTCACATAATTTTACAAATTTTTGACCAAATCGGATGACTATATCATATAGCTCCCATACGAACGATCGGTCGGAAAATAGGAAAAAGAGCATTTATTTGACAATATTTAAGCAAGCATTTGCAAGGGTATAAAAACTTTGGCGAAGTTAGCTAATCTTTCTCGTTTCTAAATTGCGGGGGCGGGAGGGAGCGTGGTCAAAGTTACCTGAATGGAGCTTTAGATAATGAAGAAATGAAAGGGTCCAAGAAAAGAGTAGTGTAAGGAACAGGTCCTCCATTGTGTACAATTTTGAAGTTTTCAAATATGGAACAATCAAAATTCCGATACCTACACGGCTTCTCCGGACATCATGCCAATTTGTACATTGCATACCAACGAAGCTCTGTAGACTAACTAACTTAGTAATCTGCAGTTTGCTTAGTTTACATTTTGACATTTTTTGCAGCATGGTATAATTATTTTTCCTGCGGAAAACTTAGTTCATGGTCTGCTTTAACGGAATCTTAAAATCTAGACGGATTCTGCGGGATCCAGTTCTTTAATAAAATTAACTGAACTATTTGAAAGTATCTAATATAAGCAAGGCTACAGACCGGCTTGATACGAATTCCGATATATTCAAACTGTGAACCGAATCAAGTGTGCAAAAAACACCTGAACCTATCCTGTTCCTAACCTACCCTTGTCAGTTCGGTTCAACTTAAATTTAATACTTTCTAGGATCTGAGAGCATCCGCCGGAGTTAAACATTTTGAAGTTTTAATGCAAGCTACTTAACGCTACACCCTTACAGGCTTTTCCACCTTAATATTTATTTTGCATGTTCTAAGAAATATCATGGTCAAACAATAACTAGACAACGGACTTATAAATTAAATTTCAAATTTTTTAACTAAATATTCTGAAATATGGAAATAATATTGTGAATATTCAGCACGTTAAGACGATGAACCATAAATTTCCGTGCCGAACCTAACGATTCATTTCATAAAAGAAACCAGCGGGCTGGTTTACAAAACATTGAAAACCAAAAGTAATCTTCCTAAATCGCGTTTACCGAACGATTGTAGAAATATATATAAAAAATACATTAAAAATGGTTAAAAACTAAAAAATCATAACACAGAATGAAGGACTGCGAAAAGAAAATAATATATACAAAAATGTATACTTTTGAAGGAAACAAGAAGCCAGGTAGGAAGAAAAAATAAAAAGGCAAAAGCCAAACAAAATAAGTAATTAAATATAACAAAAGAAGAGCTTAAAGCAAAGTAGAACGAATAATCAATTGAATATGACAAGAAGCAGCAGCAAAACAGAGAGCATAAAATCGTATGCATTGTATCTGATTGTGCCTTTTTTTTGGCTTCATTTTACCATGAATGAAATTTCATTTGTTGTGCCATAAATTGACCAAAATCTATCCATAATGCCCGCCAACTGATGCGCCAATTTAATTAGTGCATATTTCATTTCTCTTTTTTTTGTTGGAGAGACTCATTAACATTTTCATTTTTCAATTAACACAAACGTAATAAATTCCGTGACAGAATGAAAAAAAATGGAATGGAATCAACGTGAAAAGTGTAGGCAAATTTTGTACAAAATGGACAAAAATGCGAAAAGTTGCACGTAGAGCAAAAACTGAGAGAAAAAGTTTAATTAAAAGCACAAAAGTTGTTTTATTTATTTAAAAACTACAACAACGAGTGCAGGAGCAGGAGCGGGAAAAAATATGTCTTCATTAACGACAAAACCAGGCAAATGCAACAACAATGCAAACGAGGGGGGGATAAAAAGGGAGAGAGACAGAGTGGAGGAGAGAAGCATTTAAATTTCAATTATAAAACTGAGTGAAGTGGGGGCGCAAAGTGGACACTTCTTCTGCTACTCCAACTCCTCTGCCTGATGCAGGCAAATGGAGCTTTCTACCATCTCTCTAAATATGCAAAATGTCTGTGAATTACCTTCTGGAATATGTGATTCGGATTGATACCCAGTTCTGCAAAGAAAAAAACAACTAATGTTACATCTATGCCTGGGCAGACTTATGGCGCCACTTACCCTCCAATAACGGAGGCTCATCATCAAAGGCGTTGCCCGTTCCACTGCTGCCTCCGGCACCGCCGCTAGCGCCACCCGGCTGATACGACTTATCCTGGCCAAAACTGTTATCGACATACGCCGTTGGATCATAGAAGCCAGCCAGACCCTGAGTGGGAGGATCATAACTGGGCGGCACCGACGCCTGTGTGTTGTCGAAGGATTGGAAATTTCTGCAGGAACAAATATAAACAATAAATAAAGTCTGCAACAAATCGCACTGCCACTCACAGTTCCTGCCCAAATTCCGGCATATCAAAGTTGTAGCTAGCATCGGCCGCTGGCCCAGAGCCATAAAAATCATTGGGTCCGCCAAATTGCGACATCTTACACACAATTCGTAGGAAAATATATTAAAATCTAACAATAATAAAGTTCAACACGTCACATACGCCTTTCGATAGACACTTATCGATAGCTGAACAGCTGCGCGGTCAGTGCTGTAAAATGTGCAAGGGCTTCACAGTGGGCTCCGGAAGATCATAAAGTGGGTAAAAATTGTGTGAACCGGGACTTGATTTCATTTTCTCGCTAAACCTGAATCTGGCTTTAGAAACTTTGTCTTATTATGGTTTACTGTAAATTTGACATACTAATTTAGTACATTTCCCAGGACCTGATATGCTGGAAAACAGAATATTTTTCAAATCTGATTTTTCATGGTAAAGTATTACTTATTTTTTACCTGAATGATTTCATTGGATATAAGTTCGTGATCGATCGGCGAAGAATAACCTCTCAAGTTCTACTGAGCCGATTTTGATGATGTAGGACTTAATGAACGCAGAATTACCAAAACCAGAGTTGTCCGGTCCATGCTACGTAAGTGCCTTGTTTGTAACAACCAAAAACTGAATGGAAATACGAAAAGCCTGCTCTACATTATTCTAGCTTCTGGAAATTACTGGGTATTCCAAATTTTGAGCGTGCGCTCGGATAAGAGCACGAAGAAGAGAGAAACTTATTTCTGTCCTGCTATTTTTTTTTTATTAATAACTGGTAAATATTTAATATATTTTGCGATCTCAGTCACTGTCAGAACTTATACAGCCTTGAACTGCTACGCTTGACAGCTAGTACTTACACTTAATCGCTTTTCACTAACCTCTTAGACCAATTATTTCTGGGTACATTGACACTGTTTAAAAAGGGCGGTGTCCACTCAACGTGAAATATTTTACGTGATAAAGTTGATATTCCGCAGGTTCTCAAAAGAGTCTGCAAAACGATAGCCGATTTTTTATCTGTTGAATTACGATTCGAAGTAGCCTTGCTCTGTTACTGCGCTGTTAAGATTCAAAGAAGCTATTCATATCTTCAGTTCGCTGCAGAAGTTGCCTTTAGTTTCCAAGTTGCCAGGATAATTTCTATAATTAACTGTGCATCAACTGCCAACAGCCTTCGTAGTTACATTTTCAATTAATAATAACAAGCTAATCTTCAGACCCTACGGAATTACTAAAGAGCAGATAATACAATTCCAACTGCGCTTGTCACATCGCATTGGAGGCAGTATCTGATAATATAATAACATTTATTAATTATAGCTATTCAATGTTTTTTAATTATATTTACAAACATGTTATGGAATAAAGAACATATTATTTAGGAGCTACATGTTGTATATTTGAATATATGTGGAGACTTTGTACGCGATTAATACTATATGTAAAATACCAAAAAACGAGTCATTGATGTTAAATTTCTTGGGTTTTTCTGTTGTTAACTTTGTACACTGAATAAGGCAAATAAGTTTAATGCAATTTCTATGGGTGGGATTGAAATAATATTCACAGATATTCCAGACTTTTTAGAGCAACCAATAGCAAATATATTTTTAAGCAATTAAAACATGTCGCAAAGAAGTTTAGAATTGAAAAGGCGAGAGAACATTTAGAAATCCTAGTTTCTAATCCAATGATTCGCACCATACAGATAATATAGGTATTAAAAATGTGTCACTTATTACATGCTTAAAATTTTAATCAATCCAATGTATATAATAATATAAGTAATCATGATACAAGGCATCTTTGATGAACTCTTTCGACGTTCTGAACTGACATGGTCGCTTCCGATTTCGTAGTGTAACTTGTAGTTATTATACCGTAACAAGTAAAGTAAAATTGTTCTCTCAAAAAGTCGGGTCGATAACAGCCTTCCATAGATGGAGGACGCAAACAGCTGGTCTTTTTTGCTAAGAAACATTTAAGCAGATCTAAAATGGAGGTTATTATTAAACACTTAAAAATATTTAAATGATGTGCAACTCCCTTGTAAACTGTGTGCATTGAAATTTGGCTTAACAACTGTGTTCCCATGGATGTTCTTAAAAAATAAGCTATGACTCTTTTTCTGATCGACACAAACACACTGTGTTAATGTGAAAATTGCTTTGGTGGTTTAGACGCCTAGAAAAACATACATACTATAATACATTAGGGTGCACTTATTAAAATAAAATTTCAAATTTAGAGAGGCCGCCCCATTAGGGATTAATTTTAAATTATACATAATAAAATTAGAAGAAATATAAACAATTTTTTAAGCCACATCAAAATTTAAACAATGAAGTCATAGTTGAAGAGTAAACATTTTTAAAATCTGGTTCGATCTGGAGAAGTTTTCAAAATATAAGCAAAAATGCTAGACGAATATACTGGCTAATTGTTTGGTTCTTTAAGTTCTTGCTATGAAGTCGGTGTAATTGAAATAAGGCCGCAACATATAATCCAGGAAGAAACGCTGTTTTATCCATCAGAAGAAGGAAGATCAATCACTTATCCTTCCAAAAATTCAAGACAATAACTTCTTTAAACTGGACCTTGAGCACTATGAGCATTAATTCGAGCCTCTGCACTTTAAAGCTATCTAAAGCGACGAACACATCTAATTATCATGGTTCCAGTAAAATTAATTTATTTTTCTTGTAATAAAACTTTAGAAGCAGTCGATTGAATCCAAAAACTGCTCTTTCACAATTAGCAGATCGTCTCCAATATGATTACTTTGCATTACGTTCTCATTCTATGATGTCTTAAAACTAAAAAAACACAATCCTAGAGAGTAAAAATATATGATCTACATTTACACATTTTCACTTATTTACCAAAAATTAAATGATAAAAATGCATTTGTTAATGGTTCTCTGGATGTTATTTGCCTGGCCAATTATTTCAATATTTCAATTTTGTTAAAACTAAACTAAATGAAGATTCGTCTTGCTCCTCGGTTGGAAAGGGTGTAAGAGGGGGGAATGGGGTGTGCTCTGGGCAGGAGTTGCCACCCATCAGACTGCCTTCGCAGCCCAGCTCATGCTCGCCAGGTGGACACTGTGGAATGACTCACTGGGGCAGGTCTGATTAAGCCTAGCACTATGGGTGCATTCCTAGTTACAATCGGCACGACCATCGCAGACAAAGAACCAGGAGATGCACACACCACTTGAGCGGTACTGGAAAAAACCCATAGATTAGAATATCTGGAAACATGGCTTGCTAATTTATCATTACCTGGAAGGTGCTTGAACTGCAGCCTGTTTTCTAAGCACTGCACTGACCGCCCTCCTGGTCGTTGAGCTCAGTGAACGCTTGTTGCGCTTTAATCCGCCGTCCCGTCCACAATTAAGATGGCCTGTGTCTAGGGAAGAGGCATGAGAAGGAGCAGGAGGTGGGGGAGGAGGATTACTCAAATTGCTCAATTTGTGGTTGTTGTTGTGAGGAATTTTGGACTTGGCTGCAGCTGTTGTTGCTGTTGGCATCGGATTGGAGTTGAGATCGAGCGTGGCAGATGAGGAGCGTGTGGCTATATTAAAGCAAACACTACCACCACCACCAGGAGTACAAGAAGAAGCAGACGAAGAAGAACTACCCACCAGAGTGGGAACACTGGGTATGGCGGAGGCATCACGATAATAGCGTGCGGTCACAGCCATCGCTGTGGTGGTCTCAGCGCCGGCTGCTGTTCCGGGAGGTCGCTGATAACGTATCCGCGAACGACCCCTGAGAGTCATGTGATGATGAGAAGTGCGTGCAGCACTGCCGCGTATGGGCGGTATGGTAGCTGAACTCCCGGCCCCACCCATATGGCTCACCACCGGAATTTTGCTCTCACTGATTGTGGCATACGTTTTGAAAACCGGCGACTGTTCCTGCTGCTGCTGCTGTTGTTCCGCTTTACGTAGATGTTTCAATTCCATTCTAATCCCGAGCAAAAAGTGTGGATAGCACATAAGTTAAAGAAACAGAAGTACATAGTAGATTTCAAGGGGAGGATGAACGGAAGACACGTCAAAAAAAAGGAACTCAAAAAACAGGCCAAAACAATTGGTTGCAACAAAATTTACATTCTTGGGTTTTTTATTTTGCGAAACATAAAATAAAATTAATGAAAAGAAAAGAACAGCAAAATACTTTCAAAATTTTGGGCATGCATAAACAGAATTATGTTTTAACTATTAATAAGAAAGTAATAATAAGATCTAGGGGAATTGTGTAAGTACATAATGCGTTATTAATATTATTTTAATATCAAAATTAGCGGCTAAAATTAGTTAGTATGTATACAAACTCCACTTGTTTATGAATATATGTAAACATATATGGTTAAGGGTGAGAGCCGGTTGAAAATTTTAAAGGAAAATCTTTCAAAATCGTTGCTTTGGAAACTGTGGAAGTGGTTATTTTTGATTGGTTACCTGAGTACTGCATCATCTAGTATATATATTGAATATTGAACAATCGAGCAAAGAAAACTTTAGGTCGTGAATGTAAGAAGTTTCCTTAATATATTCCTTATAATCATTAAAAATAACTATCCTTTAGTTTCAGCTCGAGTTCTATTTTAAGTTTAGTGCATCTGCACTGCATCCCTGCTCTAAATCATCGATTCGACACATAAAACGTTATCCTGTTATTTCTCTACAGGTTATCAAGCTAAATTTCGGTAACTAGATGATACACTCAGAAAAAAATCAAGAATTTGGTACTTGAATCAATTACGATGTCAAGAGAACGGCAAGTACAAGAATACCTAATTCGAATATCAAGTTGGATTTTGTTCAATATGCTGGACTCCAGACTGTTTTACGTTGGATTAGATACATTGAGAACTATTTTTAAATCGTTTCAACATACTCTTACTTAAAATAATGAAGGTTATGTTTAGTTAACATTCAAAAAGCAAGTAAGGAAAGCTTTTCAACTCCAGTCCGGTTTGCAAACCTAATTTTAAGTATTAATTTTAGTCCTAGCAAGTTGGCAGCAGATTGAAAAAAAGTATTAAGAATCTTTCGTACCTAATTTAAGAACATTCAAGACAGTATGAAAGTTTTGTGTTCAAAACGGTATACATTTTGTCTCTATCGTTCTAGAACTCTATAGGTCGTTTTTTTTCTGAGTGTATGGTAGCAAATCCGTTGGAATTGAATCTACTTCGCTTCCGCACAGTGGTATATGTTTTGTGATTTTCCTAAATTTTTTTTTTAAAATATATCAACAATAATAGAAATTATTTCAAGTCCAATGGGACACCAAGAAAGTAAATCCAACAAAATGCTAAAAACCAAATAGGATTACTCAACCGCTCACAACGAAATCAAATCCAAAACGAGATAACAATAACAAAATTATGAGTGCTGCTTGATTGGTTGGTTTGTGATCGGGGAGGGGGGAGTTGGGTGGCTGGGTCAAACTCTTACTTACCTCTTGCTATAGACTGCCAGACTGCGGGTGCGACTGCTGCCCGAAGTGGCCAGTGAGTTGTTGTTAGTGGTATTGCTGTTGTTATAGCTATGCAAGGAGCTGCCTAGATTATTATTGTTATTGTTGTTATTAAGATTCTGTGCCAAGACAGCCGCAGCAGCCGCGGCTGCTGTGGAAGTTGCCTGCGCGCCAGTTGTACTGGAGCATTGACCCGGTCCCGGTGTTTTGAGGTTACTGCAAATCGTTGAGTTATTGCGAAAGGGCTGGGAACGAGCTCGGGTATGGCGCAGATTCGAGTCCTGCTCGCTGTTTTTCAAAATAAAGTAACTGTTTAGTATTTCTCTCTTGGGATGAAGTGGGTTGTCACTAACCTGTTGCTATTCACATTGACCGAGCGTGAATGATGCCTGCGCAAAGCCTTTATCTGATTGAGTTTGTCACCCTGGGTCTGTGCCTGCTTCTTCTCCAGCGCCGTTTGGGTCATACGCACTGTGGAGGCTATGGTGTGACGTGCTGCCTCAAACACATTGGCACTAGGTTTACGCAGTTTTTTCTCTGTACAGCTGCCGCTGGCCGCTTCATGCTGAGTGCCAAATGGCACAGACTGTGTACATATAGTACGACAGCTCACAGGATTTACCAGACGTCGCAGCGAGGTGGCTATTATGGTGGACTTATTGGCTCCGGAGGGTGATTTACGTCGTCGTGTGGATATGGTGTAAGTGCCAGCAGCAGCAGCCGAAGGCTGCTCATTGGCTGCACTGGCCGTATCCGTGTCATTATCGCTGCCCTCATCCAAATATTCCTCATGTTCTTGGTGCTCGCGCTCCAAGAGCTGGTCGGATAGATCCTCATCAGTGCCGGCGGCATCTAGAGTGTCTGGATCATGCAAATGCATGGTGTCCACACGTTGAGAGATGCCTTTGACGCGTGTTAACAGAAGATCCACATGTTCGGAAGTGACCGCAGCGGCCAGTTTGCTTTTCAGTTCCAAGCTGTTGATGCCATACTTATGCTGCAGCATGGGCAAGGAACTGCGTCGACGCATACGCTCCCCCTCTGACCACAGCCAGCTCTGCTTGCTATAATTTGAAAAAAAAATAACATAAGCCACCGGACATAACATCCTTACACTCCACTTACTCCTCCATCCATTGCTGCTGATGACCTATTACTGATCCCGGTCTACACAATCTCAGCCAGGCAATCGCTTCCAGTGCACTAAATCCATAGTGCTTCATCATATACGCTCCAATTAGACTACCAGTTCTGCCCAATCCTGCTTTGCAATGCACTGCAATGGCTCCCTTCGTTGTCTCGCATATCGATAGAAATTTTTTCAATATCGCATCACTGGGTGTACTTCCGTCTATGAAGAACAGATCCTTGTGATCAAAGCCGGCATTCTCAAATGAAGAGGCATGGTACACCTTTGCATTCAATCGGATTACTGTCGTCACATTATTATCCCGAAAATAGCTGAAATACCGTTCAGGTGCATGACACGGATATCCGTTGGGCAGTGTCTTGCTCTTCTGATGTGGTCCGCAAAAGGCAATAAATTTCTGTGGTACAATCCAATTGAAGTCGCCGTTCTCTACACGCTCAAAATATTCATATTCCTCGGCATCGAAATCATCGAAATTAAAGAATCTCGACTGCAGGGCCTTGTGAATGGCATTGAGGCAATCCAGTAGAGAGATTTTGAAACTACTTGGACCATAGCTGGCATCACAGAAGCGCGTATAGGCGGGTATATCACCAGCTACCAAAGTTCTGTAGGCCTCTTCGGGCGTTTTATTCAGGTAGATCATCTAAGGGAAAATGAGAGATTGGAAAAGATTAAGTAAATTCAAGCTGTGTTCGAGATAACACTATTTGTTTTTTTCCATCTTTACATTTTCTATACAACCCTTTCTCTTTATGGTCAGAATGAAATATTTAGAGTTTCGAAATTATATGAAAATAATAATGTTTGACAAAGTATCGAATAGTAACAAGTGTTTCTGTCTGGTCATACAAAATTGTTGAACAGTTTTTAAAGGCTTCATAGACTTGCGACTTACAACTCTTTCCCGTTTGAAATGAACTGTGAACATTTTGTGAAAATCGATTCAGCGGCATAAGCACCTTCTCTAGAGCCTAAGGACCTGCCTCAACCGAATAATAAAGCTTGCACAATTTAGGGCTTAACAAACGGCACCCAAGAGTTCTAGGGATTACAATCTATATATTTTTTGAAAAAATTAAGATCTTCCATAATCATTTTGAACCGAAAGAAGCACCCCTCCACACCTTTTCGTGGGTGAGCCGTGTTATTTTGTTATTTGTGCAATAACATTTTTTCAACGTTCCTCACTTTAGATTAGCTTAAATCATGAAACCAAAGATTAACACTTACTGCATACGAACCAATCAGATAGGCCGCATTCAGACGCTTGGCCGGGTTCATGGAGGTATAGTGTACAATTTTCTTGTTTGCGTGACATTTGGCACTCAACTTGGTGTTCAACTTGATGCAGTAGCGATAAAGCATACATATATTGAGCGGACCAAAGTCATTGTAAAAGTTCTCATAGATAAACTCATCGTCTATGCTGAAATAGTGGGTGTTGGTTGTGTTCTTTGGCTTGATGTTCTTCTTGAAGGCCACAAAGTACAGGCGATCTGACAGCAGAAGAGTAAAGAATTAGGGTAACTGAATTATACAAATATTTGCATTAATCTTACCTTCTTGCATCTCAGATGCGCAGACCAACAGATCTGAGTTATCATCGTCCAGCATCATGGCAGATTGGCAACTGAAAGCAGTAATTTGAAAAATAGCTCCATATGATGAAAGACTGTAAGCCCACGCACAGTTCCTAAGCAATGCTTCCGCTTCAATTTTTAATACTAGAAATTGCTTCATTCAAGCTCGCCCACCCAACCTGTAAAAACCAGACCTTGCCTTACGTGGATGAGAGTAAAACTGACGATTTTCCGCAACGTTCTCTCCTTCTGTTTGTCACTTTTACCAACTGTATGAGCCTATTGTCTACCCTGACCCCCCTACACTCGGTATCCACGGCTATGCGCAAAAGTCTGTTGCCTTATTTGCTCTACTTTTCTTGCACTCAACATGTAGGTAATGGCTTTATTGATATGCATAAGACCATCAGTCAGTCAAGTACGTCAAGTAGGCAGTTTGTGCTAAGGCAAGACAGAAAAGTTGAAGGAATTATAAAGGTTTTCTTGTAGATAACTGAAACTAATTTATTTTAAGATTGGCTCTTACTAAACCCCATTCTACCCACTCTCACTCATACCCTAACCTAACGCTTTGTTATACATATGAAAATACATATTCGATTTTATGCAAATTTGTAACCTTTTCCATTAGCCACTAAAACATCAGTTGGCGTGCCTTGAGCGTATGTTTTTTGGGGCTAGGCTAGAACACTAGCCGTGCGAAGCCCATGGGGGCCCTAGTTTCCTTTTCCTGATTTAAAGTTTAAAAGTCAAGCGAATAATAAGGAGCTGGCAGAGCTGTTGTATTTTATGGCACATTTGCATGTCGACTAAAGACCGTGGCACCAAGTGCTAGACCAAATCTAAAGATGGATGGCAATTTGAGACTTTAAGGTGTATAAAACCCCTTTGTATGTATTGGCATGACATTGGTGAAGGGCCGCACAAAACGATGGAAACAAAAATATCTGACTATGAATATAGGGCAAACACTTAGGAATGTGTGATATTTGTAGGTTACCTAGATACGAATGTGTTAAACTACATGTGTCTTGCAATGAAGTACATGTTTAATCGTTTCTCATACCCGTTAGGGAAGTATTTCCGGCCCTCTTAACTGTTTAAATATTCTGATTCCGTCAAAAATTTTGCATTTTGATTCCTTAAGACTTTGAGATAAAGGTGCTCTTATAGATAGACAGAAAGGCCCACAAACGGAAAGACATAGGGGATTCAAACAAATTTTGAAAAACTTCATCTTGTTATCTTGTTTATTATACCCAATAACTGATGTCATTGTTAACTTTACTCGGATCCAAAGGTAAAAATATTATAGGAATTTCGAAGGAAGCCTCTCCGGCCCAATAAAATATGACCAAAATCAACAGCCGAGTCGATACATCAAAATGAAGGCACCGATTCCAGATAATTCTGCTTTCGGAACAATAAACTTAGCTTCTGTAGCAACAGGGACTTTACAGTCCCTTTTTGTATCTGTTTATATTTAAGCATACTTGATTTTTGGATACTTTATATAACCCGTGGCCGGGTGTGGTACAGCGGGTAGTGTGTGCCTGCCAGTCAAGTTAAACTAAATAAATCCAATCTTTCATTTATTCATAGCCCCTTTCAAGATTTCGATTAAGGCCAGAGCTGCAGGCCTAACAAATTTATCTAGTCTCCGGTTTACGGTTTAATGTTCCGAAATTCGGGATTCGAGGTTTTATGCGAAGTTTTTGATTCGAACCTTAATCTAGCCCATGCTTTACACTAGTGGTGTAAAATTCAAGTTGGCAGTCTAGCTCTTGCATTTGTTAACCATTTAATAAGCTTTTTCGATATTTTTATACCCTGTTCCTATTAAAAATGGGAAAAGGGGGATCATGAAGTTGTGCGAATGTATGTAACAGGGAGAAGGAAACAGTTCCGACCCCATGAAGTATATATATTCTTAATCAGCGAGAACAGCCGAGTCGATATAGCCATGTCCGTCCGTCCCTCTGTTCGTCTGTCCGTTTGTCCATCTGTCTATATGAACGCGTCGATCTCAGAGACTATAAGAGATAAAGCCACAAATTTTTGCATGAAGGTAGGTGTTTTCCGTACGTAGATCAAGTTGCAAAATCCCCTCAGAGTATGTTCAAAATGGCATTCCCGGTCCAACATACATACATTACAGTTAATTCACTATTATATACATGATAGATTTTATTAAGCTGTACTATATCAGCGTTCTTTTATCTCTAGCAATCGCTCGCTTCGGCGATGACCTGTTTGTTGTAATTGCCGTTTCTGACTTGTAGCAAGATATGTGACTAAAAATAGCTACCGCTAGATGACGCCACTATCAGTAAAGAAAAATTCAAAATGGTGTGTGGAAGTGTTAAGCGACTCTTTCACTTGCTTTTTCTCTCTTTTATGATTCGTGAGTGAAATTGAAATTTCAAGTCGGAGCAACTCCCACGTGACGACATCAAAAAAAATCACCAAAAACAACAATGTGTGCACATATGTATGTACATTTGCTGACATAAGCCAACCGTACACAGCAGTCTTATCTTGCTTTAGTAAACATTGAAAAGCGAGGGAAATTAGACACTACCTAGCTTGGGCTCGGACCACTTTTAAAACAATAACCATTTGAAAAGGCGGCAAACAAAAACAAGTTTTAAAAATAACATAGCTAAATGACGTCACCAGAAAACAACAACAGCCCCAAGAATAAAGCAAAACGTCAATGGCGATTGAATTCGAGTCCGAGAGACCATTTTCAAAAAGTTAGTTGTCAGTTGGAAATACCACAACAAAACACAAATTCATTTTACAACAGCAGCAAATGCAGTGCACCTCCCACAGCCCCACAACCCACCAGTTGACTGCGCAAGCCCCAACTCTCTCAAAAGCTGCTCTCTCTTTCTCTCTGGCTCACTCTTTTCATTTACACTTGCTTGTGTGTGTGTGTGTGTGTTGTATTAATAAAAGCAACCAACGCATTTTTCTACAAAAAGAAACGCGAATGAATGTTGTTATGTACTGCGTAATCAATTTTGTTGTTTTCTTTTTTTGGAAACATTGCTGGACTATTTTCGTGGTCACAGTATTTTGGGGGCGGCGGTTTCTTAAGATTGAGCGAAGTTTTTCATTTTGCTGGGACGTGGCGCACTCACCTAAACTTATTTTGGAATTTATTGTTGTGTATGGATATGCACAAGACCAGGACTAGGACGACGAGATGAAAGAGGCAACAGCAGCACCTCGCGCACCCATACCATAATCAGCATAACACTAGAAATTTGAATTTTTTTGTTGTTTTTTTTTTGTTTTAGTTAGCGAACAGTACACATAGGAATTTTATTTGTATATTTGGTTTCTGTCTGTGTTAAGTTAACAACATTTTCAATGGAAGCTTTTTTGCATTTTTTTTATTCTCCTTTCCGTTGCTTTTTAAAATTTATCGTAACGGAAATTAACGACACACGTATTGCACAAGCGAGAAAGCTTTTTTGAGTCTGCTCGAAATGAGCTCCAAAACTGAACTGAATCGACTGTGAGCGCGTGGAGCATGGAGACCGACAAGTTGGGGCGCTTTTTTTATGGAATGCATTTAAAACTCTGAGAGTGTGTGTGTCAGAGAGAGCGTAAGAGAGTACAAAAATAAACAAGTAGCAGGGCTGAGAGCCAATGAAAGAGATCGCCAAGTGACGTCACGACTGCATCTTAGTGATCTTAGTGATGCACATTAGTGCATCTGCACCCAAATATATGACACTTATTAAGGTAAAAGCCTGCCTGCGACTTGTGTGGCAGCGCAGAGAGAGAAACGAGTGCGCTCTTCAGGGAAGTCACCTCTATAATTTTGCTCATTGACAAAAATCCATGTTGGCGCCATCACTTCTGTTGTCGTCTTTGAGCGGGGTGTCGAACAGAGCGTTTAACGGTTTTATTATCTGTAAAAATTAGTCTTTACAATGGATAAACTTAAATTAATTATAATGCGTAATAATACTGTCCACTCTGGTCGGTTATATCAGTAACAATGATTTGAAATGATTCGCAGGTTTCTTAAAATACGTAGCAATTCACATTGAATAGAATTATCGATAAATGAAACTGATTAAACGTCGATTGTGACTAGGGTTGTTGAAAATAAATATCGATATTTTTTTTAAAAGGAAAAATATACCACTAAATGCATATTTTTTCGAGGCTACCTATAGATTTTGATTGCAGAGAGATTGCTGGAGTCAAATGACACCTTGAGGTT
The DNA here is from genome assembly GCA_035044985.1 of Lordiphosa fenestrarum. Classification (NCBI taxonomy): domain Eukaryota; kingdom Metazoa; phylum Arthropoda; class Insecta; order Diptera; family Drosophilidae; genus Lordiphosa; species Lordiphosa fenestrarum. Next base: position 1,474,693 of record JAWNNO010002651.1, on the reverse strand, counting down.
ATTCATTCGTCCTGTTATTCTAAAGATACAAATATAAAGAAAAAATATCAAAAATATCAAACGATATTTGATATTTTTCGTTTTTCTTTTGATCGATCGTTCTAATGCCAGCTATATGCTATGGTCATCCGATTTTGACACAATTTTGTAGACATGGCTAAATCAACTCAGCTCGGCTCTCCGATCAAGAAAATATATACTTTTTGAACTCGGATATGCTCTTCTCGGCGCTGCAAACATCTGGACAATTTTAATATATTCTGCTAGAGTATAACACATACAAATTAAGAGTCAACAATTTTTGATATATTTAATTATGCATTGAATCGACATTAAACAGAAAATATCAATATTCTCACTTTTACGGCTGGGCATGATGACGCGCAGTGTACTGAAATAATGTTATTGACTAAAGTGGAGGCTACTATATACTTCCAAATCTAAGCTTAAATTTATATTATGCTTTTAGCTTTTTTAATCCGTTTTATGATTGACAACACTGAAAATGAGTCAGCTGGCATTTTTAAGTACTAAAAAATACCAAAAGCAAGTGCTGCCAAGATACATGAAGGTGGGCCAAGTAACTGTGAAATGATCTTGAGTGAGAAACCGTTATATTTGAATTTTATTAATGGAGAAGAAATCTGCTGCTGTAAATCTTATGTAGAATCAATATTTATTTGTTAAGTCAGGCAAGTTTAATATTTAGATTTAAAATTGTGTTCAGTTTTATTTCTCCAACAAACACACAAGCACTTTGCTTCAGTGAGATGCAGCAAAGAAAATCAGGTACCAAGCACTGCCCTCTCTCAATTATTACGCTCTCTCTCTCTCTCTCTAACTCTTTGCTGTTCTCGCCTGACTTGTTGCTGAGATTGTGGGCGATCACTTCAGTTTCAGTCCTGAGCGCCTTTCAGTACCGAGTGTGGATCTTTGGCGAGCGGACGGTTCGGTTTTGTTCCGGCAAACGAATTTCCATAAATCTCCTTGTCTCTGGGAAAATATCTTCTTGTTTCTGCTTTCGGTGTGACTGCTGCATACTTGTGTATGTGGATGTGTATGAGCGCGCGAGTGTATCTGTGTGTGCACTACTCCTACTCCCTTCTTTAAGTTTATAAAAAGAAGAAAACAAATATTCGAATTGTGTTTGCTTGTTTTTGTGTATAACAGAAAATGTTTTCTTGGGGCGCACACCAGGAATAGGGAGATCTGAAGTTGATACACTACATCATCTGGTAAGTTAAGATATATCGAAAGAAAACATATGTTAGTTTCCCTAGGCGGAGTTTAATGCAGTTTGCAGCTGCCGACGTTTATCAGTTTTGCCCCGTTTGTTGTCACTGCCTACTTCTACTTACTTCTTCCACTACGAAGTACTCTCGGCATTCGCATCCGTTGTTGTTGTTGTTTTTTGTGCTGAGACATTTTTATCTTTGCCATGTTTACACAACATTCTTCATGAGATTGGCTCCAAAGAACATGGCAAGCCATTGGAAAATTCCAAAAAAATTTAGAAATTTTCTTCAATTAATTATCTAGAAATATATATTTTTTATATTAAAATCGGCTTAACCTTATGATAATAAAAGTACGCAAGCAAAGACTAAAGATTATATTGGTACAAGAGCAAATTCCATGAGCAGGAAATTCGCCCTTTGAGTGAGAATTGAAAGGAAGCTGTAAAACATCCCGCTCTTCGATATGTCAGATTTGTCTAACAGAACTCGGATTCCCTGCATTGATTCTTCCAAGCATTAATAAAAACAGAGATGCCCACATAAATATTTTTTAAGTCTAGAGGTTTTTGGGTGAAGGTTTTGGTTTGAGCCTTCGGGTGGTTCATTTTATACCCAATGTAAAAAAAAAAGTAATTTGTTAACTAAATACTAAACCTGTTTATGTTTACTTCCGTTTAAAACGATAGACTCAATTTTAAAGACTTAAAGCCGATCTACTCTATCAATTTTATACAACAACCACTAAACCAAATTTGAATTCGACTTATTTTGTCGAAAGTGAAAGCCGGGACAGGCCAGTTAGGCTTGAGCGATCTCATACATGGAAGGAAACCTTTATCATTTCTACCAAAAAACGAATTGTTTTTGCAGCTTGACTTTTCGTAATTATTAAGCCGAACTCTTTCCTTAACTGGCCCAGTTAAGGTTCTGTAAGGAAGAGGTTTCAAAAGGATCTGTTCGAGGGACCCAGAAAACCCATCGAGAACGGGTGCAATTCAAGAACAGTTTACGACTTTGCATATTGGCATTAATTGTAAGTCCCCTTCCAAAAGACTAGTTACAACTAGGGTTTTGCATCAGTTCCTTGCATAAGTCGCTGTTTACCATGATATACAATAATATAATATAAATTTGACATATTAATTTGTACATTGTCATCCTCTGAACATGATACTGAAGGCATATTTGAGCTTTGTAGTCCGTGTAAATATTATCAATGAATCTAAGCAAAAAGCAAAAAGTATCGGTTTGATTTGAAATCGAGTCAATATTGAATAGAAATCATAAAAATTCTCGGGAACCTGTAGAACAAATCTTCCAGTAAATTACCCAACTGGTTTCTTCTAAAACGATTTCAAGAAGCATATACAACATTTTGTTGAGTACAAATTACATGGCTAGATATTCATTTTAAATTATGACTGAAACATGATGCCATACATACAAACCTCGTACATTATATATCGTATGACAAGGCATGGAATATAGTGCATAGCTAAGCGCATTTTGCACTCAACAACGACGACGAGGTTGCTAATTAAAACCGAGAGCCAAGCTTTTGTTTTGTATTGTGCAGAGCAGATGTGCATCCAAAAGAAACCAACATATTTTTATGAGATTTGAGAAAGGATTTAAATAGTTCAAGTCTAATTATAGTTAAGCACTGCACGCTGACCTCATACGTATTTTTGAGATACTAGAACTTCCACAACATGTGTGCTCCAGACAGTTCCGAGTTGTTTGAATATACATGTACATGTGCGTGTGTCTGTGTGTGGTCAAATAAGCTTCGCGCCTTGATGAAATTGAAAATATAAACATGAGCCAGCTAAGAAAACAACGCGTACACATCCAAACAATTATATGAGCAAATTTTTTGTATGGACTCCCGACTTCTTTAAACGGTTCAGTGTGTATGTGTGTGTGCTTGGGTAAATTTACGTTTTGTTTAGTTTATTGCTTATTTGTTTATTTGCCAGTATTCTCTCTCTGCGACTCCCAATGAATCTGAAAGAGACAATGAAAAACGCTGACGCAATTAGAAAAGCCGCCAAGCCAACATCACCAACATCTCTGTGAATGAACTCTTATCGGCACAGTTTAAATTACGAAATAGTTTCATTCTTTATATATGTTTGTACAATGTACATATATCAGTATGCCACATCTAGGGCCTAGTCACAAGTCTTGACTTATGCCAGCTTATCTCCTGCTCGCAGCACAGTTTTGAGCATTCGTTTCCATTTTCGTTGTGTGTCTTCTGATAAGAAATGTCCCGGCCGAGTCTACGAGAAATACTTTTATTTTAAGAATAATTAATGTGCATAAAATTATATAACAACAAATAGTACTTAGTATTGATCAATAATAATACTAAGCAATGTTTCCAAAGAACGACTCTGAACATCCCACAACTGATAAACCCAAGTACCATGCAGCAATGGTTTAATTTCTCTCTCAGCTTACTCGGACTAACTTACTTTTATCGCCTTAGTTTATTCTGAGACTTCGGCCATTCAGCATTAATGTGACATCTCTCAGTTGCTGCGTAAGACTCATGGGGTACGGATGCTTTTTTGAGAAGAAAAAACAAATTACATTTATATTAAAAACTAGAGCATAAGAAACTGATAAGACTAACTTGAAAAAAATTGATTTCAAAAACTTTTTAATAAAAATTTAAAACATTTTTACAGCGTGAAGTGTTGTGAAGTCATAATGAAAGGATAAATTTGGATTAAGCGAGCAGCAGGAGCAGTGGATGAAACGAGTGAGTATGCATGAGTAGAATGCCTAGAGAAGCCATGTTCAAATTCAGCTAATTAAGTGTGTGTATCCAAAAGTGTGCTGATTAATTTTTCAAAGATATATTTTAAATATACTTTTTGGCTTGGAGCTAGGGACATTTTCCAAATGAGACGTCTTTTCTGTGTAACTTTTATGACTCTAAAGTTGCGTCTGTGATCTGTGACAGTACCTAATAAACTACACAAGGCAACCAAATTCAGTTTTCGTGTGCTGAACTACTTTTATTTTGACTCTCTTTGCTATTATCGTTAAAGACTGCATCTCTACTTGAAAAATAACTATTCCACACAAGCGAACAAAGATCAGCTTAGGTATACCATGTAAAAAATTGTTTGTTTTTGGTTTTTTTTTGGTTTCTGATGTCTAGAATGACCGTGTCGAGATGGAGGCGCCCCTTTTTTAGACCCGTTTTTTGCACCAACCAGTAGCTTTTGCAATTTTAAATTTTTTGCGGTTTTTTGCGGTTTTTTTTTTTTTTTAATAGCCCCAATATTCGATTTTCTAGACTAGAATGCCCCCTTAAGCTGAAGGTACTCCAAATAAGTCTGGCAGAGCTTTTCTCCACACTTAGGTCTAAGATAATAGAGCTAACTCAAATAGTTATATTTTTATAAGGAAGACACGTTTTTCACATTGTGTCCGAATGTGGCGCAGCGGGTATTGTGTGTGTTTTTCTAAATATTGTTTAATATATTTTGGACCTGGCTCATCTAGCAATAAAGTTAATCAATAGTGATTAATTACATACATATATATCACTTTATAGGTATAATCCCATCACGTGGAGCAGAGATTCCACTCCATACACACATCGTTATATACTATACACAAAAGGAAATCAAACGAACAAAAAGCGACATACGCTGATTAAAAACCACTCAGCCGGAAGTCCCTAGTGGAACACGACCCCAACAATAACAACAAACAACACCCATTTAGCCAGAGAGAACGAGAGAATTCGGGTTCTCTCCCGAATAAGCGATATGCTGGATCGCAGCTGCCTTATCGCTGGCCTCTTCTTTGTGCTGGCTTTATTGGCCAGTCAACTGGAGGCTCAGCGCTTGCCGCCCCAATCCCAACCTCAACATGGGCGACGCGATCGTCCGCGGAATCCACCCCGTCAATATATCAAAACACATCCCTGCGAACGATCCTCCTGTTATCCCGCCACGGGTAATCTTTTAATTGGTCGAGAGAATCGCTTGACTGCCAGCTCCACCTGTGGTCTCCATTCGCCGGAGAGATTCTGCATTCTATCCCATCTGCAGGACAAGAAATGTTTCCTTTGCGATACCCGTGAGGCCACTCGTCACGATCCCTACAAGAATCATCGCATTGGCCAGATCATATACAAAACTAAACAAGGCACCAATATACCCACTTGGTGGCAGTCAGAGAATGGCAAGGAGAACGCCACCATACAATTGGATCTGGAGGCGGAATTCCATTTCACCCATTTAATTATTACCTTCACCACTTTCCGCCCAGCGGCCATGTACATTGAGCGTTCCTTTGATTTCGGGGCCACTTGGCATGTCTACCGCTATTTCGCCTATGACTGTGAAGACTCGTTTCCGGGTGTACCCACCATTTTGCATAACATCACCGATGTAATGTGTACGTCTAGATACTCCAATGTAGAACCATCGCGCAATGGTGAGGTAATTTTCCGGGTACTTCCACCCAATATCAATGTATCCGACCCCTATGCAGAACATGTGCAGAATCAACTAAAGATGACGAACTTGAGAATACAATTGACCAAATTGCATAAACTGGGTGACAATCTGTTGGATAATCGTCTAGAGAATGAGGAGAAGTACTACTATGGCATCTCCAACATGGTGGTACGTGGTTCCTGCTCTTGCTATGGCCATGCCTCGCAGTGTTTGCCCTTGGATGATGCGATAACCAATGATTTTGATATGGTTCACGGACGTTGCGAGTGTACACATAATACCAAAGGTTTAAACTGTGAATCCTGCGAGGACTTCTTCAATGATCTACCCTGGAAACCTGCGTTTGGCAAGCAAACGAATGCCTGCAAGAAATGCGAGTGCAATGATCATGCCGTCAGCTGTCACTTTGATGAGGCCGTGTTCACCGCATCGGGTCATGTGTCGGGTGGTGTTTGCGACAATTGTATGCACAATACCCAGGGTCAGCACTGTGAGGAGTGCATGCCCTTCTTCTATCGCGATCCAGTCGAAGATCTGCGTTCGCCGTATGTTTGCAAGCCGTGCGACTGCGATCCGAACGGCGCGTTGGACGATGGTATCTGCGATTCGGTGAATGATCCCGAGAATGGCATCATGGCTGGGGCATGTCATTGTAAGCCCTATGTGAAGGGGCGACGCTGCGATTCTTGCAAAGATGGCTACTGGAATCTTCAGCCAGATCATCCGGAGGGCTGTGAGGCCTGCACCTGTAACATACTGGGTACCATAGACAATTCCGGTTGCAATATGTTTAATGGTGAATGCACCTGTAAGCGCTTGGTCACCGGCAAAGATTGCAATCAGTGTCAACCGGAGACCTATGGCCTGTCGGAGTCTGAAGACGGCTGCACGCTGTGTAATTGCGACGCTGGAGGTTCGTATGACAACTATTGTGATGTTTTGACTGGTCAATGTCGTTGCCGTTCTCACATGACGGGACGTACCTGCTCACAGCCCAAGCAAAACTATTTCATACCGGATCTCCATGTAGTACACGAGGCTGAAATTTCGGATGCTTGCATTTCATTTGGCAACAATGGCAATTGCAGCACCGTACCCCAAGCTCCCAGCACAGACGACACACGTCCGCCAGATTTTACGGGGATTGGCTTTACCCGTGTGCCAGAGAACTCGGAATTAGTCATAACTGTGGATGATATACCCAGATCTATGCCCTACGATGTGGTCATACGTTATCAGTCTACCTCCCGCGGTGATTGGGATGATGCCTATATCACGTTGGTGCGTCCCGATCAGATAGATCCCGAAGGAGAGTGTGGCGCTTTGGCTGCCACTGCAGCGGCAGAGACCCGTATACCGTTTACCCTGCCCGATCGGGAGCGTCAGGTGGTGGCCTTGCATGATGTCTGCCTGGAGACTGGCAAAGTTTACAAATTTAAAATTTATTTCGAAAGACGTCGTCACAATGAGGATAGCCCCACGGCCACCATTCTAGTGGATTCCCTTACTTTGATACCCAGAATCGAGGTAACACCCATTTTCCAGGGCTCACCGATTGCCGATTTGCGGCTCAGGGAGTACATTAACAATAACTGCAATCAATCGCTATATGATATGCGCTATGTGGGCTTGACCAGTCCCAAATGCAAGGATCTGGAGAATTATGTCAGCACATATGTGCATGATGGTGCCAGTATGTGCAATTGTAATCCGACGGGTTCGTTGAGCAAGAATTGTGATGCTAACGGTGGCTTCTGTCAGTGCAAACCGCATGTCGTGGGACGTCAGTGCGATCACTGTGCTCCTGGTACTTATGGATTTGGGCCGGAGGGCTGCAAAGCCTGCGATTGTAACAGCATCGGATCAAAGGATAACAACTGTGATCTGCTGACGGGACAGTGTACCTGTCATCCCAACACCTATGGACGGGAGTGTAATCAATGTCAGCCGGGCTACTGGAATTTTCCCAATTGTCAGGTGAGTTTCGAAGGATAAAAAGCAGATAGGTTCTAGATCAGCATTGACAGCAAAGTTTACTTTTCCTGTCCTATTTTTCATCCAATCTTTTTCTTGGATTTATAACAGTGATTGATTGATTATTTGTCGTCCAATTCCAGGTGTGCGAATGCAATGGACATGCTGCCCTATGTGACTCGACAACAGGACAATGTCTAAATTGCCAGGATTCCACAGCGGGATATGGCTGCGACAATTGCCTGGATGGCTATTATGGTAATCCTTTGCTAGGCAGTGAAATCGGCTGTCGTCCGTGTCGTTGTCCGGACACAGTGGCCAGTGGGTTGGCTCATGCAGAAGGTTGTTCCCTGGATACGCGTAATAATAACATGCTGTGCCACTGCCAGGAGGGATATGCCGGCTCACGATGCGAAATCTGTGCCGATAACTACTTTGGTGAGCCCGAGAATGGAGGACAGTGCACGAAATGTGATTGCGGTAACAACATCGATCCATATGATACGGGCAACTGTGATCGTCAGACGGGAGCTTGCCTAAAGTGTCTATACCAGACCACGGGAGGACACTGTGAGCTGTGCCGGGATGGGTTCTTTGGGGAAGCCCTGCAACAAAATTGCCAGCAATGTGAATGCGACTTTTTGGGTACCAACAATACGTTGGCTCATTGTGATCGTCATACGGGACAATGTCCGTGCCTGCCCAATGTGCAGGGCCTGAGATGTGATCAGTGTGCCGAGAATCATTGGAAAATTGCCTCCGGAGAGGGGTGCGAGGCTTGTAATTGTGATCCCATCGGAGCAGTAAAGGAGCAGTGTAATGCCTATACGGGGCAGTGCGAGTGCAAGCAAGGATTTGGTGGTCGTGCCTGTAATCAGTGTCAAGCTCACTACTGGGGAAATCCGAACGAGAAATGCCAACCCTGTGAGTGCAATCAATTTGGAGCAGCCGACTACCAGTGCGACCGAGAGACGGGTCAATGTGTCTGCCATGAGGGTATAGGCGGTTACAAGTGTAATGAGTGTGCTCGTGGATATCTGGGACAATTTCCTCACTGCGCTCCCTGTGGGGAGTGTTTCAATAACTGGGATCTGATTTTAAATGCCCTGGAAGATGCCACCCAGGCCACTATACAGAGAGCCAAGGAGATCAAGCAGGTAGGAGCCACGGGAGCCTATACAGCTGAGTTTAGTGAATTGGATAAGAAGCTGCAGCATATCAAGGATCTGTTGCAGAACACCACGGTCAGTCTGGTGGATATAGATAATTTAGATGGTGAGGCCCAGAAACTAAAGCAACAACTGATGGCCTCCCATCAGCGCTTAAGTGAGACCGAGATAAGTCTCGATGATATATACAACAAATTGAGTCTGTCGGGTGTCGAGCTGGAGGGTCTACAGAATCATTCCCGTCAAGTGCAGGAGCTTTCCAAACAGCTCAAAGAGAATGGCATCGAGCTGCAGGAATCCAACATCGAAGGTGCCTTGAACCTCACCCGGCATGCCTTCGAAAGGGTCAGCAGTCTGTCCACTCTGAAGGATGAGGCCAATGAGCTGGCCTCCAACACCGATCGCAATTGCAAGCGAGTGGAGACTTTGTCCAACAAGATTAAGGACGAAAGCGATGGCATAGCGGGTAATGATGCCACCATATCTGAATATCGTGATGAACTGAGTGCCTTAACCTCTCAGATCCCCGAGCTAAACAATCAGGTGTGTGGCAAACCAGGAGATCCTTGTGATAATCTGTGCGGCGGTGCCGGCTGTGGTAAATGTGGTGGTTTCCTCTCCTGCGAGCATGGGGCACGTGCCCACTCGGACGAGGCCTTAAAGCTGGCCAAGGAAACCGAGAAGGCTATCACTGAAAAGAAAGATCAGGCCGATCAGACCATACGCGCTCTCACCCAAGCCAAACTGAACGCTTCGGAGGCCTATCAAAAGGCCAAGACTGGCTTTGAGCATTCCGAACGTTATCTCAACCAAACCAATGACAACATCAAGATGGCCGCCAAGCTCATCAATGCTGTTCAGGATTTCCAGGAAAACAAGACCGCATCACCTGCCGAAAGTAAACAGTTGGCTCAGGATACCCTACTCTTGGATCTCACCCTGGATCCCAAGGAAATCGAATTGCTGGGCGTTAAGATCAATGATGCAGTGGCCTCGCTCAAGAACGTGGAATCGATCATCTACAAGACCCGACCCGATTTGAATATTGTGAACAACCTACAGAGAATAGCCAATAACACCAAAGAGACCGCCAACACCATACTGGAAACTGCTAATTCAGTGGTGGAAAATCTGGCCGCTGCCGATGAGTCGCAGGGTAAGGCTCAGGATGCCATACAACAGGCTAACAGTAACATTGAGCTGGCTGCCAAGGATCTCGAGAAGATCGATGAGGAGACTCAGGCCGCTGAATCGCCGGCCAATGTTACCGCCCAGCAGGTCGATGAGCTGGCCAAAAAGGTAAAGCGTCTGCAAAAGAACATCCTAAAGAATGAAATGGATGCCAAGGAGATTACCAAGGAGGCGAGTCGTGTCAAAACGGAGGCTTTGCGCTCCCGGGGCGAGGCTAGCAATCTGCAATCCTCGACCAGTGCCACCAATCAAACACTGACGGATCGCGCCAGTCGCTCGGAGAATGCTCGCGAGCGGGCCAAGCAATTGCTACAGCGTGCCTCCAAACTGACCGTCGATACCAACGAGAAACTGCAGGAACTCAATCTGCTGCAGTCCACCTATGAGGATAGAAATCAACAGTTAGTCAATCTACAGGCTAAAATCCAGCCGCTCAACGAAGACGTTATTCTCTATCTGCGAAGCATTCAGGAGGATGCCGAACGCTATAGGCAGTGCACAGTGTAAACACAAATGTAAGTATTTTGAGCAGTGAATTGTAACAATAAGGCGGATACGACAACTAGCAGTGCGAGAACACAAGTTTCTTTAACTAGATTATATGCAAGAAATAAGCTATAGTTGGTGGACCAAATTTTAAGCATTTAGAATATCGATAGTAATAGAAAATAGGTAGATAGGTAGTTCCGGCTGACCCCAGATGGGGTCACACATAGACCTTAAGGTCCTTAATGAGGCCGGGGATGGCTTGGGTACATATGACTTCGAAATCCAGAAGACTCTTTGACGTTTTGGCGAATGCCAATATGGTTTGGAGGCCTCTTGGCCGCTTCTTTCACAGCGGACCGTGGGGTGTGCAGATGTTTTAATCTTATACTGGCAATTGCTGGGCAGCTGGAAATGAGGTGTTCTAGAGTTTCTGCGACTCCAGGTTCCATGCATTTCCCGCAGGTGTCCTCTATCGTAAAGCCTAGCTTTATCGGAGCTGTAGAAGATAGTGCTTGAGATTTTTATCTCTTGCTTACCTTTGATTCTTTTCTGCTATCTTAAAGAAAACGAGAAAGCTAAGCTAACTTCGTCTGTGCCGAAGTTTTTATACCCTTGCAAGTGCTCGCTTAAATAAAAATGAAAAAACTTGTAGAATTAGGTAAAAGCACGAGAAACAAACAAATACAAAATTGCAGGCTGCTACCTAATGGTAAAACAAAAAAGTTTTTCTAACTAAGACTGTTTTTCAGACCTATCTTTTGTATGGCAGGTATACCATATAGTTGTCTGATTTTAATAAAAATTGGTAGGATTATAAACAAACATATAAAATCGACGATTAGAAAAAACGTTTTTCATTCTAAAACTAGTTTTCCGACCGATTGTTCCTATGGGAGCTATGAGATATAGTCATCCGATCCGGTCGGTTCCGACATATTAGTAGTGTGCAGCAAAAAGAAGACTCTGTGCAAAATTTCAGCTCGTTAGCTTTAAAACTGAGAGACTGGTTCGCGTAGAAACAGACAGACAGACGGACAAAGCTCAATCGACTCAGCTCGTCACCCTGATCAAGAATATACATAGTTTATGGGGTCGGAAATGAATATTTCTATGCGTTACAAACTTCTGGGCAAAATTATAATACCCTTGGCAAGGGTATAATGACTTAGAGTAGATTTTATAACTCAATTTTTATGCGGTACTTTTTAGTTCACCCCTTATTCACCCGTCTAAAATTTATATAATTTTCTTGATAGTCCATCTTAATTTTACTACTACACTGCCGTACTTTATTTTAGAAAAATATTTTTTGATTTCATGTGAACTCTATATTTTTAATTTTATTTGTTATTCTTCCATCTCGTTGCAGATATGCGTGCGCGCGCCCCTTCGTAATGCCATATTCATGAACAAAAACAAAAGAAACTAGAAATTGCACTTTGGCAAAAGTTATTATTTAACACTGTTAAGTAACCGTTACGTTTTGTACTCTAGGCAAACAACACTGCAATATGTTAATATAAAATTTAAAGAAAATACAGCCTTCTCCTCTAAGATTTTTGTATCCTACGCTCTATGCAAAACAAAACTAAACACAATAAATGTAATTAAATAAACAACCCAAATGTGATGGTGTGAGTATTTGTTTTCTCGCAGAGTCCAAGAGATGATCACCCAAGCCAGAGAGAGGCAAGTCTTTGCCATTAGATGTCAGAGAACCCTTTCAATGGATACTATATGGCATTATGTGTATCGCACATAAGTTCTAGACGCTTGCCGTTTCGCGGCTTTCGTCAATTCGTTTTGTTTTAGTTCTTCTGCATATCGCGTGCAGCAACATTTTGTGTTTTGGTTTTTAATTAATAATTTTGTATATATTATATACGAATTTTTGTTTTGGTTAAAGGTTATTGATTTCAATATTGAAATTGCTGTGCTAAAATGGATAGGCGGTATGGACGTTTAACTAAGAGCTCTGCAGGTATAAATTTAATTGGTATCCATATTATATATATATGCTAAGATAAAGGTCAAAAGAGAAGAGAAAAAGAGATCATTTCCGGAATTTCATTGAGCAACCCAAACCCAACCAAATTGGACAATTCAAATACTTAACGAAACTAAACAAGAACTACTATTGACTCGCAGTTATTGTCAGTGCCTCTAATGAAAAGTTAATTAAAAATTTAACATGTCACACATTAAAAACACAATTCACTTGTTAAACATTTAGCCAATAATGTGAACGGTAAGCTTCAAATGAGTATTGTATTTGCCAACCTGTTGGAACACTTCCCAAGAAAGCCAGGGCTTTGGAAAATATCCAATTTCAAAGTCCCACTTTTGATTTACCATCAAATTTTAAGTTTCATATTTGAATGATGTCTAAAATATGGCTTTAATCCAGTTTCAAATCTGTTCAGCCGGCCGCGTAGTGGTCCATATGGCTTGCGACACTTAATAAAAGTTTTAGTATTTCAAAATCTAGTGTTTTTGTTTTCCATTTGTTTTTAATTATTTTGAAAACTCACAAAAGCCAATCAATCTTTGTTTATTAGAGTTTTGGCGATTTTTTCATCCAGCTTAACTATCGGCACAATATTTTTATTTTAAAGCGGGAGAAACTTACTCTTACAAGAATTTTGATTTATTAAAAAATAAAAATACATTTGTAATAAAAATGAAATAAAAAGATCATGAGAAAAAAAGTAAAATATTATACAATTTTTTAAGGAGACTTGCCGGAAAGTCGTAAGTTTCAAGTTTTATGGCCATACCGTATTATTTGTTCGATTTAGTAGTTAATGTCGATTGCGCAGTTCTTTGAACCACTGTGGGCCGGTGTGAATGTGCTTACAATCGCAACTCACGCAACTATCGCTATCGCGGTGTCGTCAAATGTATCGCTACCTTTTAAGTATCGATAGGCCAACAATCTATCGCAATAGCTATTGCTCGGTCAACAAGTGCAGTTGCTACATTTTATTAAAAAAGTGAAACACGGAAAAAAGTATATTTACTTGCAGTGCGTGGGACATATTTATTGCGACATGCAAAATCGTAGACCTACTTATAAATATATGACAGATGTGCGACATGCTTAAGTCGACACACATAGACGACGCACACACACACACACAACTTTCGTGCAAGAAACCCAAAGCTATAATAAGAATATCTGAAAATATAATATATATTGTGCCAAAGAAAGGGGAAAGGCATCTGTAAAAGCGTGAGCCAAAAGGGACCAAGCCAAAGCCTGAAAATTAATGTGTTTTCTTTTCTCTGTGTAGGTTTTAAATGCGAAATGTGGTGGGGATGCTCCTAAACCTACTGAAGAAAATAAATCAATTTTTGCCAAATGCCCATTTTGTTCAAGATGCCAAATGCATTAATTAAATCGTTCAATTCAAAATCAATTTCAAAATATATCTGTCAAAGCTTTTCAACTTTTTGATAGGTGAACTATGAAGTTTAAAATTTACTACACGCAAAAGTTGGGATTGCTAACTTCTTTGTCTTTGAGGTTGAACGATTTTCAACCCCTAATATTTGGGGTAATGATTAAGGTCTTCCTGATGGCATTGACCAAGTGAAAAGAATCACTAGAGTCCTGTAGAGAAGGTAATTAATAAATCTAGCTCTGCAAGCCGGCTTCATCCCGGAAATCCGTATTATTGCAAACAAACCATATCAAAGTTGTGAAAATGGTGGAACCTGAACCTGTTCTGAACCTTAATTTTCCGTACAGTTCAGCTACATCTACCAAATTAATTGCTTTCTCATTAAAAGTTCTGGAAAAACCTTTAAAACAAGCTAAATCCCTGATAAAGTAATCGATCTGAATACGAGGAGGGTTATTCTCCGAATTTGACGCTTGCCATAGTGTTTCATTCAATAAAGCTATTTAAGCAGGGTTGCCCAAGAATAAAGAAATCTCTAAAATATATTTCGTATAAACGGTTTCATTCCGAAATAAGTACAGGTTTGGTTCCGGTTTGTTTCATTAAACGGTTTTTATACTCTGTACCGTAGGTACATAGAGTATTATAAGTTTGTGCAAAAGTATGTAACATCCAGAAGGAAGCATCTCCGACCCCATAAAGTATATATATTCTTGATCAGCATCAACAGCCGAGTCGATATAGCCATGTCCGTCTGTCCGTATGAACGCACAGATCTCAGAGATGGTAAGAGATAGAGGTTTGACATGTATGGGACATATGCTTCTTATGTCTGCAGGCAGATCAAGTTTATTTTCAATTTTGGCCACGCCCCCTCCCGCCCCGCAATTTAGAAAAAACGTCATATCTCCCACAGTTTTGAAGATAGATGGCTTGTTCCTTCTGGACATATTTAGTTATTAAAATAACTAATCGATCCGCCAATGAAGAAGATCGGATGAACGGTTTTCGAGTTATGATGAAAAGACAAAATTTCTTGGTACAGAGTATGTTATAGTCGGGCTTGACCGACTTTCTTTCTTGTTAAGACTAAATAAATTGCGGTTTCGGTTCGGTTCAGTGGTTCACTCTAGTTTGTTATATATCTCCCGAATATTATGGTTTCTAAGTGAACATGTGACAACCAGAAAACACTTTAACATATTTAAAATCCTTGTCCTATATATATATGTGATCGGATATGTGGTCTTCGTTCAGAAGGATTTCACTTCGCATAATTTGATTGTCTCGGCATCGATATGTCGGATTGCCGAATTGAACGGAAGGAATAGGGCGCTCCGTACAATCGCTTAGTAAAGTAAAAGCTGAGTAAAGTTGAACTATGGTGAAGAATCGACTTAAAATTTTAAGAATATCATCCCATAGATAAAAAGTT
Organism: Lordiphosa fenestrarum; assembly: GCA_035044985.1. NCBI lineage: Eukaryota > Metazoa > Arthropoda > Insecta > Diptera > Drosophilidae > Lordiphosa > Lordiphosa fenestrarum. Next base: position 1,459,306 of record JAWNNO010002651.1, on the reverse strand, counting down.
TATACTCACACACAATCAAATTTGCACACATTATAAGCTTTGGTTGATCACAGAATTTGATATTAGGATCACTTCATTCTGTTTATTGTTCATTTGTGCTATTTGTATGTCTTTCGAAACTAAAATCTTTTTAGATTGACGTGTTTCCTCTTTGTTGAACAAAGATTACTTCGATTCTTACCAAGAAACATACCCTACCATGGGACTACATCTCAAAGAAAGAATTGGCGGCGCTCAGCAGTAAAAATTGCTGTGTTCAATCATATATTTTCACTGATCATTCTGCTGAACTCCAATGTTACGGTATCATGATAGGCAATTTGACGTATCATGATAGAGGAGCATGTAGCGAAGAAATGGTACTCTTCATTCGAACGATACAGCTGTAATTGTATATTGATATGCAACCGTCTTTGTCCTAAAATGTAGCACTTCCTTCAGCGGAAACTTTTCGCTGTGTACCTGCTCATCGATCAATCCTTCTGCTGAACACGGTCATTTTGTTTTGGATTTCTACGAAACGGGGAATGTACATATACGTTGCTAACTGGTTGTGCCTTCATCTTTTGAACAGTTTCCTGCAGGTTTTGCTCCGCTCTGCAGGACTCGCCATAATTTTTCTTCGTATGAGGGAGCTTTCAAAGTCGTTTTAGTTTCTGTTTAGAGTGGCTTACAGGCGGCTGTGACCCAAATCTCTCACACAGTCACACACTTACTCTCTCCCGCCCCCTTTCCCACACCTACTAGTTGACAGGCAAACATACAGAAATAAGAACTATTCATAATCAAGTATCAAGCCAATCGAACCATAACGCCCAGCCCTTCTCATGGATGACGAACTGGAAGACAAAGTGTTCTATCAAACATACGTTTCACACATGAAAATCCTATCCAAATTTGCCGTGGGCTTCTCGTCCATCAATTCTCCGCTGGCCTACATATGGAAGTTATGTCGCCTGTATGTGCTTCGACCCGAGGTTATATTCTGCGGAATCATACTCTTCGTCTTGTTGATTTACTTGCAAGCGGTAGATGTGTGGAGTCGCAGCATATTGGGTCGGATTAAAGCCACATTGGGTCACCAGAAGGCCACCAGAATCATGGAGATGTCGGCCAGTGCGGGTGATCATCAGAGCTGGGAGGAAGTAAAAGCACAGAGCTCAGCTTTTGCGGTTTTGGGACGTAGACCACGCATGGAGGATAGGTGAGAGTTGGCAAATATTGGGCAATAAATAAATATTTCAAACCAATCATAATCCTTTCAGGTACATCATCGAGGAGAATATTAATAATACGACAGGCATCTCATTCTTTGCCGTTTTCGATGGTCACGGTGGAGAGTTTGCAGCCGATTTTGCAAAGGACATTTTGGTGAAGAATATCTATAATAAAATTATAGAGACGACAAAGCTAATGCAGACATCGACATCGATGACAGACGGCGGTTACGACAAGAGTCCTTATCTGGCGCGCAAGCAAAGTCGAAAGGAGAACAAGGAAAACACTGAACCAGTGGCTGCTGCAGCGGCGGGTGTGTCCCGAAGGGACAGCTTACGCAAGGCCCTTAGCACCACAGCCGATTGCAGCAGTCTCCAGAAGAACACCAAAACAACGGAGGCCAGCATTGCTGATATTTACACAGCTCAACTGAATACAGCCATGCGAGCCAGTGGCTCTAATAGTAATGCAGCGAAAGATTCGTTTTTAAACAACAACAACGCACAGAATGGTGGCAGTGCTAATCCACCTCCCAATTATGAAGCCAAATGTTATCTAGAGAATGGACGCATTAATTTTGGCAAATTGATTACCGATGAGATTATGTCGGCTGACTATAAACTGGTGGAGCAGGCCAAACGAACGGTGAGTAGTTGAGGAAAGTTCAGAATTCACAAGTTAATCCTTCTCCATCCGAATTGGCAGACCAACATAGCTGGCACCACTGCTTTGATAGCCATAGTCCAGGGTTCCAAACTTATAGTGGCCAATGTGGGTGACTCACGTGGTGTAATGTATGACTCACGAGGCATTGCCATACCCTTGTCTTTCGATCACAAGCCCCAGCAAGTGCGCGAACGCAAACGGATTCACGATGCTGGTGGGTTCATAGCCTTTCGTGGCGTTTGGCGTGTGGCTGGTGTGCTGGCCACTTCACGCGCCCTGGGTGATTATCCGCTAAAAGATAAGGTAAGTTGAGCAAATCAACTTACTCATGTGCTCAATCTCATTTGCTTACAGAATCTGGTCATAGCCACGCCTGACATACTGACCTTTGAGCTAAACGATCACAAGTGAGTAGAGTGTCTCTACAGAGTCATGAATGAATTTATTATCTCTCTGTTTCCATCCAATTGCAGACCTCACTTTTTGATACTTGCCTCGGATGGACTGTGGGATACATTTAGTAATGAGGAAGCCTGCACTTTTGTACAGGATCATCTCAAGGAGTCTGACTTTGGCGCCAAGTCCTTGGCCATGGAGTCCTATAAACGTGGCTCTGTAGACAACATAACCGTTTTGGTTGTAGTCTTTAGGAATGATGTTTATCGAATTGGCAGCAGTACCAATCCAGCTGCTGCCACGGCCGTCACCCTGGCCAAGTCCGCTTCCCTAGCGGCTGTGCAGCGATCGAATTCGATTAAAAACAAATGAGTGCCTCTCCCCATCACTATATAGAAAACCAGCAAAGAAACAAAAAAGTGCCCAAAAATGTGTCTAGTTAAGCGTTTTTCTTGTTATACTCTCCTTGCTTTTACCACACAACATCACCAGCAGAGCTCGCTCGCTCATTTACGTTCCTCATTTCTTGCCTAAGTTTGATTTTAGTAAGTGTTGTTTGATTGTAAAAATTGTTTTGTACCATTTGCCATCATTAAGCACTTTGTTTTCTTCCCAGCACAATTCACAGACTCATCCAAATATATTAAATTATTTTGTTATATTTATAAAGAAAGAAAAACCAAATGCATCTTTTTTCTTACTTATAAAAGGTGTTTTCAATTAATAAAAGGAAAACTCCATAAACAAGGACTTGATTTCTTTTGATCCGCACCTTATAAATTACACTGATCTTTTGAAGAGCACCTTATCCGCTGGAAAAGAGGTTTGGTCCAGAAAATTAATAACATTCATCTAGCTAGGAAAGGAAACGAATCGAGTTCGAGTCTTGCCTCGCCAGAAGCGACTGCTGGCTGTTAACTTGTGAAGATGATGCACTGTATCATATGCATATCGTTTCTTGCATTGCTGTGGTGAGTGGGAGGCGGCAACCCAATTTCTTCCCAAACCATTAGCCATTAAAAACTCTCACCACTTTATAAAGGACGCTTAAATTTTATTTTTTGTTTTTGCGTAAAACAAATCAATTGGCGACCCAAATCCATAGATAGTGGCACTAATATAGTCAATGATTTAGTGAGCTGATACAGACACTTGCCAGACACGGATGGTGTTGTCAGAGTAACCGGCAAACAGGGTCTGGCCATCGGTGGACCAAGCCAGCGACAGACACTGGGGTTGATCGGCCTTCGATGTGGGCGAGACGACCTCAGGGCGCAGTTCCTCCACGGTCTTCTTGCATGCCAGATCCCAGATCTTGATGGATGGGCCATAGGCCACGCACAGCCAGTAGCGGTTGGGCGAGAAGCACAGGGCATTGATGATGTCGTTATGCTCCAGAGTGTACAAGTTCTTGCCATCATTCAGATCCCACAGCAAAGCCTTGGAGTCCTTGCCACCGGAGGTGCAAAGGGAACCATCAGGCGAGACGGTCACGGTGTTCAAGTAGCCATTGTGGCCATGGTGATTGTTCTTCAGCTTGCAGTTGGCCAAATTCCAGACCTTGACGGTACGATCCCAGCCGCAAGAGACAATGATGGGGTTGGAGTGGTTGGGCGAGAAACGCACACAGGAAACCCAATCAGTGTGGCCATCCTCCTGGATGGTGAACTTGCACTCGGCCAGAGTGTTCCACAGCTTGATGGTCTTGTCGCGAGAGCCAGACACGATCTGACGGTTATCGGCCGAGAAGGCAACCGACAAAACATCCTAAAAGCGGAAACAGAAATACAGATTAATGGGCGAACGCTGAAGCATTATTTAAATTTAATTGATGGCGGAGATAATAGGTGGAAAGGATTCATAGGTTTGCCTACTTACGAGAAAGTTTTAGGCCTGGGATTCGTCCCCAAATAGAGATGTCAACCAGAAATTCTGCCTCGCATAGGCGCAATAATTTTGAGATTTATAAATGGTGAGGGGGGAAAACACAATCACACAATCACACACACACACACCCGATTCCTAACCTTACTTCCTCCCCTTATTTATAAATCTCATTTAAATTCAAATCTAGTCCCTCAAGGCAAAAACTATTATTTGGAAACTTAGCCCACCTTAGTGTGTCCCTCGAAGCGGCGAGTGGTCTTGCCGGCAGCCAAATCCCACAAGCGCAGAGTCTGATCCCAAGAGCCAGACAGAGCATAGTTGCCGTCAGAGGAGAGCACCACATCGCTGATGAAGTGCGAGTGTCCATACAGACGCTTCTGGGGATAACCGTAGTTGGTATCCTCATCGCGGGTCAACTTCCACACGATCAAGGTCTTGTCTGTGGATTAATTAGTAAATTAAATATTTTGCTCTTGGGATGGCTAAGATATAAGCGGATTAAAATTGCACCAAGGAAAATGCTCTGCGGAATACTTGCCTCGCGAAGCCGAGATAATGGTATCGGGATCCTTGGGATTGGTGGCAATCTGGGTGACCCAGCCATTGTGGCCGATCAGGGTACCACGCAATTGCAATGTCTCGGACATTTTCAATAAATTAAAATTTATTTATTTGCAACGGGAGCACAGTTGGACACGTCCAAGTGCGCTGCGAGCTGACAGAAAAAGAGGCAGTTCCGGTTAGGGTTGCTATTAAGGTATCAGGCAATCGATATAAAAAAAACGATAGTTCACCAATCGATATTTACGCAATATATCGATATTAATACTTCCGTTACCCGCGTGAGTTACCTATCAAATGGGCGGCAAAATTTAAGTTCCTTGGTTCCACAGTTGAACTTAAAAATAAATTTGAACGGAAATCATAACATAAACAAAAACAAATACAAACGTCTGCCGCCTGTGCTTTAAATAAATCATAAAAGACCCAAAATAAAGATATGCTCTATTTATAGACCTTCACGCCTCACGCGACCTGCCTCATCGTTGCTCTCTTAATAGCTTATTGCATTTCTTGATCAGTGATTTTTCAGTGCAGGGTAGACGATGCTGAAATTTCGTCTGGAGCTCGACGCAGTCTTAGGGCGTTGCCTGGCCACCACGGAGCAACTGCAGCGGGGCGATCTAGCACTGGAGGAATACCCCTTTGCCATTGGTCCGAAGCGAAATAGTGGTATTGTGTGCCTAGGCTGCTATCGTTATTTAGAGTTTGGTGAGGATGGCGACTCCCTGGATCGCTGTGAGCTCTGTGATTGGCCATTATGCAGCATGTGTGCCAGTTGTGACAATGACCATCGAGCTGAATGCGAGATTTTTGCGGCTGCACGAGTAACTTTTGCCGGCAATGTGGGCGGCGATGATGGGGCTTGTACACAACTAGATTGCATAACACCTTTAAGGTTAGTTGATGGATGAAGGAGTATGTATGATGCGTGGCGGGGCAGGTAAACATATAAATATATATCAATCTTTGGCAGCCGCCTCATCTTTTTTCTAAAAGCATGAGAAAGGCAGGCATCTGTTGGCAGAGATCAAAAGGCAATAGCAAAGAGTAATGCACAGTGGAAAAAAGCTTATGCAAAGTAACATCAAAATTACTGTCATTCGTTGTTGATTCCTGGGTTGGCTTTCCCCACAAGTCGAATTAAAAGTTTAATTATTTTTCTGAATGACTTTAACACCCCAAGTAGCGTGGGGCGGATCCGTTAAATTCACACTTAATATGGGCGTAGCTAGCATCTAAGTAATATTGTCGCCCAATTCAAAGAGATATATCTCCTTTCTAGCCCAACAAAAATACTTTGTATAATATGTTAACTGTACAATGCCCTGTCGAAACTATTGTTCTTTTGATCCATTAAAACACAGCTTTTATAAAACTAGTTTTCCATCACAAGGTAAATTTATTTGCCTAAAAATAAAAGGATCAGGGATTAAAAGCAATCTGAAAGTTAAGTCCGAATTAATTGCTTAAAATACTTTCACGAAATGATTTTATTTTTTGAGCAAAAGAGAAAACAATCTTTCAAAAACAAAAACGTTATATACTGTATTTTGCGTATTATCGCCGAGGTTGTACTTTGTTCCAGCCAGTGTGAACACTTTTTAATCCTTAAATATGAACCTATTTCGGGGTAAAAGAAAAGAGTTCTAAGAGGCGATTATCTAAACATCAAATAAATCGGGTGAACGCTTCACTTTAGTTCGGATGCTATATTTGTATTCAAAAGTTTGTAGATTACATTTTTTAATATTTGGCCTATAGATATGTCATTAACTCACAATGAAAGCTTCAGGCAAAAATTCCAAACCGAACCTGTTTTAAGGCGCTCCCTTTTGTTCCTTGCAGATAGCAAAGGGCTGTTAAATAGTTGTGAATACAAACATAGATATTGATAATTAACATAAAAGACAAAGTATTTCCGAGGTCGACATCTTTCTCTACAGTTTAGCCGGCAAACATTTACAGTCTCGAAAAACTTTTTTGTTTCTAAAATAAATATTTAGTAGGTATAAATGTATTCTATTAATACATATAAATTTGAACACAATTCCACTGTTCCCCCGAAACAAAATGAATATTTGTCTAGGAGTAGAGCCAAAATGTTGCTATGGCTGGTGTTCTGCTGACGCATCAGTCAGAAAGATGACAGCCACGCCAGCGCTTCAAGTAAATCGCACCGCTGTACAGTGGAGTAAAATCTATGGACGCTTCTTGGTGGCCCAAGGGTCAACATCAGCTACTCGTTTGCTTATTGAGGAGCAACCCTTTGCTGTCGGTCCCAAATGCCAAAATCAACCAGTGTGTCTCGGTTGCTATACACCAGATCAGGCCGAGACGGAACGCTGTCCACAATGCGGTTGGCCTTTGTGCGGGAAGTGTTCGCAGAATTCCAATAATATACACTTCCAGCTGGAGTGTGATGTCTTTCAAGCGGCTCGGGCACGCTTCTACCCCACGGTTGCTGCCCCATGTCCACAACTGGACTGCATCATGCCGCTTAGGTTAAAAATAGCGAACTTTTTTGTAAATAATGTTTCTTCACTACCCTTCCGTTTGCTTATAGAGTGCTCCTCGCCAAGGAAGCTCACGCAGACCGTTGGGAAAATGAGGTGGCTGCCATGGAGCATCATGAAAAGGAACGGCGTGAAAATGCGGACGTGTGGCATGCAGATCGTGTCAATATAGCACAGTATTTGCGTGGACCTTGTAAATTGTCCTCACGCTTCAGTGAGGATCTCATCATGCAGGTGGTGGGGATATTGGAGGTTAATGCGTTCGAGGCACGAACCACTCAGGGCTATCCATTGAGATGTCTTTACCCGTATACGGGTATATTGGCACATAATTGTGTGCCTAATACCACCAGAAGCATCTATCCAAGTGAGGGTTACAAGTATGTAATTATTGGGATCTATCCAAAAGTGAAATCAAACACAGCTTTTTGAATATTTCCCCTATTTCAGAATCCGCCTGTTTGCCATGGTGGACTTACAGGAGGGCCAACAACTACAGCACAGCTATACCTATACTCTAGATGGAACTGCCCAGAGGCAGAAGCATCTACGAGAGGGCAAATACTTCACCTGCAGCTGCACACGTTGTCTGGATCCCACCGAACTGCAGACCCACTTCTCTAGTGTGAAATGTGGCCAATGCACCGAGGGTTACCTGTTACCCAAAGATCCCACAGGTTTGTAAACACTCGTAAAAAATCCGCCCTGAAAATTAGAAATTCTCCTATGAAATTCGTCCTAAGGCGAATTTTATATGAGTGTAGATATTAGGTTTACGGCTCCTAGCACTGCTGGCCCACTCGAACAATATTTTTCTCCCACTTGTTGAAGAAACTGATGACCTACAAGCTATGTCTACGACTGACAAGCTTTTACTCTGCAGGTCCAAGATCGAATAACCCTCTTAAATGATTTTGGTGTTTCCTTTTGGTTCACTATTACGTCCTGCTTCTGCCTCTACTTTCGTTCCAGTTGAGCCAGTTCCTGAAGCTATGCAAACCGTTGATCAGCAGTCGAATGAACCTTATTCCTCATTGTTACTTACTTTAAGATTTGGATTCCCCCTTTCCGAATAGATTCATGCTATATTTCGTTCTCGAAAATGAGTACTCCCATTATTTTTAAAGCAGCTTTAAAGTATAAAATGAAAATAGGAAAGTGACTTGAGGGGTTTATCCGTATCATTGTTAGAGGATAATTAATAATTGCAGAGTACAATAATTTGTATGTTATTCCGAATGTTTTTCCCAAATTATAAAATTATTATTAACCAGTTGCTAAAAACAATAGTCGTATTTTAATCATTTCAGCCGACGACACCAGTTGGCATTGTCGTGGCTGCGATTTTAGCACCAGCAACGAGGAAATTCATCTCACACTTCAGGCCTTACAGAACGAAGTCAATGCCGCGCAGTCTCTGGAAATGGGTCCCAAGCGTCTGGAGGAGGCGGAACGCTTGCTGCGTAAATACAAATCTTTACTCCATCCGTTGCATTACATAGCCACCGGCTTGAGGCAGCTGCTAATTGAGATGTATGGTCGGGTTCAGGGCTATGAGATGGTACAACTGCCTGATCATTTACTGGAACGCAAGGTGGAACTTTGTCGTGAGGTCTTGAGAGTTTTAAATGTCTTTGAGCCCGGTTTGAGTCGCTCGCGTGCCATGAATCTGTATGAGCTGCATGTGCCGTTGGTGTTGCTGGCCAAAAGTGGTTTCATAGCCAGCAAATTGAATGGCGGCGAGCTGAGGGCCCGCCTACTGGAAGCCATAGATTTGCTAAAGGAGTGTGTGGAAATATTACAGCATGAGGATTCCTGCTCTCAGGAGGGTGTCCTTTATAATGTGGCCAAAAAGGCATTGGAACAGCTGACGCTCAGTGTGGAGGGATTGGGCAATGAGTTGGACGATTGACATATGAGTTTTACTTATGCATATTGATAGATTTATTGGGAAACTAAGTACATATATGTACTTATATTTGTATGTGGGGTTGTGAGAAAATGAAATCCCATTTTGCGGCTTTCATCGAACAAATTACAGTGTTTAAAGGCGGTTTTTCTTTCAATAAATTAAAAACAAAAACAACAAAACCAAACATATATTACTTTAAATTTAATTACAACTTATATTAACAGCTATGTACTGCACTGTCTGTTCTCTTTTTTGTATAACCTTGCAGCGGATATAATACAAGTTTACAGATTTCTGTAACACGTAGAAGGAACCGCCTCTTAGCCCGTGCTACCCATGGTGGTTATAGGTTTAGGATTTGATTTTTAGGAAACAACTCACACCGCTTATCCTAGTTATCTAAGATTTTGCGTGCAGCTAGATATGATCGCGCTATGGATTACAATTTTGAAAGTTAATTTTGAAGTGGATGAAACTGCCCAGATCAGTTTGTATGGAAACAAGCTTTTCTATTAACTTGAAAATTCTACTATGCATACAACTATTCTATCAGCAAAATCACTGGAAACTACCAGTTAAGAACTACAAGAAATTGAGTGTAATGAGATTATACCTTGCAATTACTTAGAAATAAGCTTGAACAATCATTGAGTGCGATTCGAGTTCATCTTGTATCGTGGTATTCTCAGAAACTTTAAAGTTTTACCTTGGCGCTTAGCTGTTAGTTTCAGATGTATGCGTTTTTTTTTTTGTTTTACCGAAAACAGGACTATAAGAAGACATGTGAAGACATTAAAAAAAGTACTATACAAAAGAGTTAAGGATCACAGAAAGTCCATGTCGTTGAGCTTGTTTGTGAGTCTTGGAAAAATTTTTCAAATGCGCCACACCACTCTTAAATCTCCGACTCAAATATTAAATCTCATTCTGCAAGAATATGTTCAATTCGGTTAACCGAAATACACTTTTGATTTATATAAATATACAATTTTGATCTACATTCCAGTTGGTTTTTAAACACATGATCAAGTTACAAAAAATATCTTTTAAAAATACACGGAGTTGTTGGTTGAGTATGCTCCTCCTTCTATAAATTAAGATTGCAATTTGTATATAATACACAATAAACGAACAAAAATTGATTTGCCGGTGGAGATAATTTTCAACATAAAAAGAAATAAACAAAAATCACACACAAGAAAATTAAAAACTACAAACTTATCACACACACACACGCATGCACACACAACCCCTGCTTAGACATCGTGGCTAAGTAGAGGCGTGTCATGGTATCGGGAGGCATGATTTAGACTGGTGCAAGGCAATAACCACAAAGCGGGGTGACCGCGTCCAAAAACGTCAGCCAATAGTTGATATTTACGTCGATTGGGCCGGTATGTGCCCTTCTGTTGTATCGCCTCAACGGCCGTCTCGTCATAGAGTATAGCATGCAACTGATCCACCATAATAGCGATGACAAAAAGCCCAAACAGAGCTGATTCCAACAGCAGAATGACCGAATGAATCCTAAGAGAGAAGGGAAGATTAGGTAGATTCACACGTAAGGGGGAACCTGTAAATCTTACATTCGCAACTGTGACTCGATTACATTCTGATTGCATTCGTCGCATGGCGACACCCATGAGGCTACAATCAATATCAAAGAGTATAACGACAGGATGCCCACATAGATGAGGAATTGAAGGAAATACTTTTGATTACGCTCGCCCACACAATTGTTAATCCAGGGACAGTGATGATCCATTCTTCGTATGCAGCGCTTACAGATGCGACAGTGATGGGCACGCGGCGGTCGATATGTCTCGCATCGTGTGCAGACACTCCACTCACTGCCATGCACACCATTTCCGGCTGGATTATTTTTATTGGTCGTATGCAAGTCAGAGAAATCTAAGCGATTGGCGGGCAGCGGCACAGTGCCCGGATCAGAGAAAACGGCCTTAAAGTGTGACATGGCCAGCAGAAAAACAACCGTATTGAAGAGCACTACATGAAAGGGAGCCCAAATGCTGGAATGGAATAATGATGTGTATGGCATTGGGCAATTTATTTCTGACACCTACTTACCTTACTGGCATTGTGCTTAGGATGATCCAACGCATCACCACATAATCTGCATAGAAGACAGCTCCATAAGTCAAAATCAGACAGGCAATGCCACAAGGATCGCGTATGAACACCATCGCAATGTCCGCTGCCGGGCCCCCTCTCGTTTAATTCAATTAAAAATCGAAAGGGTTGGCTTGTACCACCCCCTCCGCAATTGTTGCTGTTAGTTGCGCTTATGCCTCTTCGTATATCGCTCTCTCTCTCAGCCTCTCCGGTTGGCTGGATGTTTTGTCAGTTATTGCACAAAGGCCCTACTTAACTAATATTGCTATTACAATTCAATAATTGAAATTTTCCATGCTAAATTTTGTACGCGCTTGAAATTGTCATTTATTTAGTAGTAGGACCGTACACGAAAATGGAGAAAATACTGGAGAATACATTTACAAGCAAAAATGAATATTTGGGGTACCCGAGCAACTGAAACAATTTTGGTATATATTAAAGTTGTATTTTTTTTTACCAAAAACCACGGCTTAAAGACCTCTATCAGAATCTAAAATTTTTGGATCAGAGAGCACAGAAAATGAAGTAGTCGACAGCAGTCTCTAGTGCCCACCGGCACAAGCACATTTTTCTAACTGCAAATAAATACCTTCCTTCTAAACAACTCAAACCAAATAAGATAACTCACTGAAATTTCCGATGTAGTTAAATTAATAATTTTGAATAGCAAATGTATTTTTCATCCATATTTTTCATGAATAAATTAATCTCCGTAACATGTGAAAACATCGATAGTGAGCACCATCGATAGTTTCAATAAAGATAGTACTATCGATGACTTTACCCAACTCTTGTTCTTTCTGTCAGCTGTGTCCCGTATCGGTGTGCGCGTGTTTTTTAATAAAGTAAAAAGAACTCGGCCGAGAATTGGGCAAACTTTTCAAGATGTCCTTAATAACACGTGTTTGGCAGTGTAACTACCAGCTACGTCTGCAGGCTTTGAAAAGTCTTAGTCAGGTAAGCGGTCTGCTTCAGCTGGCCCGGCTAGTTACATAACCCCCCACCCCACCCCCCTTCCAATTACAGTGCAATTACAGCTCACATGCCAAGTATGCGGAACACAAGCCCATCGAGAAGATACGGAACATAGGCATCTCGGCTCATATAGACAGCGGCAAGACCACACTGACCGAGCGCATACTCTTCTATACTGGCCGCATAGCGGAGATGCATGAAGTGCGAGGCAAGGACAATGTTGGCGCCACCATGGACAGCATGGAGCTGGAGAGGCAGCGCGGCATTACCATACAATCGGCGGCTACCTACACGCTGTGGAAGGAGACGAATATCAATATTATAGACACCCCAGGACATGTGGACTTCACAGTGGAGGTGGAGCGTGCGCTGAGGGTTCTGGATGGAGCTGTGTTGGTGCTGTGTGCTGTGGGTGGAGTACAGAGTCAGACGCTGACAGTGAACCGTCAAATGAAAAGGTACAACGTGCCCTGCTTGGCTTTCATCAATAAGCTAGATCGTCTTGGTTCAAATCCCTATCGGGTTTTGAATCAGATGCGAACCAAAATGAATCACAATGCTGCATTTATACAACTGCCCATTGGCGTCGAGAGCCACTGTAAGGGAATAGTGGATTTGGTGCAGGAGAAGGCCATTTATTTTGAAGGGGAACATGGGATGGACTTGAGATTGGATGAAATACCACAGGAGATGAGAGTGGAGAGCCAGGAGAGGAGAATGGAGTTGATAGAACATTTGTCGAATGCTGATGAGCTATTTGGCGAACTGTTTCTGGAGGAGAAACCCTTTACGGAAAGAGATATAAAGGAGGCCTTGAGGAGGACCTGCATCAAGCGTTCTTTTACTCCCGTGTTGGTGGGCACTGCTCTCAAGAACAAGGGTGTGCAGCCCCTACTCGATGCTGTGTTGGACTATTTGCCCCATCCTGGGGAGGTGGAGAATCTGGCCTTTATAGAAAATCCCGGACAGGAGCCTGAAAAAATTGTCTTAAATCCGGCACGCGATGGCCAGGATCCCTTTATGGGCTTGGCCTTCAAACTGGAGGCTGGACGTTTTGGTCAACTCACCTATTTAAGATGTTATCAGGGAGTGCTACGCAAGGGAGATAATATCTTCAATGCCCGCACCCATAAGAAAGTGCGCATTGCCCGTTTGGTGCGCTTACATTCCAACCAAATGGAGGACGTGCCAGAGGTCTATGCTGGCGACATCTTTGCACTCTTCGGTGTGGACTGTGCTTCGGGTGATACCTTCACCACCAATCCTCGCAATAACCTGGCCATGGAGTCGATATATGTGCCCGAACCGGTGGTTTCTATGGCCATTAAACCCAACAATTCAAAGGATAGGGATAACTTTTCCAAGGCAATTGCCCGTTTCACCAAAGAGGACCCCACCTTTCATTTTTTCTTTGACAATGATGTCAAGGAAACTCTAGTCTCCGGCATGGGTGAGCTGCACCTGGAGATTTATGCCCAGCGTATGGAACGTGAATATGGCTGTCCGGTGACTTTGGGTAAACCCAAAGTGGCTTTTCGCGAGACTCTAGTTGGTCCCTGTGAGTTTGACTTTCTGCATAAGAAGCAATCCGGAGGCTCTGGTCAGTATGCGAGGATTATAGGCCTTATGGAACCCTTGCCGCCACAACAAAACACCCAGCTGGAGTTTGTGGACGAAACTGTGGGTACTAATGTGCCCAAACAGTTTGTGCCCGGCGTAGAGAAGGGTTATCGTGAAATGGCAGAGCGTGGCATGTTGTCGGGCCACAAGCTGAGCGGCATACGCTTCCGTCTTCAAGATGGTGGCCATCACATAGTCGATTCTAGTGAATTGGCCTTCATGTTGGCCGCTCATGGAGCCGTTAAAGAGGTGTTTCAGCAGGGCTCCTGGCAGATCCTCGAGCCCATTATGCTGGTTGAGGTCACTGCACCCGAGGAATTCCAGGGCGCCGTCATGGGCCATTTGAGCAAGAGACATGGTATTATCACTGGCACCGAAGGAACTGAGGGTTGGTTTACTGTCTACGCTGAAGTGCCGCTGAATGATATGTTTGGCTATGCGGGAGAATTGCGGTAATTTTAAGAAAACATCTGAATATCTGGAAAATTGTATGTATAATCATTTATTTTCCACACAGCTCCAGCACGCAGGGCAAGGGTGAGTTCACCATGGAGTATTCCCGCTACTCACCCTGCTTGCCTGAGGTACAGGATCAAATAGTACGACAATATCAAGAATCCCAGGGTCTGGCTCAACCCGACAAGAAGAAAAAGAAAAATTAACGTGTGACTAGTTATATTTTGTTGTAAGTTGAATGTTAATTTTCCGAACCTTTAGTTTTTACCTGTGATAATTACTAGTTGGCCATTTTGTACAAATGTTTTTTGTATAATAAATTATAACTTATTTTGAAAAGGGCGCCAGCAATCAACAGTGTAACAATAACTGCACTGACCAACACCAAAGTGTTAATGTTATCGATTTTATTTAATTTTATCGACTATTTCAAGCGGTTGGCGGAACATTTTAATAATTTACAAACAAAACTTCCAGTTTGTTAAATAGCTTCAGTTTCATTCTGCACTACTGTCAATAAACTCTGGAACTGTTAAAGGTGAAAAGGGTAAACAATTAAACTTTTCACTCACATAAAAAATCACACTCCTATTTCTCTGACATTAACTTGTGAGCCGTTTTTCATTTTCGAGAATCTTAAAATGTGGAATAGCTCCAAAGACATTTATCACTAAAACTTAAAGCTTAATAATTCAAACGTACCACCCATGGCCCGCAATTGTGTGGCCAGATTGTCAAACCGATCGATATCTTAAAATACCATCACTATCATTGTTTTGTTATTGTAATTGTGCGTGGCGCGTTTTATTTCTTGTGAAAAAAAGCTTGGCAAATGTTGACTGGGCGCTTGCGTATCGACGACTTTATCAATAAGTCTATTGGTTCTTAACTGGAGTTAAAAATGAAAGCTTATCATGAGGTAGCGGATAAGTTTAATTGTCGGCTATTCAAATTCGTCTTAACTCAGGTTACTTTGACTACTGGTACATTGACTAACTGGGCCTTACTGTGTCATGTCCAATCTCGATATGACAAGCTAAGAAGCTTTATACAGGACTTTCCAATAACATTTTATCGTTGGATAAAAATTAATAGAGCTATAATATTGCAGAGTCAAATTTCTGCTGCACGTTGCTAATATGTGGGAGCCGGATCGGCTGTCTAAGGCATATAGATGCCATAGGAGCGATCGGTCGGAAAACTGGTTGTAGTTAGAAAATATTTTGTTGGTTTTCTGTGCTTTCTCATAATTCAACTAAATTTGATGAAATTGGACTACTAAATGGTATGGCTGCCATACAAAAGAAAGGTCTGAAAATTAGTCTTAGTACGAAAACCATGATACAAAAATAAAGGTAGGGTGCTCGCAGTGTGCACCCTCAGAAAAGTACTTAAAACGTTCAGAGTTTCTCGTACTCTTGAAGCTTGAGGTTCGCTTAGTACTTAAAATAAGCGTCACACCTTCTTTGTTGTATTATGACGAAACCGTCGTGAAATATGGTATCTGTTAATTTTATATGTTCCACCTAATTCTACAAATTCTCCTATGCCTGCTGCCATATGGCTAAGCTTTCATTATTTGCATATTTCAGTATTAAAAGAGCTTTATGCTATAATTTGAACTATGCCAACCCAAATCCAGCTTTAGTCTTCAAATAATTCACATTTATTCATAATAAATTCCAACGGGGGGAGGTATGTCAGATTGATTTGGTGTTGTTATCTATGTTTATTTTTTTTTGTGTGTTGATATGTCAAGTGTTTGTGCTTTTCAAAAGCGCACTGGAAATTCTCGGGGGGGGAAAAAAACAAAGGGGCGGTCCATGATGCAACAACACAAGGTGGGGCGTTATGAGTGTGATGCGTACTTTTGCCAAAAGCTTACGCTTCAAAAGTACGCGCAGCACTGAACGTGAAGGTACTTTGCAGAGAACTCAGTCTGATGCCACCTCACCTCTCTTGTTGCATCATGGGGCGGTCATTACATACATAAATAGCAGAATTTATAGACACTTAGTAGTTACATATATATATTTAGACGTCATTTTATCATATAGCTTAGATCATTGACTCAAACGGATGTTTCTGTTGGTGTAATATATCCACGCCACAATTGCTTCGACGTATCAAATTTTGCGTTCTGAAATGGGGAAATGGTCTTATTATCACTTTGTATGTACACAGGGAGGAAAATCAAATGAGACAATTCATTGACTATATATACATACGTACATTCAAAGAGTATATAGACATCTAGACACGAGACACGATGCAGATGAGGCCATGATTTTTGGGATGATTTAAATGCCGAGATTTTGGTGCTTTACTTAATAAGTAGATAGAAAGTAGGGCATGACACATGAAACAGCTAGACTCTAGTTGGGCATAGCATAAAAAAACTTTTGGGGGAAAATATAATTATTCAATTTGTGCTTTTATTTAAATACTTATAGAATTCCATATTTGTGAGTGTGTGTGTAGGGTAAAAACTTATTATTATACAATGATATAAACTATACGGTAGTACAGATATTTGGCTATGGACTCCAACTAACGCTTGCAACTATCAATTCACAAAACTGTGAATGAAATTCTTATCGGATGCCTTTCGTTCGCAAGAAAATAATACGGAAAAGAAAATATACACAAAATTCCCAGATTATAAAAAGTGTACAATCTTTACATATAACTAGCAATTGACATTTATTTTGTTAGTTGGCTATAAAATTCGCTTCTTTAGACTACTTGTTTATACATACATACATATATATAAATAATACTTGTAAATCGTTTTACCTGAGCCCCATAATCAAATGAATGGTTTGGTTTTATTTCAGGGATGCAAACAGAATCAAGCCGATGCTATTTCAATAATGATTTGCCGGAATAACTGCAAACAAAGTTGGTGTGTTTCATCAAGACTATAACCAATCATTTTGGAATTTCGCAAAAAAAATCATCATTAGTAACATTTCTGCGTGAAATGTTCTCCAGACTTTGAGCTATAACTTAAACTGATGTCTGTTGGCCCAATCCGAATGATGTGAAGGCGGACAACATGTGGTTACCACAGCAAAGAGTAAAGGTAAGCTAGTTTTTAACACAACTCAAACATTTGCTTGTGGATAGTCAACACCGGAACCCAAGCTGTTGCTTAAAACCACTCAGAACCCTCAAATCGAGGCATTATTCACACTAGGAACCCTATTGTTCAGTATATTAAAGGGTTGGTGGTGATACCAGATGATTGTCGTTTGCTAAGCACACGAATCTGTTTTCGGAAATGGTCCATTACGACTTGTTTTTTGCTGATTTGAGTTAAAGTTGCCTAAAATTCATAAATTGACCCTTATGGGCTCGGTTTGTGGGCAACATTTTCGATTGTTTTGGCTCACTCTAATAGTATTGTACTATTTCTTAGCTTTTGTTGTTTTTTAAGCGAAGGTGTATCATTTTGAATGCATATTTTCAAAACGACCATATGTTGTAACTCCCATAGGTACGTAGAGGATGTTGCGAATTATAGTGATTTTGCATAAGATATTTTAGGGCAGTACACAATTTGATAATTTGGAGCACATGTATTAAAAAGCTATATATTGGTTAAAAAGCATCTCCGAAATGGTTTGTATGGTTTTTCTTATAGCTAAGAAATAAAACAAAGGATTAACAAATTTAAATGTGATGGATCATGTTCAGCACATAAAAATGATCTAGAATCCCCATCAATTAGGGTTGCCGAATATTTACCGCACATCATTATCGATATTTTCGAAATTCAGAGGCCATTTGACACTTAATAAATCCACGTTCTAACTCAGATAAAAATATGGGGATCAATGCTCAAAAACACAGTAAAATATCAAGGCGGCAAAGCACTCTGAAAGCACTAAAACACTACCTTAATTCCGGAGAAGGTTCGGTCCGGAGGTTTGACCCGTATTTAAAGTCTCAGTACCAGTTCTCAGAGCGGTTGCTTTTCTTATCAAACCTAAGGTTTTGGCTCAATGCTTGGTCCTCGGAATCTTACATTGTAGAGACATTTTTTGGTAAGAAAACTAAACATATATTGCTCCTCCTCTAACATCAACCTTTCAATATACTGAACCAAGTGTAATTTTGTTGACTTGTGTAATTCAAGAGCGTGTTTGCAACCCTGATTTATATGATAAATGCTACTACTGGCACAGCAATACATTTTTTTTTACGAAAATCTACTACGATTATATAGATGAGAATCGTTCGAAAAGCCATTAACAAAATTTAAACGAAGATTGTCGAAATTTCTGCGAGTCCATTATACTTTTGACAGACAGAGCGAAATCTTTTTTGGGTCACACATTTATTTTTTAATTAAATGTAAATCTAAAAAAAATGGGTGAAACAGGTGAACTGACTCAAAAAAATCAAAGAATTGTAAGAACATTTTTTAAACTTTAATTTTGAATATCAAAATCCAATATATATTTTTGATGTTTTTTTATATTAAGGACAAAATGTTCAATATTTTTATAACATCTCATCAGAATTTCATGGTAGAGTGTTGGCAAAATGCTGAACAAATACCGTATATTTCAAACTTGAATAAAAATGGTCTCAGAATTTTTGAAGTTTCGATTAAATAAGAGTTTTTCGATTAAAGTAACTACTTGAGGAACGATTCTCAGCTAACTATATATGTTACTATAATAAAATACACTACGATAGATGTGGGATTCGTGTGAATAAGGATTTTTGGTTTGTCTTGTATTTCTTGTGGTCACACTTTTTGTGCTCTTCTCCCTTAAACGGGTGTTATATGGGCAGGATTCGGCACAATAACCAGAGAGTTTCCATCAAGCTTAGCAGCAGTTGTCTCCTTGTTTTGATGATCTCCCTTGGTGGCTTCATGATACTCATCCACCTCATGCATGGGTGAGAGACGCGGTGGTGAGAGGGCTGCATTTGTAGACGAACTGAATAAAGGATCGGTTGGAAATGAAGGATGAGGAGAAATATTGGTATAGCAGTAGAATACATGAGAGTGAAAAGGGAAGGCCTTGGTTGTGTAATTTTGAAAGAACACACTTACTGATTGCCATTGATTTGACGAACTTTTACGGTGACAGGGACGACCAATTGCTCGGAGATGCCGTTGCCCTCCTTGTTGATCTGTTGCCAAACGGTGGTACGATTCACGTCCTGGGGAATGTTCGTGGTCTTACTTTGACCCGAGAGAGGAATGTGTATGGTGCTCGGACCGGTAGAACTGTATGGTGTGGGGGCCGTCGAGCCGGGCTGATGATTATCCTTTAATATCCAAAAACAACAACAGCTCAACAGGGGACAGAATGTAGTTTAGAGCGTAAGAGAAAGAGAGAGAAGTATAGACACAAAGAAAGAGATAGCCACTCTATTTCTAACAGTGTGCGTTGTGTGCGAGCCAATTGATGTGTGTAAATTTGGAAATGATTTGATTTTGCCAAATGTTTTGTTTATTTTTCCTTAAATGTACAACAATTTAGTTTTTTGTTTTTTCGATTTTTGCTACAAACTTCTGTGGGTTAGTTATCTGGAACATGTACACTTAATACATTTGGGTTTCGGGCTTAAAACTTATGACTAAACTTTACATAAATATTGTATCATATAAGGAGTAGAGTGATATAGTTTATAGAGTAGATTATTTTTCTCACGAATACATGGCATAACATAAAAAAAAGTAAGGGTAAAAAAGCGTAGGTACAGTTGCGCTTGAGTAAAAAATTTAACAATTGTATAACAAAATGCAAAAATGTAGATATATAAATATAGCTGCATGCTACGATTTAGTATAAAAATTAAGGGAAAACATTTACAAAATACAAAATACTGTTAAAAACAACAAAAAAGTATAAATGCCAAATCAGATATAAAATACCACGATTTATCGCTTGTTGGTTTCGTGCAGTGCAGCCCATTCAAAAGCAAAAAATTGGAAGTGGGCAGCACTGGCATTAACTTGTGCACAAATCTACTTTACTTTTTGAGCAAACTACTCTGTGCCTCAAATTCCTTCTCATTTGCATTTGTGGCACTGCACTTGATGACATTGCCAACGGCCACATCACCATCGAGACTGTTTCTGGGTTCACGTTTACCGCTACCCCCGAAACAGGGTACAAATTTCTGCAAAAAGCCCACCTCAGCGTCCAGTTGATGCAGATCGTCGGCAGCCGCCCGTTTGGTCATCTCCGGCATTATATCATCTAGTATTTTGAGCTCACGTCGCGTGAATACCAAATCCAAGGATTTACGTATACCAATCATAACGACCAACATCAAGGGGAAGAGTATGGAGGTTTGTGAGAAGGATTTAATGAGCCATAATATAATCAAACAGGCCAGCTGTATGATGGTAAACAGATGTACACGCTTAATGGGCACCTTTAAAAACGAGAAAAAAATGGGGAAAGTTTGTTGTAATAGAAGTTATTTTAAAACACATTCTTCTATTTATTAGGGCAAAAAAGAATCCGAGCTATGTATTATTTTTCTCAATTCAAGGGTAAATTCGACCTTAATATTAGAAAGTTTTCAGGCGAATTTCTAAAAACGAAAAAATAGTTTGTTTGAGTGTAGTTCTAGGAAAATGCCATTTGTGTTTTCAACGCTATTTTGGTAATTATAAATCTCACATACATTCTCCTCATTCTACAAAGTTTTATCAAACTTGTATCACTTTAGCTTATAGCTGACGTTTGGTTTCCACGAAAACTTGGTATTTGTTTCTATTTATCCCTTTCTTTCTAATTCTACAATGTTTGATCAAAATCTGATGTCTCACCTGGCGCAGGAACATGTAATCAGGTTGATATTTGGCTGGCATGAACATAATCATTATCCGATCGAAGAATTGCAGTCCCTTGAGCGAGGCCACTCCCATATAGAGAAATACACCGAAAAGTACGGGCATGGGTATGTGACCGAGCAGCGGTGTTAGCAACACGGAAATACCGATGGTCAAAAAGATCAGAATATGTGTCACACGCTGCTCGCGCACACCCAAAAATTGTGGTTTCTCTCCAGGAGCACTGCATTCCGATTCCAATTTCAATGAGTTCACATGATTGATGCTTAAAACAGTGGCCGCCACAAACCTAAGGGCGAAAATCAAAAGTTATAAAGGCCCACTTGTTTTGCTCCTTTTCACTTACCAGGGCAATCCCATGATACTGCAAATGGCTATCAAAATGGAAAGTATAAACAAATCCAAATGATAGCCACAGCCCTTTTTCAATTTGTTCTCCTTTCGATTAACAATCACCGCTGTAATCTGTTGATCCATAAAGATAAGTATGGTACCCAGCAGGGCGGGGAATACCGCTATTATAGGCGACCACCAGGGATTCTTCTCGCTAAACGGTGGAATGAGCCAGCCACGTGTACTCAAAGTGGGTTTCAATTCGTTTGGCACTTCCAGTTTTTGTGTGGGTACACCCAATGAGTAATCAAAGTAGGACATGGCAAATATGGCTATCAGCACGGAAAAGTCACTGATGTACTGTCGCACTATAGAGGGGAAGAACAAGGCGTTCTTAAAGTCCTTCAGTACGGTGGAGATGAGGAAAGTGCCCGCGCAAAGCACCACAGACATGAGGAAGACATTTTCGGTGGGTGGTTTACCACAGTCGAGGCCCACCAAAACGCCATCGTTGGACTGCAAGAAACAAACACCGAAACAAAACAAAATTAACATTAAAAAACAAGAAAGAAAGTCGGTCAAGCCCGACTATAACATACTCTGTACCAAGAAATTTTGTCTTTTGATCATAACTCGAAAACCGTTCATCCGATCTTCTTCATTCCTTTGGCGGATCGATAAGTTATCCTAATAACTAAATATGTCCAGAAGGAACAAGCCATCTATCTTCAAAACTGTGGGAGATATGACGTTTTTTCTAAATTGCGGGGGCGGGAGGGGGCGTGGCCAAAATTGAAAATAAACTTGATCTGCCTGCAGACATAAGAAGCATATGTCCCATACACGTCAAACCTCTATCTCTTACCATCTCTGAGATCTGTGCGTTCATACGGACAGACAGACGGACAGACGGACATGGCTATATCGACTCGGCTGTTGATGCTGATCAAGAATATATATACTTTATGGGGTCGGAGATGCTTCCTTCTGGATGTTACATACTTTTGCACAAACTTATAATACTCTATGTACCTACGGTACAGAGTATAAAAACGAGAAAGCTAAGCTAACTTCGTCTGTGCCGAAGTTTTTATACCCTTGCATGTGCTCGCATAAAAGTTTTCAAAAATAATTAATTTTCATACAACGACCCATTTTCCGTCCGATCGTTCGTATGGGAGCTATATGATATAGTCATCCGATTTGGACAAAAATAGAATTGGATGAAAGTACGTAAAACAAGCAAATACAAAATTGCAGGATGCTACCATTAAAAACAAAAAAGTTTTCCATACTAAAACTAGTTTTCCGACCGATTGTTCCTCTGGAAGCTATGAGATATAGTCATCCGATCCGGTCGATTCCGACATATTAGTAGTGTGCAGCAAAAATAAGACCCCGTGCAAAATTTCAACTCGATAGCTTCAAAACTGAGGGACTAGTTCGAATCGAAACAGACAGTCGGACAGTCGGACAGACGTACGGACAAAGCTCTGTCTGTCTGTCTGTTTCTACGCAAACTAGTCTCTCAGTTTTAAAGCTATCGAGCTGAAATTTTGCACAGAGTCTTCTTTTTGCTGCACACTACTTATATGTCGGAACCGACCTGATTTGATGACTATATCTTATAGCTCCCATAGGAACAATCGGTCGGAAAACTAGTTTTATTATGAAAAACTTGTTTATTTTCAATGGAATCGTCTCCAAACTTTGTAATCGTAGGTTTTTCATGTTTTTTTTTATAATTCTACCAAGTTTTATTAAAATCGGACAACTATATGGTATAGCTGTCATACAAAAGATGGGTCTGAAAAACAGTCTTAGTTAGAAAATCTTTTTTGGTTTAAATGGTAGCATCCTGCAATTTTGTATTTGTTTGTTTCACGTGCTTTCACATAATTTTACAAATTTTTGGCCAAATCGGATGACTATATCATACATATAGCTCCTATACGAACGATCCGTCGGAAAATGGGAAAAAGAGTATTTTTTAAAAATATTTAAGCGAGCACTTGCAAGGGTATAAAAACTTCGCCACAGACGAAGTTAGCTTAGCTTTCTCGTCTTTAATATTTTTAACTAGAAAATTATTAAAGAAAATAAAGCTTGCTTTGGGCGGCATTAATAATGAACTAATTTTGTTTCTTCAACTTACCTCACAATAATCCCATTTATATTTGGCATACTCCACAACGCTGGCATTCGCATACGCTGGCGGTGTACAAACACAATCATATATGCCCTGATTTACCGGGAAATTTTTCCCTATGACCACTACATTCTCAATGGCCTTATAGATGAAAATAAACGCAATTAGCGTCGCAAAGTTCTCCTCAGTAAATCGGGTTATATAGCACACCAAAGCACTGGCATCGATTGCGGTCAGAACGATACAAATTCCGGCCACCCACATGCCGATCCAGAAACGGAATGTCATATATTCCCAGCCCATTTGCAGGCAGAATTCATAGATAATTGACTCAAAGACCAGAACTGGACCGGTGGAGCCCAAAATTGTCAACGGTTGACCCGAACAGAAGCCATAGACCATGCCGCACACAAACCCGGATACCAGAGATTCCATGGCCGCCATATGCTTGCCGGTGGCCTCCGCCAGAAGTCCACCGAAGGTGATAATTGGTGAAAGGCAGGCAAAATACAGAAATATCCAAGAGGCCACACACTGCATGGACATGGCATCACGAAAATCGCTCCAATACCATGGAGTTTTTCGCTTGAAATCATTGATAAGACCGCCAAATAGACGACCCGTACGCGACAGTCCCGATTCCTCACGCAAACGTTGCTCTTCCTCCTCCTCGTCGATTTCCTCCTTGGGCAACTCGGGCGGTCGCTTGCGTACCTCTTGAGAAGGTATGGCGGCTGGCGGCTCAATGCGTATGGTGGGGTCCCATTCACCGGGTGGTAATACTGTAACTGCATCCAGAAATTCGTCGACACCGGCTAGCAAATGATCGCGCTTGCGTGCACGGTAAGCGACTTCGTGGAAGATCTCGTCAGACATAAGGGTGGCCATGGCGCGACCAATTTCATGAAAATTACTCTGGCTACCAGGAGGGCCAAGCAGTATGAATATAAAGCTGGAAAAGAAAAACAGTGAGAGAGGGAGAGGAAGTTAGTTAAGAAGCAGAATAAGAAAGGAATAAAAAAAACACATTTGTGGGAGAAAGGGTTGGGTCGGAATATCCCAAATGAGCAATAAAAAAGGTATCAATATTTTCAGACTCTGTACCAAAGGTACAAAGGCCGCGTGGGCCCATTACGATGCCATATATTCCCTGTTAAACCCTTTTAAACTTCAGGGTGGTCTCTGTGTACCTTTGGTACAGAGAAAGAATATTTAACAGTTACAGTCATACCTACCGAGTGGGTACTGGCACCTCTGTAAGATCTCCCATAACAGCCGCCTGACTTAGCCGTATGAAACAGGATAAAGTGCGCTCCAGAAAATCCACCTCGCCCACCAATATATTGCTGGCCTCCGCTCCCGGTGGAATTTTGCGCATAAAATGAGTGTTTCCCTTGTGCTGTTGCTCGTTGAGTTCGGAGCCACTGCTCTGTCTAGCCATCGATTGACTGCTGGGACTCTTCACCATATCCTCTGTGATGGCAGGCAAATTTTGTGCGGGCCGCATATTTTTGGAATTAGATTTTTTCTCTATATTAGTTGGGTAGTGTCACAACACGGAGTACCGCAGGGTAACGGATGGAGGAGGTATTATACAATACAACACAATTTACAACCAAAAAGAAACAAAAATCACAGGAAAAAAAGAAGTGCCAGAGATTAGTTTCAAAAGACGGAGAAAAGTGCTGTAAGAGAACGGAGTTACGGAAAATGAAAAGACATGCAAAAGTGTGAAAAGCGTGCAATTAGGTGTGTATGTTTGTCTACTATCAACAGAACTATTGTATTTCCTTTCAAAAAATCCTCCAATGTGGCTTAAAGTCATGCAAATTTGGTCGATAATAACAGACAAACAGAAACGATAAAAAACATTATAAAGGGAACTGGAGATTTTTTCGTTTTTTGATTTTGGTATTTTACCGAGCGTTCTGCTGCTAGGTTTGCCGGGTACAGTTAGAAAACGTCCCATGCCACCATTATTCCCTGCATTGCTCAGGCTTCCCGGAGGTCCTGGCTCACTGGCCGTCAGTGAGAGCGGCGTGATGGGCCCCACCGCGTGTTCTTCAACTGGAAAAGGGGGTTTTTACAAACTGCTAGTATACCTGCTATCAAAAATCTTTTGCCCCTTTTCAGCAATTTCTGTTTGGGTGGGAGTGTAGATAGGACAGCACACACACATATGGGTACAAGAGAGCAAAAAGAGAGTCTCAAAAATAGATGGGGTACGTTTGAGTAAAATGGTAGAAGAGTTAAAAGAGTCGAGTAAGAAAGTTAAAACTAGCGTGCGTTTACTCATTTTGGTCATTACTTGACGTGAATTGTATTGGTCCTGATCCCGCTGTCGTTTGCTGATGATGCTGAGGCGAGGCACCTGCATGAAACCAGGTGGTTACCCCTACGGCACCCAGATGTATGGAAGTGTCAGCTTTTAGTTATATTGGGTTTGATGTACGGGTAGGTATGAATGGAGCAAGCAAGATCGAAGAGTTAGCCTACGGTTTATACATTTGTCATTTTAATGAAGCGATGATGAGTTTTGATTCTAGGGTATTCCAAGTGTCTTTAGTGCCAGGCAACTCAAAAGAGGATCACAGCTTCGATTTTTTTTGGTAGATTTCTACTAGTACTTCAAGTACCTGTGGGTACAGCCAGGTAGCAACCACGCTGATCCTTACTTGTCGTATACAGAACGGTCGTCTTGGTCGGCGTAACTCCTCCCGTATGCAAAGCATCTTTTTATTATGACAATGTTTTGGTTTTTTTTAGTTTTTTTTTTAGTAAGTAGCGCTCTCATGTATGAATATGATGATACACCAAAATTGATACTACGCCCCACTACTTACTTTTCGACGACGACTGATTACGCATATCCGCAAACGAACGTATAATGGGTAAACGTGACTTCTTGGCATACTCGTGCTGATGCCGATGTCGACGCAATAGCGCATCCTTCACCTTGTCCTTGGCTCCGGCTGGGAGTGTGCCCGCATTTACCATTTGATCGCATACCAAATCGGCCACCAGTTCCAAATTATGTGCCTCCATGTCCAGCATGACGGTGCCGTTGAGTAAAAGGCTGCGCAATTCGAACAACGAGTGCAAGGATAATGTGGCCACATGGGGCTTAGACCAACGATTGCCCCCTTCCTCGACATCTTCTTCGAACTTGATCCAACGAGCCGTTTCCTTCCATTCAATCTCATCGCCCTCTTTGACCAGCATGCCCATTTCGGAGAATAAGGGATGCGATACGTGTGTGCCATCAACATCCACATCTTCGCCCAAAATGAACTGGACTCGCTGAGCGGGGGGAGTTACTGGAAAAAAAGAAGCGACCGTTGTAGGCTTAATAAATAGTTATGACAGCTTTGTGCTGCCTGCTGAAATTAATTCACGTAATTATACCCGTTACTCGTAGAGTAAAAAGGGTATACTAAAGTCGTGCAAATGTATGTAACAGGCAGAAGGAAGCATCTCCGATATCATAAAGTATATATATTCTTCATCAGCATCAACAGCCGAGTCGATATAGCCATGTCCGTCCGTCCGTCCGTCTGTCTGTCCGTATGAACGCACAGATCTCAGAGATGGTAAGAGATAGAGGTTTGACGTGTATGGGACATATGCTTCTTATGTCTGCAGGCAGATCAAGTTTATTTTCAATTTTGGCCACGCCCCCTCCCGCCCCCGCAATTTAGAAAAAACGTCATATCTCCCACAGTTTTGAAGATAGATGGCTTGTTCCTTCTGGACATATTTAGTTATTAGAATAACTTATCGATCCGCCAAATGAATGAAGAAGATCGGATGAACGGTTTTCGAGTTATGATCAAAAGACAACATTTCTTGGTACAGAGTATGTTATAGTCGGGCTTGACCGACTTTCTTTCTTGTTTTTTTTTGTCAAATGTCCGAAACTGTCAAATTTATGGTTGAAATGAAGAAATTGTCTGTTTTATTGGCCCAAACCGTTTGAAATGCGCTACACCTTGAGTTTAAGTTGAACTGCAACGGTATACAATCTTCTGCATAAGTAAATATAGCGTTTTTATACTCTATATATGAAAATTGTCCAGATGTTTGTAACGCATATTCTTGATCGTCATGACGAGCTGAGCCGATTGAGCTTTGTCCTTCCGTCTGTCTGTGCGTCTGTCTGTCTGTCTATCCTGACTATCTGACTATTTTTGATTCCAAAATGTTCACAATAATTTTAACCGTTCCCCTTGGTTTTAAGAATGTTTCCATTGAATTCAAGTACACATTTTTGTCTTTTTCTGTGGATTGTTGAAGTTTCTATATAACTATCAATGAGTGTTATTAACCATAATGAATGGATTCCAAATCTAAAAAAAAGTGGCAAAATCAGGTCTTAACTAAAGAAAACCTTTAATGAAACCAACAATTACTTTCCTATGATAAAAGATATTAAGTAATTGTAAATTCCCAAACTCCAAATTTATTCCACTATCTTTTCTATGGTAAACTATAATTTTCTCACTCTCTCACACCCCCACCATCATTTCCTGCAATTTGATTACCCTTCCTTGCCACACTGATTGGTCATATTATCTGTGGAGCGGTCTCCCGCTGCATCAAGCAGTCATTTGGTAATTATATTTGCCAGTTACACGCTCAAGGTTTTGGCTGAGTAACACCCACCTGGACGTTCCACTTCCTGTTGCTTCTCCTTGACAGAGCCACCTCCGCCTCCTCCTGCAGCGTCTGGGCCGTGATGATGTTTGCGTCGTCGCTGGGAATGGCGTCGTCCTCCCGGCACATGAACACCCACGTAAACTGTGTGTGCGCGATGTCCTAAAAGAATGACGGCAAATTGAATAAGAAAGTTACAAAAAGATTATATAAAAAATGCTTTCAGTTGCGTTGCATTCAATTATAATCAAAGCTTAAAGTTCAGCTTTCCCTGATAAGGTTCTCTTGTCTGACGTCTCGGTTTGGTTTTGTTTACGAGTAAAGATTGTGGATTGACTCATTCATTTGTCGGCGTTTGTAAGACTTTTTTAATTTTCTCAATTGCCGTTAAAATTTATGTATATTAGTTAGTTCCACTGTTGAACTAGTTTTAAATTATGCTTTTCATTGTTCCGTTGACTTTGAAAAGCCAGCTGATGATGCTTAATTGTGATATCATTTGTGTAGTAGTTGTGGATAATTTGTTACTTTTCCATAAATTTAAATTAATTGTTTCGCGCGTCCATTTTGAGAAAATATTTTTATTCTCTAGACTTTTCAATTTTACTTTTAGTCTCGCTACTTACAAGCTGTAGTTCAAAGCAGTCTTGCAAATTTGTATGTTAAACTACAGTAGGGCTCCGCTATTTAAGCAATATGTTAATAGTCTCATTTACATATTTACAACAATGATGAAGATTAAAGTGATACTTCCTCATTTTGCATCCGGCTTTCTTTAAACTATTTTCAATGAAAATTGTTTAGTTTTATATTTGTGCTCAATCTTTACACCCAATCTCTACTTTACATGTCAGTTACCAATTAACACGCCAAAAACTTGCATATTTGTAGCTTATGTGTGCCTTAAAAGTTTTGTAACTTGGCTGGTTTTGCAAGTTTAACATCTCAGTTAGGCTGGCAACATAGTTTGTTTTCTCACGACTTACCCTCGAAATCATTTTCCGTAAATTGCTGCGTAAAATCCTCGCCTCCAGTGCGTGGATCCTTCGGCGCCTCATCATCACCACTCGAGGAATTCATGGTCCAGGGTCTGCATGAAATGAGATAAGAGAAAAGAGAACATTTTTAATTAAATTAATATTCTAATAATTTTAGCTTAAAAAAATATATTGCGATTAAATTAACACCTTTTTCGATCTAAATTCTTTTTTGAGCGGTTCAATAAAATAGTATAATATTATTAAATGTTTAAGATGGATATAACGTTAAGAATTTCCTTATATATACACTCAGAAAAAAAATCAAGAACCTTGACCTTGAATCAACTATAAACTGTGTCAATTGTGGGGTAAATACGAATATTTTAGAATATTTGTATGGTCATCGTATAATCAACAAGTAAGGGCGCTGCAGTCGAGTTTCCCGACCACAAAATACCCTGTTCATTTATTTTCATTTATTTGTTTTTGAATTTTTGAAGATGTCATCCTAAATGTAGGCAATACTTTTCTAGTCCTGAGGGCTATTATCAGCCCAACTGTTTCGCTTATAACTCCGGTGTTTTCGGTCCGATCTGATTGTACTTTTCAGAATAGATAGATATTGAGCCTAGCTTGATGTATACTTAACCACGAGGCTCTAACTTGAAAATTGTGGATCTGACGGCTTTTTAGGTCTTGGATTTATAGAGGAGGTCTAGGTTTTTTGGGGATAAAAGGGGGACGGGGTGGAATTTTTCAAATCTGAAACAAACTTGATCTGCGTACAGCATAAATCTACCTTCGTGCAAAAATGTGTGGCTCTATCTCTTATAGTCTCTGAGATCGACGCGTTCATACAGACAGACAGACGGACAGACGGACAGACGGACGGACGGACGGACGGACGGACGGACAGACGGACAGACGGACAGACGGACAGACGGACAGACGGACATGGCTATATCGACTCGGCTGTTCATGCTGATCAAGAATATATATACTTTATGGGGTCGGAAAATTTTCCTTCTCCCTGTTACATACATTCGCACAACTTCATGATCCCCCTTTTCCCATTTTCAATGGGAACAGGGTATAAAAACTGACATACATTTTACGTTGAAGTCAACTACATTCATATGTATAAGCCAATAGAAATATTTTAATAAAACTTTGTATCAGATGTTATTTGGTGTGAGTAAATAAAATTCTAAAGATATTTTCAATATGT
Organism: Lordiphosa fenestrarum; assembly: GCA_035044985.1. NCBI lineage: Eukaryota > Metazoa > Arthropoda > Insecta > Diptera > Drosophilidae > Lordiphosa > Lordiphosa fenestrarum. The sequence goes on along the minus strand of JAWNNO010002651.1, from coordinate 1,428,791 downwards.
TCTTGTTCACAGCAAAGTCTTAGAACCAGTTGGGAATTTTTGTCATGGATTTGTGTTAGAATATTTCGGCTTTTCTATTGCAATCTTTTTTGGCTTGATATTAAGTCCTTCAATAGACACCCGCCCATTTCATTAACTCACTTTAAAACTACTTAAACAAACAAGCAATGAGTCGACAGCAAATGTCACTGCTATTACCTCATTATTTCAGGTTGTCACAGCCATTGTCACCTCTCAAGCACTTACAGTCGGTCACCCACAAATCAACAAGACAAAAATGATTAGGTTGCCTCCTCCCACACCCTAAATTGTTGGGCTTGGATGCATTTCAATTTGTTGTTTTCGATGACCACATTTGCATACATAAAAGTTTTATTATTTTTTGCATTTCCAATTTCCATATAGTTTTTTTTTCAACTCTCGATAGACCCTTTACGGCTTGATAGTTGCACGTGCTGTGCTTTTAATTGAAATTAAAATTGAAATGTTAAACTATTCATTAGTACTATTGTATGTCTATTAAACTTATGGACTCTTAATTTGTCAGTTAGACGTGAAACAGGTGACATTTAGATTGCTGGATTTTCTATTTATGCAGGTGAACTAATATTTGGACAAACGAGCTGAGTGTAAGTTAACATTGTGTCAAATAAGAATCTTAAGAATTCTATTATATAGAAGTCCGTCTCATGAATCAGATTTTTGAGTTAATAATGCACGTTTTATAATGTGTACAATAAAATTTTTATATTTTGTAAATATATAATTTTATCGTTCTAGAAAATGACTAGGTTTTAAAATAATAAAAGTCGATTTTAAATCTAAATTCAAAATGATTACTTACAAACTTTATAGCTTAACAACAAAACACTTGAAAAAGGTAATGCAATACAGTAAAAAACTATTACTTTGTAATGATCTGACGTATGTATGCACAATGTTGAAGTGAAGTGTTAGTTTAGTGTCTTGTCTTGACATTTTTATTTGGTTCATAAATGTATAAATTTAGTCATAATCATAAATTATGGCATCGCCGCTATATAGACAGATCCATAGCAAGTGTGTCAAAGGTATGGAAAAAGTCGCATCTTATTAACTTGTATATTGGTTTGTTTAAAAAAATATATTTTTACGTATATATGTTTTGTCTATCATCTCAAGTTGCTTCGTTATCAGCACCGTCTACATTTGATGCTTACACCGATCCTCCAAAACGTCTGCCATGTGCCGGTAAAAACTGGGTCAAACTCAAGTTATACATTTGTCTAAGAATTTTCCAGGCAAATTATAAATTATGAGAAAACTGTAGACTTAAAAACTCTGTCTGAATAAAGTAGTCAAACATTGTGCTTGGACAATAAATTTGTTTGTCATTTGATGAAAATTAGTTGATATGCATTTTATTTATTAAATTAACGGATAAGAGAGAGAAGGAAGCACCTCCGATATAGCCATGTCCGTCTGTTTGTCTGTCAGTCAGTATGAACCAACAGATCCTACAGATGGTATGAGATAGATATTATTTAGTTATCAGGATTATTTATTGATTCGCCAAAAGATTGGTAAAGATCAGATGAGCAATAGTCGAGTTAGAATCCAAACCATTATGCTACACGCCTTAACACGAGCTTTGCAAGATACAGAATATATTATAGTCGGGCTCGACGACTTTCAAACCTGATTTTTCTTTGAAAACGTAAAGGAACACAGGAAAAACATGTAAGAAAGTAAGTCGAGCCCTACTATAAAATACTCTGTACCTTTGTAAGTGCTGCCCATCGCTGCTTCAGTCTGTGCTGCCCACCATAAATGTTTGTTTCCCTGTAACTCGACAACCGTTCGTCCGATCTTCACCAATCCTTCCGCGGAATAATACTAATAACAAAAAATGGCCATAAATAGGTTAATATGTACGAACCTTTTGTCTATAAAATTGTGGGAGATATGCAGTTTTATCAAAATGAATGAATGAATTGAAAATAATCTTTATCAACCAGCAGATATAAGAAGTTATTATCCCATACATGGCGAACCTCTATCTCATACCATTTATAGGATCTGTTGGTTCATACTGACTGAAAGACAAACAGACGGACATGGCTATATCGACTCGGCTGTTGATGCTGATGAAGAATTTATATACTTTATTGGGTCGGAGATGCTTCCTTCTCGCTGTTGCATACTTTTGCACAGACTTAATATACTCTGTGTAGCTTTGGTACAAAGTTAAAAAAAATATACAATTGAAATGGATAGTTTTTAATGTTATTTTTTGATATTAAAATAACGGGTTTTTCTTTAATTTTGTTAATAAAATATCGTTGCACACATCTTGGCTTTTTGATATTGTAGGTCAGCATACTTTTTTTTTACTGAGACACGGGTATACCGAAGTTTTTTTTACTTATGCTTTTGATTGTTATGGCTTTGGAGAATTCTGCAATTCATTTTCAAACTTAAAAAATCAAAGATTTCTAAACTGATTGCACTTTTATTAAATTTTTAAGGGACAAACCGATGCTTATAGGTTTGTCCAATATAATGCTGGCTTTGTGGTTTGGCCATATTATTAACTTCAATCTTGATGAAACGGTTTTTGTTGTTAGAGAACATTCCTATAGTTTGCCGGTACTTAAGTTGTGTTTTATGGATGGGGCGTTAGATTTGGATACATTTTTGTTTGTGTTGTAAAAGATAAGCCTCAATAAGGGCAAATAGCTCGAAACTTATTGTCAGTAAAATTGTAAAACTTTTTTGTTTATCAGTTTTGTTTTTTAATGACTAATTTCGCAACTCATTCACATGTCTGGAAGTAATATTTCCGAAACAGTCTCAACAAGTACTTACAGTTCGATGTATTCATGTTTCTGGGCCATAACTCAAAGTTCTTATCGTGGAACTAATTATTTGCTTATCAATTCGCGATTATCAATTGCGACCCGAAAAAAGTGAATGTTCAGACCGATAGGCCTTCTCAAGGGAATTTATATTCAAAAGGAAGTCCGCCTCTGGTTACGTTTCGGTACCGCCCGTTGTTTTTTTTGGTACGACTCACTGCGAGCCCAGGCGATTGCAGACTAACTAACTGGCCGATCTTCAAGCTGACGCTTAACCCGCTGCTGCCCGTAGTGATTAATACTGACAGCAGCGACGCGACGTTGACGGATTTAGAGAGTCAGAGAGCTAGAGAGCGTGAGAGTGTCTATTTTTTTTATCATCGATCGCCTTCTTATCGCCTTGCCTTTGGTCTTATCAGGTCTTACAGCATTGTGTTAAGAATTAATTTATTTTGCTTTGATTGCAATTTGCACTCATTAAACGAACTGGTTAATACTGCTCTGAACACAAAAAATTAATTTATTTTTGCTTATGGAAAATTATTTGTAGTATTTAATTATGCCAGCTGGTAAATAAATGTTTTTATAATGACTTTTTGTTTTGTTTTTAGTGATGTTTGCTAATAACATTTCTGACATTCTCTTATACTGTTGGTTGACAACTGAATATATATATGCATTTTAAACGGTAGATATTTGGAGGGTACATAAATACATAAATATGTATTTATTTTTTTTCTTGTTTTTTTCTCGTTGTTTTGTTTTGGTTTATTTTAAATACTTATTTCTACTGTGGGCCTGGGCTCGATGTCACCTCAAACATTTGGTAGCTTTTTTTAAAATAAACTTTTATATAACCGGCCAGCTTCACAGGGTGATCCTTATGCACTTTGGTTAACGAATGAATCTCACAGCGTTACAGTCAATGAAACAACGTATCGTGCGATTGATTATTGACTTTAATTGCCCCATATGGAAGACTTGGTTTACAGGTGATTTCACCAAGACGGTGTCAGAAGCGAAACCATTGGCTAATTGAGAGACAAGGAAATTATATTTAAAAAGTTAAGGCAGGCATTGATGTACTGCTCTTTAAATTTCCTTTTTTTGATTAAATTTAAAAAAAAAAAGATCGCTTAAAAGACACCATATTCTGCTTGATTTTAAAAACAAACACAGTGTCAGTTTTTTATCATATACTAATAACACCGCAATATGTATAAAATTAAGACAAAATAAAATATACACAGCGTTACCGCTCTGAATTGGTTAACAGCTGTTTTGGCAAGCCCAAAGAATCAAATTTATAATCAACAAGTAGAAAAAATGTTTAAATGTTAAGCGCTTCGTTAGTATTTATTTAAATTCAGTTCGCAATGAGCTGAAGTAGTTTTATTTGTCTAAAGCGTGCAGCCAGGTAACATTTTACCAGCTCAAACTGGAAAGAGCCAAACGTTGCGAGTTTTGTCGCCTTGCCTTACCTCAACAGAGGCACCTGATTGATAATTTTGTATTTTTATGATGTCTTAAAGGGGGGAGAGTTGTGTGTAACACTTTGCGTATTGGTTTTCTGAATCAGACGATCTGGATTAATCATTTTGTTTGTTTTTTGTTTTCGGTTTGTTTTCGTAACGTTTCGGTGAAGTACATTGATCTAAAAACCAGTTTTGAAGCAGCATTGGCAGCTCTTAACTCTCAGTGTTTTTATATGTCAATAAATCTATTAACCAATATTTAACACTTGAAAGTATTAATGATATTCTCGGAAATCAAGAAAAATGAATGGAACTTGCTGTTGTTCTATCTTTACCAGACAATTTCACAAGCAACTGCTAATTAATGATAAGTTTTGACAGAGATGAAATTAAAAGATCAATTTAAGCTGTTTATTTCGACATTGTTCCTAAAACATAGAGATATTTTAGTGGTTCAACGAAGTTAAAATCCACAAACTGGGTGCCAAACTGCACTTCGCTCTTCATCCACATACATCTAAAACAAATTATTTTTAACTGTCCCTCTTCTACCTGACTTAAAAAGTTTTCGTCAACTCTAGAAAATATCTTAGAGTATTTATAAACTCACCTTTCGAAAAACCATTTAAGTAAATGAAGCTGCCAAATACCTTTCAATATGGTTTTTCCTCAAGTATTTCATGTAATATCTGAATAATTTCGCTGACGTCAACTTTTGTTTGTTCACATCTTTCATGAAATCTCTTTTTAAACACTTCAAAAATAAAAACGATTCAAATTAATCATTAAGGAAGGGAATTGTGTCATAAATAAGATTTTGTCTTATATCAATGCCAATTTTCGTGGTCTATTGGCTTGCATTATCTCTGAAAAACCTCTTGAGAAAACAACACTTCAGTCGATAACGACGCTGTGTGATAGCTATCATTGATTGTCGGGCTCGTCAAAACGCGTCACTCTTAAAAACTTGAACAGCCACTTGATAAGCGTTTACCAACATTTTATTAGCTTGCTTTTGTTGATTTCTTTATAGAATTGCAAATAGATTTCGGAAATGATTTTATGAGAGATCTAATGTGTTTTTTACTATATCCATGTTTTGTTAAGGTTATTTGTTCTAGTTTGTGTTACTTTTCTTGTTTAAGTTTTACTTATTTTAGTCAGTTTGATTGTTCGTCATCAAAACATGTTTGTTAGCACATGATTAAGAAAAGCGCAGCAATTGTTGATAAACGTTAAATTGTTCAATTTTTCTTTAATTAGTGACAAGTGTTGAGATAGCGTGAAAGGCGTTAGATAACACTAAACAACAAAATTTATATACCAGATTTATTGTGTAGACATTAATGCAAACAAATTAGTGGACTTGTTATTTTAGCTTTGCAAAGGGTATATTAAAATTGTCCTGATGTATGTAACGGGAAGAATGAAGTACCTCCGACCATATAAAGCATTAATATTCTTGATCAGCATGGCGAGCTGAATTGATCTGTGATATCTCCTCCGTCAGTTTAAAAGCTATCTTCTCCAAATTTTGACCAAAGTCTTTCAGTACAAATACACTGCACATTGGTCGGAACTGTCCGATCCGACCGAATTATAGCAAATAGCTGTCATAGAAACGATCGGTTAAAAAACTCGTCCTAGTAAGAATAACTTTTTGTTTTTAATGGAAACGCCTTCAAACTTTGTATTTCTTATGTTGCTGTGCTTTTCCATGAATTTACTAGGTTTGGTCGAAATCTGACAGCTATATAGTATAGCTGTCATAGAAAAGTAGAGTCTGAAAAGCAAGACTGCAAACCTTTAAAATTATCCATTCGGACCGGTTCTTGGAACCCCTGATCCCAAGGTTCTGGTTCGAACCTTGATTCGCTTGCACATAAAAGAACAGTTTGACTTTTAATTTATTAATTCGTTGAAAATAAACCATATATACCTTCAATTCATAAGCTTAATCTTAATGATCATTACCTAAGTTATTTCAATTATCAAATCCATTAGATGAGACTAAAAGCTTTAAGAAAATAAGCATTGAAAAATAAAAAAAAGGGTTCGGAAAAATGTATATGCATTAATATAACATAGATATAGATATAAAACAGTTTGCCTTTATATGTGAAGTATCACAGATATGCTCGGTTACTAGATCAGATTTATCCAGCTAAGCTTGTTAAAATCTTCAAACTAGTTATCATACTATATCTTGACACTTTACATTAAAAATGCTTCACAATTAGTTCATAATTATACTTATACTAAAATCTTCAGAGATTTTCAATATTTCCCTGGATGTAACGTTGATGTTGAAAAAATTACATAAGTTGGTGAACCGAACCTCATTTTTCGAAAAAGCGTTCTGGTTCGGATTCAGGTTCGAGGAGTCAAAAATGTAAGGTTCCGGGTTTATGTTACGGTTCGCGATCCTGAAAAAACACTAACCGAACCGGTTCTCAGGCGTTTGGTTTCGGACCGGTTTGCAGCCTTGCTGAAAAGTATTCTTAGTGAGAAGAACTTTTTTGTTTTCTATGAATATGTTAACTTTCCTATTTTGTCGTATATTCAAAAAATGTTTATATCGATATTTGTTTCGATATTAATATTTTGTTGTGAAAAATTAATATTATTATTATTATTATTAATATTATTAATATTATTAATATTTCCAATATTGTCAATAAATTTTTATTTAATCATTTTTAAGCCCAACTAGATCACAAATACAAAAACAAACTTGATCTGGGTATGGTTTACACATTACACAAATTTGTGACTCTTATAGTCTTTGAGATAAAAAGACAGACGGACAAACACCATGAAGCGAACCGATTCTGAAGGATCCAAAATGGGTTGTTGGTTCGTCAATTATTCGGTTAGGTTCGGAAACTTTCAAAATGAATAGTTTGAGCCTCATTAAAAATAACTTTCAACTGAACTCTTTAGATTCATTTCTGACTTCATTTGATTTTGGTGAGCTCACCCAGTCTTGGCCAAGGTCAGAAGCGTAAATAAAGTCTATAATTTGACTCCGCCTGTAAGGAATTATGTGATCCAGACCAGTTGTGTGAAATGTGTGGAAATATGTGCGAGTGTCGCTGCTGCTGCTTCTGCGGCTGATGTCATAGTTGCTTTCAGTTTTTATTGTCTTTCAGGGACGAGAGCAGTTTTTATCGCCTAAGGACATCTGAGACTCAAATGGAAATGACAGCAAAAAACGAAGCAAGACACCATAAACTAACTACCATTATTTACGACCAAAGCAGTTAACCTTTTAACAAGTTTTGGCGAAAGCATTTATCTTTACTATTTCCTCTGCGAATTATTGCAATTAACACCGTCAAAATTGAGCAGTAAATAGTAAAACGTGCAACAAATTTACAAAACAGGTGCGAACTAAGGCCTAAGGTAATATGGCGCGTGTCATTTGCTGCAGACAGGAAATGACACACATTACACACAGAAATGAGGACCAAATGGGAGCAATGTCCCCGTACATAACAAGCGGAGAATGAGGCAAGCAAAACAGAAATGAGAAGAAAAGCAGAGAGAGAGAGAGTACGAACAGAGAATTTTGCAGAAAACTCCTGCTGCACAGGGGAGTTGGCCAATGCAAGAGAAGTTTTGTGTGGCTTCTAGTGTGTACCATCGAACGTTCTGCTCCATTCTTATCACAGTCCCTGCACACAATAAACAAACCGTCTGCTGGATGACAACAAAGAAGACTTTCTTGCACTTGACATGTTGTTGACCCAGTCCAAACAAAAGAACATAAAAATAGTACAAATAGAAAGTAAATCCCTTCATTAATGATATATTTCGCATTCGCAGTCGAATTTAAAGTCTGTTTCGAGTTGTTATCATCAAATTGTTGACTGTATTACTCTGTGCGTGTGTCTCTATTGTCGCTTAATTGGATGCAGGCCATTAAAGTAATAGTATACATTTTTTTTCTTCTGAGATTAAAACCTTAGACATCTTTATTACGATGATGATTGTCGTTCCGTTTGCTTGTGGGCTGAGCTATACTTAGGATATTTGCATGTGCCTAGTATGTCTGCTTATTTTTGACTCTTTTGTGTGAGAATTTGAGCAAAAATTTAAACAGCAATTGAGATTCTAAGCAGAGTAAGTTTAAAATAGCTCAAAATTGCTCTGGAAATATTAGAACTGAGATCATAATAAATCTTACATACCAAATAATGAGTCATTAACATTTTTCCTTGATCAAATTTGATCAGCTTTGAAGAATGTTCCGTTAAAATAAACCATAAATTTTTCAAATGTGGCCAAAGCAAATGGTCTTATCTCATGATGTTTGATGTTAGATAAGAATTTTCTGTCTGTCTAACACTAAGCCCTTACATATACCTCAATATTGTTGACTGTTTCAAAATAACCATAAAACGCAAAATTCTAAGAAATAACAGATTCACGGGATACGTCATTCAGACCAAATGTGGAAGTGATAGATCATTTTCGAAAACAGATTCGTTTTCAACACACGAAAATCATATAGAATCACTACCAAACCTTCAATATACAAGAGTCTAAATTCGTTGTGTACTTGGATCAAGAATTTGTAATCCTACTTCTGATTTCTCTATACTTTCTATGAAGCGAAAATTTGACTAGTTCTAAAACTGAAACCTAAAACTATTTATTTAACGAAATGAATTCGCAAAGAATAGAATGAATGACAATTCCCTGAAGTTGTCTTGTGAAGCATTCATTATCTGCCCTGTTAATTTTTTTTATTATTATTTGCAAATTTTACCTGCTACTATCTGTGTTAATCACTCTGGGCAAACGACCGTGTCCATGGATATGTATCAGTTGAGCTTGTTGAGGCATCCTGACATCAAGGATTTATCCAAAATTGATTTTATTTCAGTAAACTAATTCTAAATCAGTTTCATTCGGCGGGTTAATGACCGCGTCTAGGTAGAACAAAGAAAACAAGTCCTGGGAATTTATCCTTCTGATTTTACTCCCCCGCCCTGCTTTCGCTTCCTCCTCTTGTACAGAGCAATCTCTTGTACACTAAATCAAATCAATTGATATGACTTTAACCTTTTGGATATATTTTTGGCATTTTTTCTTGTTGTCTTTGAAGGAAACTAATCAAATTTCTCCGAGCTTTGAGTGCGCTTGTCTATAAGTCGCGCGGCAGACTAACCCGGCCGGTGGATTTTAGAGAAGTTCCATAAGCAGCATTGTGCAGTCAGAGTTTTTCCTGCTGCATTTTCTCTCGTTGGACTGCACTCAGCTGTGCTAGTTCTCTTTGCTGCACTTAAGCAAAGAGAGTGAGACTCTCTGGGCTAGTTCTCAATTGCGCGGGTTCTCTGTTAACAATTTAATGCACATTTAGATTGTCATATAATCAAAATATTACGAGCACGTTGCATAAATGATTAGGGGCTGGTAGCAAGAGGGCTCGGAGTAAGAAGAGAGGTAAAAGATGGTTGCTATTTAGTTTGCTGGAAATTCGTGTGTGTAGAATACCGGAAGAAAAACGTTGTTTGAAGGTAATTTAATTAATTTAAATTAAGTCGACTGAGTGTTTTTTTAAAGTATATTAAATCTTGTTTTTGACATTGAAAGACAGTTGAAAAACTCAATGACTTTATGACCTTTATCTTTTAACACTTAGCTATGGAAACCAAAAATAATCGCAGAGAATGACATCTGGAAAATATGTGGGATGGATTAGCATTTCGCACACAGAGATCAAAATGTACTTTTTACACTCTATAAATTTCAGAGATGGTAAGAGCTTGTGGTTTGACTAGTATAGAACATAAACGCTTTGTACTAGCAATCAGATTAAGTTTACTGATATTTTTCACAGTCTTTTAGGTAGATGGTTTGGACCCTCAAGACATATCCACACTGCGAAAAAAAACGATCTATAACCCAGATTGAAAATATCGATCGTTCTTATGGGAGCCATATGATATAGTCATCCGATTTTGCGAAAAATTTGTAAAATTATGTGAAGGCATGTGAAACAAACAAATAAATTGCAGGATGCTACCATTAAAAACAAAACAGTTTTTCTAACTAAGACTGTTTTACAGACCTATCTTTTGTTTGGCAGCTATACCATATAGTTGTCCGATTTTGATAAAACTTGGTAGAATTATAAAAAAACATTTAAAACCTACGATTACAAAGTTTGGAGTCGTTTCCATTTAAAAGAAAAAAGTTTTTCATACTAAAACTAGTTTTCCGACCGATTGTTCCTATGGGAGCTATGAGATATAGTCATACGATCACATCCAGTGGGGTTTGAACTGGCGACCTCACCGTTCTAAGGCAACTGTTTCACCATCTCTAACATAGTGTTGAAATGTTTTGCTTAGTATCGTCGCTGCGTTTAGCAGCTGGTTGATGGCCCAAAGGGTTAAGTTGTCATACAAGTTTGTGTTTCAATCCCCCGAGGTACCGAGCTCAATCCCGTCAAACTTTGAATTAGAAAGTTGAAAAAGTTTTTCAGGACCCAGCAGGGATACAAACCACTCGAATATAAAGACTGGTTCGGTTCAGTGGTTCAGACAGTCTTAAAACTCGTCAGAGAACTGAACCGAACCGAACCGTTTTTATTTGTGGTTTTCGGTTTGGTTCAGCAATTCTTAAAGGAAGCCGGTTCGGTTTGAGGTTCGGTTCACCAGCTGGAATAAGCGGTTCGGTTCGGTTCAAAACCGGTTCGGTTCAGAACCGGTTTGCATCCCTGATTTTTATTGATCCTCCAGAGTATTGATTTTGATTGTATGAACAATAGTTAAGTTATGAGCAAAACAAAGTTCGCTAGTGCAGCTGCTGTATACTCTATTGCAGGTAAAGAGTAGTCTACAGTCTTTTAGTTTGCTTCCGGAAATGTGCATCTTGAATATGCATAATTTTGGCATTTCCTCAGCCTTCCGTTCACCTCATCTTCTCATTCAGTTTTAGTTTTTTTTTTTATTAGACTAAAAAGTCTTTGACAGTCTATTTTCTCGTCTTTCATTTCCTCCTCCGCCCGAGCATGAGAACTGTTACCGTTTTGTAACCAACCACGTGCCAGGGGCTTAAAAAACAAACAAAAACAAAACACCGAATTCGGAAAACGTGAGGGGGAGTGCCACCAGCAGCCTCGTGTGTGCGTGTGTGTCAAGTGTAAATGAAATTTTCAATTTTGCCGTGTGGACAGAAATCAGCAAATGAAAGGAAAACGTTTGCTTGTGTACCTATTGATTATTTTGCTCTGTGTGTCAGTGATGCGGTTAAATAGTGCGATTTGTGGGGAAGGTCGCGTTAAAAGTGTTGCGAAATGGTAGATAAACGGGTAAAATGTGAGGGAAAGGGGATGCGCACTTCTCTAGGCCGCACTCAAGCTGCAGTCTAAATATAAGCAAGGATTTGTGTGTATGCGGTACAGATGACACATCAAATTGGCCCATAAATTTAACTTAGGGTTGGCCTTAGTTTTAGCTTTTTGTGGCATAGCCTGGTTTTTAAATTTTGTTGAAAAGCTATGTAATGATAAAAAGATTAAGCTTACATTTTTTACACAGTATAGTAACTGAAATGTTTGTAGTTTCCAAATGTATTTTAAAGTGAGCTTGAACCTGTTAACAAGAATTTGCAAAGGGTTCAAGCTCATACTTTGTATACATAACCCATTTTGATTCATTCATAAATATATTTTATAAATCATGAAAGTCCAGAAATAAAATGCCCCAAGAAATCGAATGCTCTGACTAAACTTTAAAAACTGTGCTTTTGAATAAAATCCCTCACCTATTTCCAACCTACCGTCGTGCTATTCTCAATGGTACTGCTCTAACTTGTATAACAGAATTTCAATTAGCTTTTGCTATTAACTCACCTTAGACATAAGTTATGTATCGAGTAGTGCTAAAAACATTTGTTTACCCAACTAAACAAACAAAAAGTCGCAAAGTTTAATCGCCACTTGTGGGCAAACAAACGTACTGTAAGGTAATGACCATTAACACAACTTTTACTTTTTGCATAATGCAAGTGTGTAAATTGTTCATATGTTTGACGGCGAACCATATTCTAGAAGACAATGTCATTAAGTCAACAAGAATGGCTGTCACATAATCGATTTAAAATTTTTACAACCGAACCTCTTCTTTCCACCTGTTTCACTTTTTGCCTTTACAAATTCAGGGCTGTAATTTGTGTTATGGGTTTTCCAAGACTGCAGCAGGTTAATCGAAACACTTGAACCATAAAATTTGAAAGCTACCTTAAGTAGCCGAACCTACAGGAATAATTTAAGAAAAAGTGCGGTCCTATGATTAGCTCAAGTGTGTGACAAGTTGGGCCCCAAACCTCAGGTGTATTTCAGATGCAATGAAATACATTCGACAATATTATCAGATGTAGGCATTATAATGTACAGTACCAAAAATTGGACTTATCTATAATTTACTTATTTTAGTCTGCTAATTGTACATTTTTTAAAAAGGTATTTACTACAAATTATATTGAATATCGACACAATTGGCTTAAGTCAGATTACAACATATTATAGCTGCTATAAGATCGAGCGTTCTGAAAATGGGTCTAAGTGAGCAAAACATTTTGTTTTTTAATGTGAGCGTACTTAAAATCAAACATAATTTATGTTTTCTGCTTTCAAATAGTTCTGAAGAGTGTGTTCAAAATCGGAAGACTTCTTGTTATGGTGTGGCCATAGGGCCGATGAGGCGGAAAATAGGCTATTCTAGTAAACTATTAGTATTCTATTCTGAAGTCACACAAATCTGGCATCTATAGCCTATAGATGTAAGTCTATCCTATCAGTTGCATGAGTTGGTGCGAGTTCTGGCTCTTGTCTTTATCGAACTTACCTTGGCTTTTTCCTTTTTTTTCGCTTTCTGGAAACACTTTTATCAGGTCAAGAAATAAAAGATGAACGATTTTATTTACAAACTATTTATAATCTATTGAAAAACCAAATATAAACAGTTTTTAGATCTTTTGAAGGAAGGAGATGCCTTTTGCCTGCTGCATACATTTTCGTGAACTTAGTGTACCCTGTTTACTGTTCGAATATCTGTTGTCAAAACAGCAAGATCTAAGGTTCGGGTTGAAAAGTTTTCTCTATAAATATGTGCAGTTAGGCATTATTGATTTTTCAGTTTTAGTGTTTTGATTTCCGCTTTCTATAATTTTTGCCGCAATTAAATGAATAATAATCAAGTGTGATGTGAAATTTATATCTTAAAAACCATAAATATTTTTGGAAAGCAAAGTCGGTGAACAAAATTTTTTAAAGTTTTTGATTTATCTTAAAAAGCGAGGCAATTGGTATATGTATATACTTCTAAGTCATCCTCAACTCAAGAGCAGATGACCATAATTCTATTGGCTTCTGAAAATGATTTATCGTCCAATGCCTAACTATAAAATATGTGTTGCAGAAAAAGCCAACGTTCCCTACCTACAATGTTGTATCCAAGCAATTCCACTAGGAAGAGGAGGAGTAAACGAATTGAGTGCTTTAATAAAAGGTGACTTTAACCTTAAAGATGCTTAAAAGATGGGGAAACATGAAGAAAACAAGGTGTCAGATAGGTGAAAATGTTGTTGATGACAACCGCTTTGTTGTTCCTTTGTGTATACCATCGGAAAACGATGCCTCCACTGTTTAAGAAATTCTGAAATTTTCCTTGATTATATAAATGTATATCCAGTGAATTACTAGCATTTTTTGTGGAAGCTCAAGTAAATGTTTTGTAAAGATTGGATACATTTTAGGAACTTTGTGTGCCAAAACTTTGTTTGGGTTTGATTCATTATGAAAGACTCATAGAATCAACAGCTGTTTAGTTGTATGACTCAACATATGCACCAAACTTAAGCCCACCTCAAACAACTTATAAGTAGCTTGTTGTTATAAATAAACTGTTTTTTTTTTAAGATTTCCCTTTCCAACAGGGACTTTATTCACGAACTTGGTTTAGGTTAAAATACTTAAGGTTCGGTTCACAACCGTCTCGCAGTGCTGATTGACTAAACCAAAGCATCTCCGATGCTATGTACAGTCGATTCTAAATCGGTTTTTTGGCTAATTTCAATTTGAAATGGTGCTCTGTTCACATGTACATCGAAAATGTATAAGAACAATAGGAAAACTGATGCTAATTAGCCCACTGACATTCGCCCAGCTTCTTCTCGTGTTACCCAAACAGGTAACCGCATCAGAGCTGATTCCCTGGGTAGGCTTAATGGCTTAGCTTGCCTAATAATATTTTTGAAACAAGAAACTTCCTACCCCTTCCCTTCAACGATTGGGTCCGACTAGAGTGAGCACTTACAGTGATGTTTGGCGGCACGTGGGAGGTTTCGATTGCTCCTGCTACTTCCGCTGCTGCTGCTTGCCTACTGACCCAGTTAGTAACTGGTCAGCGTAGCTCTTAAATGCTCGTTTGGGGTTTGTGTTATTTCTTTATTTTTTATCTTTCGATAGGGTAAAACGGTGGGTTTGGCTCACTCTGGCAGTGTTTGGAGATGGTAATCAATCTATTTTTTTTTAAATTTGGTTTTCTGGTATTTTTAAACATTTATTGATTCTGTTTCACACATTTTTCCATTTGCCGCTGATTAACATGTTCTTAACTCACAGTATAAACATTTATTTTGTATTTAATTTGACTTAAAATATGTCTTAAATGCACAACAAGAATTTTTCTATTGAATTATGGATATTATGGATTTAATTGGCTAAATAACAATTTTCATTGGGCTTGGTTTTTTTTAATTGAAATTTTTTCTTGCACTTGCTCTGAGGCTCTAAGAATTTTTCCGACGCCGCCGCCGCCTCTACAAAAGCAAAACACGTCCGCACTGTCCCACGAGCCAGGAGAACCTGAAAATCAGTACACTTTTTGCTTTAACTGCAGCCAGTCGCCCCCGCCGAAATCGCTCTTTTTTCTTGGGGATCTCGCTCTCCGCTGCTTTGTGCTCTCTTAAGTCTGCGCCGCCGCTGTGTAACGGTCCTTTTGTGTGACATTTACAATGTCAGCCTCAGTTATTTGGTTGGAATTCGCCGCCAAAGTAAAGCGGAGAGAGAGAAACAGAGATAGAGAGAGAGAGGGTGTAAAAAGGAGAACATTGAACAGACTGGGCAAACTAATTTGTTTTGTTGCTTTTGGGGGGAGAACTCCTTTGGGGCACACTCTTTTGATTTTTTAGTGATGTGACAAGAATGTTTTGTTTGGCTATTTTCTGTCCATCTGTTCCAGATAAGCCTTTATATACAACTATAGGGTATATGCGGGTGGGTTCAGTTGTGGCAAAGTGCTTTTAAATAATTTTTTATTGCAAGTGCATGCTTTCAGAAAACAAGTCAAGTATTAAATGTTTATAAGGGAATTCAAAATGCTCGTTTAATAAACCATTTTTTATTTTTTTAATTTGACTTTATTATGAAAATGTTTTAAATTTCCACACCCATTTGATTGCAGAATCAACAGAATTTTTTTATTGGAAACATGAACACAATTTTTCTGTGGACACTTACAACCAGGGATGCAAACCACTCGAAAATAAGTACTGGTTCGGTTCAGTGGTTCACACAGTTTCTGAACCGCCGGTTCGGTTCATTACATGGTTTTTGGAGCTTACTGAACCGCGGTTTCGGTTCGGTTCAGTGGTTCACAAAGGGATATTATGAAATATTATGATTTCTCTAATAATGTGACTTTTTAAACACTTTAGAAATTTAATTCTTATACACCATTTGAATATCTATAAAATCTTTAGAAGAATGTCCCAAGTTTATTCTGTCGGATTTCCAGGATTCGTCTATAAGTTTCCAGAGGAATGCCCTTCGAAAAGTGAGAATGTCGCCTAAATCTTTTTTATTCTTATACGCACCATGCATCTTAATAACCCTATATATCATATCCCTTAAGTTAGGCTTAGACCTGAATCATAGCTGAATCAGACCTGAAATGGAAGGGCTGGTCCTGAATTCATGGCATCCTTTTTATGAGTCTCAGCCAGGGATTTTTACACTGACATGTCCTACTACGTCATGAGCTTAGTTGATTTTAGGCATGATTTCAGAACTGAACCCATGGATGAGTTTCATGGGAAGTACTAAAATATGGTTGAATTCACACATTAAATTCAGTTATTCCTACTGTTCACGCCTGAATCAGCCCTGAAAAATTCAGTACCAAAACGTAGAACTGCAGGGATTATATAAGAAAAATCTCTCTCGTCTAAAATTGAGTTAAGGTGAAAAAGTTCTACAGAAAATTTAAAATATTATCTACTAGAGAAAAAATACAGATTGATGACAGGTATATTAGATAATCGGCGGGCAATTGCAGAACTTGCAGTTTTACATTTACAAATTCCCAAATTGATAAAAATCATTTGCTAGAGAAAAGGGATTCCCTTTAAAACTCGTCAGAGAACTGAACCGAACCGAACCGATTTTATTTGTGGTTTTCGGTTCGGTTTAGTAATTCTGAAAGGAAGCCGGTTCGGTTTGCGGTTCGGTTCACCAACTGAAATAAGCGGTTCGGTTCGGTTCAGAACCGGTTTGCATCCCTGCTTACAACATTTATTTAACTGAACCAAATCGGTTAAATGATTCCTAAGAAAACCCAGTTTTAATACTCTGTACCGTAGGTACATAGAGTATATTAAGTTTGTGCAAAAGTATGTAACAGCGAGAAGAAAGCATCTCCGACCCTCTAAAGTATATATATTCTTAATCAGCATCAACAGTCCGCCCGTCCGTACAGATCTCAGATATGGTAAGAGATAGAGGCTTAACATGTATGGGACATATGCTTTTTATACCTGCAGGCAGATCAAGTTTATTTTAAATGTTTGCCACGCCCCCTCCCGCACCCTTATTTTGGGAAAAAAGTCTTATCTCCCACAGGTCTATAGATAGAAGGTTCATACCTTCTGGACATATTTAGTAATCAACATTATCGATTGGTAACGATCAGATGTACGGTTGTCGAGTTATAAGCAAAATAATGTTTGGTACTGTAGCGCATTAGTAGCGCTGCTTTCAGGTGGCTGTCCGAGGCAAATTCAAGCATGTTTTCCATAAACTGTCAATCGACCCATAGTTTAGAGTTTTTAAGCAGTTGCACCACATACCACACACCACATTTTTTAATTAAGGTAGAGTTAGTGAGTAAAAATCGGACACTCCCTCTCTTTTTTTCTATCCGCTTTCACTTAGCATTTTACTTCAATTAGAATATTATCAGGTGGCCCATAGACCGTACCAGTTATTACAGTTGGTCATAAGATGCGCGCGTGCCAGAAATCATAAATAAGTTGAGCTGGTGACTGATAAAATTGAGGCAGCGACTTTAAAGCAATTCCATGGCTGACGACGACTCATGTCTCGAGTTTCCCAATTTGCATGTGGGATCAAAGTGGTTCTCCCATAATTATTGTCCACCAGGCTGATTGATGGGTGCAAGTGTTTATTATAGAATAAAAATGTAGAAAAATGTAGAAAAATATGCACGAACTGGGGGAGTGCTAAGGAGTACTTAGTAAAGTTTGCATGAATTGAACTTATTTTAAAGTTAGGTAAAGTAATGTTGCTGATGCTGCGAATAATCTTCTGGCTGTTCGTTTCTAACTGCTTGTTGCTCTTGTTCGAGCTGGCAGGGATCGATATTAGCTGCTCTGGAACCCTGTTCATTACCATTAGTGAAGTATTGCTGTTCGTCTACCCTAGGGTTTTGAAGATAGTTATCATCTTCAGCAGACTGCTGATGCATTTGATGAAAGAACGGCGCTGATGTAGCTTTTGAGCGTGCTGGGGCTATAGTTCGTAGACCATACCCGGGTGTATTTCTTCGTACTCCCCAATAGCGATGCGGTGCAGTTGGAGTTGGTCCCCTCAGTTGGTGATCTTCAACTTCGTCCGAGCACTTTAGCCCCCTTACTATGTTATTTACATAAAACGAATGTGGAAGTGGTTTTCTATACTTGGGCCTTGGGCGGGGCATAACTTGCTTGTTGCTGATAAAGTAATCCCGACGTTGTGCTAACGGCTGGGGTACCACTACGCGTTGACGTGGTTTGGCGAACTGTCCTTCATAGAGAATGGGCTCTACATAGTTTTTAACAGGTTTTCGATAGCGTGGTGGTGTCAGGCGTTGGGAATTAGCTATTAATGGGAAATAGTGCAGGTTTTAAAGTGGAGATACCCTAAGAAGTGCGGGTTACACTTACCAGATACTTCGGGTGGCATAAAGTGAGGGCAGAGATTGGTATCTTGTTCCTCGGTGTCCTTGCAAGGTTCGTCTGTAGTGGGTTCTGTTAAACGAAAAGATTATAAAGAACGCCCTAAGGAGTTAAAGTTTCAAGAATTTGATTGACTTTACTGATACTTTCGAGCATATAAAATCAATATTTTAAGATCAAATTGAAAGCTCCTAACCTACCTTCTGTTTCAACTTCTTCGCATTCTGTTGGTTCCATCTCGAATACTGTGGTAGTTTCTATCTCGTCGGTAGTTTCCATTTGCGAAGTACTTACAGCTTCCGTAGAGGCTTCCGTTTCCAAAGTAGCATTTGTTGTTGTGGTTGTGATTGCGACAGTAGTTGTCTCTTCCGTTTTGTTGCGTCTCAGTTTCCCCACTCCGGTGGTGGTGATTATTACCTGTATTACCTCACTGGGTTGTGTGGCGCCATCTAACTTGATTTTTGGAGCATCTGGTACACGGGGCTTAGCCACACGTTGTTCACTACGTGATTTCTTGGATTTCAATGATTTCAGTTGATTTTGTACATTTGGTGAAGAGGTCGTTGAGGTGCTAGCAGATGTGGTAGTAGTAGATGTTGTGATTTCTACGGCTTTGGTAGTTGGAATTTCTTCAGTGGTCGTTTTTGTAGTGCGAGAACCGTTCGTTGTCGTAATGATGTGAGCAGATTGCACTATTTCTTCACTTTGGAGCTTGCTTTGCTTTGATTTTGGTGTACATTTGATAAGTTTCCTTTTCGGTGGCTCTGTTGCCATTGAAAAATTAGCACAAGGGTCTTGCTTCAGTAGCGGGGTTCTCAGTAAAATCAATCGCACAAAACATGGATGCTCAGCTGGCAAATCGGGACGCTTAAACATTGCTGGCAAAAAGTCCAAACAGTCTTCACTCTCCTCATCATCGTTGATACTATCAAACAAATTGAAATTCTCCTCGGACGAATTGTCATCGCAGGATATAGAAGCAGCGGGCGCTATTGCTCTTTGACTTCTATCACTCCTTTGAGCTGTCTCCACATCGCTTAGCAATTCTCTTAGCAATTCCAAATCTCCCTTGTCAAACGGTGATCTTTAATTTCAAACAGTTAATTTCAGATTTAACATAAGTGTGTAAAGTGTGTAATGCTTACCCAAAAACTTTGCCACCTAGTAGCGTCCACAGTATTAATTGCAATTGCACCAGCATCTTTTTGGAGTTGTTGGCTTGCTGCTTTCCCGGGAAATGTCAACGTCAGTGGCCAGCCGTTTGGTTTTTGTTGAATCTTACCCAGACGTCTCACGTTTCGCTCTGTTGTTACTCTCACTTATGTGGTAAATTGAGATAGCCCCCAACACGCCCACTCTTTAAAGAAAAATTAAAGTTTTGTGGTCAGCTTTCTTATTAGAACGTCTCTGATTCTGTTTTCATTTTCTGTTTTTCACTTTGATGAGTGCTACGTGACCTCAGCTACAGTTTGGTTTCTAAGCACTTTTTGTGGTTGTCGGGAGGGTACCCTAGAATAATGTAGGTTCTAAGGGTAGACCATTCAAATCAGAGTTTGACAGTATCAGTTACTCACCAGAGAAATGTTATTAAATTTAACCAAAGATCTTTGTTCTCTACTTCTGATTACGATTCCGGAATTAGGCAAGCAAAAATCCATACATATTGTATAAATGGGCTTACAAATTTTTTCTTCTTTTCTGGCAAATAATAAAGGTAATATGTCTCCTTTTAATTTGTAGTTCCTCTTTATAAGACGGACTCAATTTAAAAAGATCTTAGCTGATACAATCCATCAATTTTAATCAACAACCACTAAACAAAATTCGTATTCGACAAATTATCGAACGTGAAGACCGGAATAGGCTTGTTAGTAATCGACCTAAAAACAACAAAATTTGACTAAAAATTCCTGACGATAATAAGACTGAGTCGCTCAAAACCGTCTTATGTTATGAAGTCGCTAGGCAGTAGGTCCAATTTTTTCACGCCTATAATTATTCTTGATCCGAACGGATTTTTTATGTTCGAAACAGGTCCAGGTTCAGCTTTTATACCCTAGGAGGTTCAATTCAAGGTTCGGTTCACAGTAAAATGAATGTCTGAATTCAGGTTTCGAGTCGGTTCGGTTCCAAACCGGCTTACAGCCTTGGTCCTTGACTATTCTTTTTGGTAAAATGTCCAGAAACTTTGGTTTTTTTCTTAGGTAATGTTTATTTCAGAAAGTATAAATCATACTATAGTTGGCCTATGTAGCTTACTCTTTGTCTTGGAAAAGAAAACTTTAATAGGTAGTTATATTCTCAACCACATTATTCGAAACTTTCTTAGGTCATCTTTTCGTCGATTTCTCTCTTTATGATTTGCACTTTTCCCACTTGCCGTTGACATGCATTTTTGTTAATATAACTTTTGTGATTCTTTTTACCACTTTGGTGTGACATCTTGTTTTTGTCTTGTTTCAGTTTAATATCAATTATATACTTGTCGGCGGATTGGATGTCTGGTGGGGGTGGACTGAGGGGATTCTATCAGCAAGTGTTCCGCTCAGACTAAGTAATTAATACCATCGTCTGTTTTGTTTTGTTTTTTATTTTCCTCGTTTTATTTGTTTTGTGGCATTCTGGCTAAACATCTGTTCCACTTTGAAAATACGAGTTTGTAGTAGTTGTAGATGAAATTGGTGAGACAGGGAGATAACTGCATACTTACCATATAGCTTATGGTGACTAAGTTCTAATTGTTGTGGTATCTCGGTTTTTTGTGTTTTTTTTTTTGGTTCGTGACAATTGGCTGGGGAAAGTAACTCGAGACGAGACTTTTACTTTCGTTGGTGGTTAAAAACAAGAAAATACTTACAGCAAGTTCAGCGGAGCAAAAAACGTACAAGCAGCAAATGGTAATAGAACCCGCGGTAGCATGAACAAAATAAATTAATTTAATAATTTCATCCAAGTGTGCGAATGCTTGGTTTTGAGAAAACTTATAAGCAGCAGGTAAGCAAGACTCCAGTAAGGAGCAACTTATTTCAATACATGACTCAATGCTGTTTAATATATATATTTTTTACTATCAGCTTTTAGTGCCCTAAACGTTTTAAGATAAGGTAGGCGGTTACTTGCTGTTCGAACCTGCGCAGTTTTTATGGCTGATTTTCGAAGCGGGTTCAGTAGTTCGCCGGTAATTGCTTTGGCTGCTAAACCCCTTTGGGGATTTAAAAAAAACACCCTAATTTAATAGGCAAGGTGGGTTCTTAGTTGTGATATCTTTTTTCCGAACAAAAATTTAGACTAACTTTACTAAAATGAAATTCAGTCATTAGCTTAAAATAACTGAGCTTATGACACTGTCATACACTCAAATAAAATATGGACTAGAATGGGCCAAAATTTTAAAATTGCCTATGTTTTTTAAGCCGCCGGTTTTATTTCATAAACCTTACGTCAATAACTGCCAAATAAACAATGAGTACTTAATCTTCTATCGTACAGAATGTTTTTAGCCCATAGACGGTTTTTAAGCACACAAACTCCTTAACCTTTTCACCCAAATTGACAAGTTTTAGGCAATTTTTGCCATAAAAGTAAATTTTAATTCTAGGAATCAATTTTTTGTCTGAGTGTATTGATGCAGCTTTAATTTTGTACAATTCAGTACAAAGATTAGCTGGTCTGGCTGAGCAGTCATTTTCTTAGTTGGCAGTGCAACATGATTTGAGGGCTGTCGGCTTTAAGTCAACCGCTAAGAGTATGAAGTTGATTTTATCTATGGAAAAACGAATTTTAATACGAGCAAATGGCTTCTAGAAAGTTTTTCAGCTGTTAAATGTTGATTTTGAAAACATTTTATTTACTTTTACTAACCGTGTTTTTCTGGGACTTAGTCCGCCGGCTTTCAACCAAAAAAAGTGACAACATACGCCAATCAAAGCACAAGTTTACATAGTAAATATTATTTTTTGTTTTCTATATTAAATAAACGAAACGCCCAAGACAGACAACAAAGGTTACAAGCCGCCTGATTGCCTCTCAGTTACTAACAATGTCAGAAATTTTGACATGCAACAGTTTAAGTAGAACTCGAGACTCACTGAACAATGTTGGCAAAGGATATCAATGTCGTAGGGGTTGGATAAAAGTAAATTGGGTAGGATAATTCTATTCTTATTGGGGGGTCTTAAAAAAGAGCGAAAAATGTGTTGAGTGAAATAATTATCTTGCCTTGAATTAACTCGATTTAAATATAGGCTAAGAGTGAATTATCTTAAGCGAAATCCTAAATAATTATGGAAATATACCAGGAACCCACTCAACATTATACAATTTAGCTTTTGCTAACTTCCATCCGGAACTCTGTGATGAACTAGGTGTCTAGGGTTTGTGTCTAAAAACCCCGCTAAGCTAATTACACGTGGACATCGTGAGTTGTGCATTAAATAACAGAAAATCAAAAAGAAACTAACTCGGTAGCTTATCTCTTTGCCAAAATTCGCAGACTTCCGTCATTTGTGACCGGTTCAAACTGATTATTTTGGGTATCTGTTCGATCAAAATGATAAGAGTTTGCCAATTTCTTGCCTTTGCTAATTAAAACTAATCAATGTGAAATCAAGCGTCAAATGAAAACAAATGTCAAAGCTTTTGCTATTTAAAAAGAAGTTTAACTTTTTTGGAAAATAATTCCATTTTGCACCACACTTTAACCCAAGTGCATTTATTACTTCGGGAAAACAATTTTACAAAAAGTTTGGTTCAGTTCCGAACCGTTTGTGATTTCTCTACAAATTCTAAGTTCTAGGAAGTCAAAAATATGAAGCAAATTAAAAGAAATGCTTTTAATGCCTTTTAGTTTCCCCAGGAGATTTAAATGCTTACCAGGCGTTTTATTACGCGCTTTCCGTAACATTGTATTTTGCCCAAATAAACGCAGCTGAATTATGCGAAACTTTTTATTTCATTTCATTTTTAGGTGTTTTTTTTTTTGGTTTGTTTTTAAGTTTAAATACTTATTAAAATTGATTTTTTTGCATTTTGTTGCTGTGTTGTGTTTTTTTTTTGTGTTGTTAGCATCTGCTTTGTTGTTATTTTTTTTTTTGTAGCTTTTCTTTTTCTTTGCTAAATAAAGTTTTGCTTTTTTTTTGTGATTTTTTGTTGTTGTTCTGGGCTAAGTTTTACTATATAGATTAGATGTAAGTATGTGTGTGTGTGTGTATGCATATGGTTCGTTTTTGTTTTTGAATATTTTAGGAATGGAAAGAATACAAGCCATAATTCAAAAGAACTTCACAAATTACTATTTTTCATTGTTTATTTGTTGGTTTTGGTGAGTGAGAAAGCGAACGCGTAGAGACAGAAAGAGCGAGCTAGCGGAGTGAGTGATTGTGTGAGAGAGAGACAGAGATGAGCCATCTATTTACAAAAATATCGATCCTCATAGCGTTGACAATAGTCACAGATCAGTTTGCAGCAACGTTCATTATGGAATCGGCAGCGACATTTCTCCACCTGCTTGAAGACCTGCGTGGTGTAACCACGCCCACAGCACAAATTCGCACAATTGTCCGGATGCAGACACTGGCGATCCTTGGTGACCGAGCAATAGGTGGGCGAGGTCTCCAAATAATAGAGCGTGGTGTACTGCGATTGTTGTGGCTATAAAGAGATATTGAAGAATTATATTTTCGAAAAATTCTTTTACAAGATTCACTTACTTTCTTGCGTCGCTGCTTGGCTTTTTTCATGCGACTTGATGGTGCCTGCCGCATGGTCCGCTGATTTGGTGCCTTTCGTATGGCCTGGTTATACTTTTGCCTTAGTAAAGTAGCCGTGGCATTGAAATCGGCCATTTTCTTCCAGCATGTCTTCATCGAACAGGAGCCAGAGACGCCATGGCATTTGCACTTGTCCTTCATCAGCGTGGAGACGGCTTCAATGCCAACCTATTTACCAAATTATTGAACAAAAAGTTTATGTTACTAAATCTTGCGCAGGAAAGAAAGCAGAATGAATCGATCTTAATAAGAACGGATTTGATTATCCTGTTTCTTTATTAATCGAATTTAATGAGTACGTTCTCTTTGTAATTTCAGAATGAAGTGTTTAACCAAAGAAAACAAATAAATCATTTTTTTAAAACTCAGTGTATAAACAAATCGATTATAGCTTCCAGAATTAAAACCGAAAAAACTACGAACGGTAGTTTTAGATTCAACAACAACTAGAGAATGAATCAGAATTGACTTAAGTATAAGGTGGGACAGATCGCACAGCACAACATAATAGAATTAAGCTCAAAAGAGATTGATATGAGAATTAAATGTTTGTCACTTGTTAAAGGAGAATTTTTCCACTCATTAAACTTTTGAAACCGAAGTTTCTGGATTCAAGTATGAAATATGTGGATTTTTCTTTTAGTATACAAATAAGTCTTTAGTTTTAAATACTACCATGAATATTTGAAAACATAGAATGCTACAGAATCCTGAATTAGGAAGAAAAAAACTCATTGTTCCATTTATTTTAAACTGTTGAGACTTTGAAAATTCAGTTAAATTGAGCAGTTTATAGTGAATTAGGCGTCAATTAAGCAATCCAACGTTAAAATCTTTAAGCAAATGGACAATATACGCACATTTGATGCGAAAAATTTCACTTGTTCGTGCTTTTTCGACCTCTCACTTACCTCAGAGTCATGTCGCAATATCTCACTGACTTCGTCTCCATCGCCGCCGCGCAAATCTAAAAAGCTTCGGGTCACTCGTTTGCCATGCTTGAGATTATCATTGCAGCCGCCCCATTGGAAATCCTGATCCACACGATTCTGTTTTCGTGGTCCACAGCTGCATTTGGTCATCCTACCCTCGGCACAGGCTCGAGCTATGGAGTGAGTCATCGCTGCGGCTGTCAGGGCGTGCACAAAAGCCGTCTCCTTGTAGAGTTTTTTGAATATATTCCGCTTCCCGCGTGTCTCAATCGAGCAGTTCCAGCGATCATAACGAAATTGATCCTCACAATGCAAGGTGGCCAATCGTCGTGCCTCGCTCAGAGTTCCAGGCAGGCCGGTCTCCTTGCGGCATTGATGATTTTGTCGTCGCGTAGCTGGCATATAGCGACATGGTCCACCCACTTGACCCTGAGAGGTGAAGACAGCCATCACGGTGTGCTCGGAAATAAAATGTTCGCTAGAAAGAAAATAAGATGAGAGAAATTATTGGTTTTTTAATTTCACTCTTTCGATTTTTCGCGGAAGTGAAAACTAAATATTTAATTATATTCTCAACGGCAAATATTTGAAAATGGCGCGCAATATGGAAAGCTTATTTACGAGCTTTCAAGGTGGTTGAAGTCATAGGCAGAAATGAGCATTTAAAAAGCTTTGGATTTCAAAGCTTACCGAAACTGACTGCAGCTGTAAGCCGTATAGATGGCGCCACCTGTTCATAACGGGTAACCGATATAAAAGCTGTTAAAACTTATAAGTTCAAAGTGTTGAATACAATGCTAGTTGTACAGGCAGAAGGAAGCATCTCCGATATCATAAAGTATATATATTCATCATCAGCATCAACAGCCGAGTCGATATAGCCATGTCCGTCCGTCTGTATGAGACTAGAAGAGCTAGAGCAACCAAATTTTAGATGTAAGCTAGTATTGTCTGCAGGCAGATCAAGTGTGTTTCAAATTTTGGCCACGCCCCCTCCCGCCACCGTAATAAAAAATGTTAAATATCTCCCACAAGCTCAGCTCTCCTATCGAGCTCAGATTTTGCAGTATAGTGCATGTGGCCAATATGTACATACAATCTCACAAATTTTCTTATTGATCGGATAATAAATGGCAGAGTTAAAAAACGTTGCATACTTATCTGAGCCGCAGGAGGTTATTAAACACTAATTGCCTTGAGTAACGGGTATTTCGAAGTCGGGCGGGGCCGACTTTAACTTACGCTCTCGTTCAAGTTAATTACGTATAAAGATTATGATTCGGAAAATCGTAAAAAGTCATCATCTAAAATCAATACGATTGGCACTATACATATAGGTAGTACAATACCCCCAATTGGTTTGGATCCCTGGAAAACAAGGGTTTAAAAAATATTAAGTGCAGAAAGGACCTAAGATCTGAAAGACCTAAAATTTTCCACCACAACATTAGGTTTCCACAAGATATAATATATGAGACTATTTTGAACTTGACATAAGAACTCATTGACGGGAAAAGTTAGGAAAGCTCCAACCCAAAGTTATTTTAACAGCTTTGGCATGAAACTTGGCTTAACTATCTTGTTTATGTCTCGAATTTTGAGCAAATGTTATAGTTTGCTCGTATGAATGCCATCACATTACACATCAAAATTTATGGCACCCCTCACAAGTATTTTTACAACAGTTAAACAAACCGGCAAAGAAGAAGAATTTTCGTTATCAGTTACCATTTGTGCAGTTTTTTCTTAGAATTACCGAAAGTTTTTCATACGAAATGTTTTCCACTTCCTGCCTATGGCTATCACAATCACCTTTTTTTTCCCTAATTTGTAATTTGCAGGAAATCTTAAATTCTCATAAAATTTAAGTGCTTCATAAATCGGCGTATGAGTAACGAGCTAACCACACCACACTTTTGCCTATTTCCGTCTCCATCTTCGCCTCGAGCGCACACAACGTGATCATCTCCTGCTCCTCTGTATCTGTCCGTTTTGATTTAAACTTTCTTGGGGCTGTTAATAACTTTTCAGGTTGTTCATTTTTAGTGTGTAATGTGAAATTAATTTGCCTCCAATTCGCCATTAATTAATTAATTGAACGCTTAAATGTTTACAACTTTGTTTAGGCATTTTATTTTTGCTCTACTTGGCATGTGTTTGGAATACGGATACAGCCAAATTTTTATCTATTTATCTCCCGCTGTTTTATTTCGATATTTGACGTAGTTTTTCTGCAATTGATTAAATTATAATTTTTCAGAAGTTTGTTAGATTGGCACGAATTGTGCGAAAGTTTAGTTTCCTTAAAATTGAAAATAAGCTTGATTAGCCTGCATGAATAAGCTTGTGTCCCATACATGTCGAACCTCTATCCTTTACCATCTCTGAGATCTGGATGATCATATGGACAGACGGTAATGGCGATATCAGCTCTTCTGTTGATGCTGATCAAGAATATATATATATATTTTATAGGGTCGGAGATGAATTCTTCATCTGTGTACCTTTGATGCAGAGTTTAAAAATAATAGTTCACACAAAATGCCTCTCTACCCACTAAAAAACACTAATCAGGTCTTCAATTTCAACTTAAAGCTCATGTAAGTCGTCATGTAAGCTGCGTATTGTTATCACTTGGCCATGCAAAGCGCATTAGCCCCCCTCACCCCCATTTTGCTTTACCCATTTCAACTTTGGGTTAATGTGTGTCGCCTTAATCAATGGAAACATTGAGGAATTACCAGTTCACAAAAGCCCAAGAGGAGGAGGAGGAGTAGCGGCACCAGCCCATGTTAAGCCTCTTGACAAAATGGAAAGACAATTAGCCAATAACCCAGACACACACAGTGAGAGAAAGGGAGAGAGAAGGACCAGGGAGAGGGGGCACTTGAATTTTAGCAAAATTAGCCGCTGGTAGATACACTTGTACTTTTGAGATACAAAGTAAGTTGAAAAGCTATTAAAATGGCCACAGAGCAAAATAAACTGATTGTTATTGTTGTTGTTGGTTAGGCCAAACAACAAGTTGATGTGTGCCAGCAAACATGAGTGAGCGAAAGAGAGAGAGCGCCATAAAACAAAAGTGTTGATGGATATTTTCCTCGTGCGTTGATGACGAGTCATTGAAGTTGTTGCTGCTGTTGCTTTTTGAGTTTTCTCTGGCTCTCTCTCCCACCCTCTCGCAGTGTGCATTTGTAGAGATTCATCAAATTTTCAGAAACGTAAAATATTCAAAACACTCACACTCACACACACACACACACACACACACACACACGCACACTAAAATCCCTTTGTGCTGCGGCAAAAGCATTTTATGGACTTTACAGTTTTTCGAGTTTTGCCCCAAAGAGCATAACAAATGTGCCACACAGAGGATGATGGCAGCAACAGCAGCAGCAGCAGCAACAGAGGTAAAACTAGAAGAAATTGAAATCTACTCTCAGGCACCCATAAAATCTTTCCGTCTTTAAGTAGCCAAAGCATATCGGACCGCGCGAGCATTTTGTTTTTTATGGACTTTTTTACCATTTGCATTTTATTGCCAAAACATTAATGCAGTTGCCTGCCATTTGGCTTTATTTATAAAACCAACCAACACTCATCATCCTCATCAGCAGCAGCAGCGGCAGCTTCCTCCTCGGGTGGCCAATTGTTTGTTTTCTTTGGCCGTGGCTGTCACACAAAGCAAAAAACTGAAGAAAGAAAACTCATTCGCAAATAAGAGTTCAATTAAAAATGCCAGCATTGCATTTATGAAAATTGATACCCAAATGAAAATATCTTTGCAGTCTGCAGAACCGATTTGCTTCGACTATTTTAATTGATGGGCGCTCGAAATTTCCCCTTCATTTGGAGGCGTCTTCTTTTGTTCTGTCCCAGTTTAGACAATTAAGAGTTCTTTTGAAAAAAAATTAATGAGTCCTAATGCCGATCATTTAGTTTGAAATGATTGAGGAATTTATTTGGGGAAATTTTGCAAGTAATAATAATAAAAAAAACTTAACTTATCGCAAATGGTTTTAGCTCTTGAGAAACGGAAGCCATCGACTAGCTGGGTGCGGAAATAATAAAATCAAAAATATGCTGGCATCCATTGGTGGTCTGTGACTTTATATTGAGTTCTGTTATAAAAATCAGTCTTTAAACCAAAACCAAATGTTTCCAAAAAAACGAGCCTGATTATGCCTTTTTATCAGCTTTAAGCTCATATAACCAAAAATCTAGACGTGCTTGACCATTGTCATAAGCAAATTGGTCTTCAGCATACGTCAATCATTTAGAATCACGACCAAGTCGTCAACCTACTTATACTTTCGCGATGATTTTGTCAGGGATGCAAACCAGTCGAAAATAAGTACTGGTTCGGTTCAGTGGTTCGCAGAATTTCTGAACCGCCGGTTCGGTTCAGTACATGGTTTTTGGAGCTAACTGAACCGCGGTTTCGGTTCGGTTCAGTGGTTCACAAAGGCACAAAAAGAAATATTATAATTTCTGTAAAAATGGGACTATTCGAACACTTTTGAAATTTAATTCTTCTAATCCATTTGAATATCTTTAAAAATCTTTAGAAGAATGTGCATATTTTTATGTCGGACTTTCAGAATTCGTCTATAAATTCCTAGAGGAATGCCCTTCGAAAAGAGAGAATGTCAGCTAGAAAAGAATACGTTCCAAGCATCTTACATACCCTATTAATCATAACATACGAAAAAAACTCTGCTGTCTAAGATTGAATTAAGGTAAAGAAGATTGAATTGAAAATATTGTCTACTAGAGGAAAAAGACATATTGATGACAGGAATATTAAGCGATAGGCGGGCCATTGCAGAAGACTTACAGTATTACAAGTTGTAAAATTTGTGTCAAGTCATCCTATGTAGAGGATCGAACGAAATGTATAAAAATTATCTTCGACTAAAATTCCCAAATTAATCAAAAACATTGGGGAAAGCGATTCCAGTTAAAACTCGTGGGAAAGCTGAACTGAACCGAACCGTTTTCTTTTGTGGTTTTCGGTTCGGTTCAGCAATTCTGATAGGAAGCCGGTTCGGTTTGCGGTTCGGTTCACTAGCTGGAATATGCGGTTTGGTTCGGTTCAAAACCGGTTTGCATCCCTGGATTTTGTAAATGTCTCCAATTATGAAGCAAATACAAAAGTTTAGGTTTAGCATCAGGTTAGGGTTAGAATGTTATCCCACCTTTGATTCGGTGAGGTTAATAGACGATTAGCAGCCCTGATTTTACATCCCCCCCACCAACTTGAACACTTGAAAATTATCTAAGCCTATAACTGAAAGTTTTTCTGTCAAATTGTTCCTACAACTAATTATTGGTTTAATAGTTTTGCAGGAATTCCGTACTCAAATGATGTACGATATATGCATAACTCAATCCTAAAAATGGGTCAATAATTTTGATGCGGAAACTTTTACCAGAAAATAATTGGTATCGATCTAGTCAGGTGGTGTTGTTATGGGGTGATACAACAAGCTCCGCAACAACAACAACAACAACAACAACAGAAGCATCAATTTGGAACTGATTGAATACCTTTTGCGGGGCAGCATTTGATTTGTTTACAAAATAGAGCACAAGAAGAACTTTTCGGTTTTTTTTGTTAATGTTGTTGCCAGGCCTGAATAAATACTTGAATGTACTGGTTGGTTGGTATGCTGGCGCCAACTTGACCTCAATTTGTGAGCGAGATTTGGCTTAATTAGTTACTGAATAAGTCTATAGAGAAGAGGAGCTTCAACAGTCACTGGCCAAGGCCATGTGTAAGCGAGGGTAGCTACTAAAAATCTTATGAGTCAAACGTGACTGCTCATTAATACATCATCGTTTTGGTACTCCCCCTCAGCCGACGGCCTGGGCATGGTGAGATATCAGGATCATGGGTCATAAAAACGCACTTTATGCGAAACGCATTTGAGACCGAAGCCGGAGTCTGTTTTCTCACTTATCGTTACGTACTTTTTATGACAAAATAAATAAAAAGTAAGCCAAGACTTTAGCAAAAAGTTTTAATGTTGATTGCTTTTTGCCAAGTTGATGTTTAATTTTGATGACGAATCTTTTATTTACAAGCAAAGCAAAATTAATCATTAATAGCTAAGCTTAAGCTGTATTTTTCGGTTGGCTGAAGGATGCTGGGAAACAAAGTTTATTTTAATGCCAACAACAATTTCAAGATAAAAGAAAATGTTGTGGCTTTTCCACCGAGCGGAAGTAACTTACAGAAATGTGGAGATAATCAAAACGTTTTTCGTCAATTTAAATTTAGCTTAATAGATGCTTTTTTAATGGCTAAAAAAATATATATAAATTGTTGGGATAAACGCATTTCATAATTCTTGTATCAAGTCAGGGCTTGTCGAAGTCAGTTAGTGCTGAAATGAAACGAATTACCATAGTTGTTAGGTTAAATGTATCTTCCTGCCATTAATGGCCACCCCATAACACAAAACAGCCAAAAATTCCTTTAGATATGTCATCTGCTGCCATTTGTTAAGCTTAACACAGCTTAACAGTTTCAACTCCTTCTGCTCCTTACCTTACTTTCTCCTCTCTGCGGCTCTTTCTCACACTTCACTTCGCCCCGGCTGCACCTGCCAGCTTATTTTCATTCATATTCTGTGATATTTATGGGGACACACTTCAGAAATGCGTTGTAAATATCCGCTTAAGCTGCTAAATTGCAAGCGGGAACAACGGCAGCAACAGCAATTGCTGACAGACCAAAAGGAATTGCAAGCGTTAAACCGCAACACGAGGGGGAGGAAGAGGCGATGGCTAAATGCTGATGTATGAGCTGTTGTTATTGTTGTTGTCCAATTTCGACAGCGTTAAAACATAAAATATGCTTCCGCTTTCCTTTCGCCCTCCCCATAATGAATAATGTTGCTGTTGTTGCAGCAGGGGGCAGGCTCAGGGGCACAGTCGGTGGTTGTTTTTGGGCTGCAATAGCTGGGAACGCTTCATCATAAAAAGCGCATCCTTCTGCCCTGCCAACAGCTTTAGCTGGCTGTGTGTTGAAGATTATGGTCATCAATTTGGGCATCAAGCAAGCTCCCCCCCAAAAACAAAAAACACACAACAACAGCAGCAGCAACAAACAAATGCGTCCCACGAGAATAACGGTAAAAGGCATTTTTATGGTTTGACTCATAAAATTTGTGCAGTAAAGTAAGTAGACAACAAAATGACGTAGTCGACACTTTTTGTTTTGGGATTTTTAATAAAAGTTGCTGATTAAAACACAACAGCAACATTCACCAGAACTGCGCAGTAGCAACATCAGCAATCAATTTATGCCCACCCAGGCTGCTGTTTGGCATTAAAACGAGGGTCGCTTTAGCGTTTACAAAGATTTTGGTTAGTTTTACAAAAGATGTGGCTGCTGCTGCTGCTGCTGTTGTGGTTTGGTTTGGTTTGATTATTTACTCAAAAAGAAAGAAAAAATGAGTTTGTGGCAAACAACAGGAAAGAAATCTGAAAATATGCCAAAGGCATAGCGGAGCTGCCCCTGATTGTTGCTGATGCTGCTGTTGCTGTTGCGTGTGCGCCATAAAAATGCAATAAAAATCTTTACGACACATTTCGCTTGCAACCCTCCACCAACTCACGGAAGTTTAAACGTATGCTGGCCCCACTTCACACCTTTGTGCCTCTCGGTCTTTCTGGGGGCACCATGTTGCTACCGTTTCAAAAGAACAAAAAATATGTTGCTGGCAAGCAATTTTTATGCCCAAGCAGCAACAGCAAGCGTTTGGCTGGCTGCATTTAACGCCATTACCTGGACGCCACGCCCTCAATCCGTGTTGCAGCTGTGCATTTTATATTAGTTGTTTTGGTTGCCACCTCCCACTGCTTGTGTCATCAGCAACAGTTTTGCTTATCACTTTAGTTATCTCTCTTTCTTTTTCATTTAACAGCTACGCTTTATGCCATTGACAACTTCATTGTTTGGCATAAAAATGACAGGGTAATAGCCCCCCCTTCAGCTGCAGCATCCACATTGTCATCCCTTCCACAGCAGCAGCATTTTCCCAATTTCTTTCAAAATTTTCTAATTTGTACCTTAAAATCTAAATACTTTAATTCTCCTCCTCCATTGCTTAGCTTAAATGTGGCTTCCGCTTTGTGTAGTTGCAGCACCGTGGCAACAGCAACATCCAAGCGTTTCCATTCATTGCACGCTGATTGCCAAACTATTTTTCAGCTAATATTAGATAAGTTGCTGCTGTTGCCGCTGCATTTTTCGCTTATGCTTCAACGGCATTCCAACAATTTGTCTGCATTTTCCCATTTCTATCATTCACTTTGCTTATCAAAAAAAAAATATACATAAACAATTTGTGAGTGAGCTTAACGCTTAAGGGAAAATGTTAACGCCATGTTAATAAGTTTGAAATGATTTTGATCCAAATTATAAGCGGAAAGAGTAAATATGATTACTCGGGTTTTGATGTTCAAATATTATATATTTTTGGACAGCGGCATAACTCATCACTCCTTAACTTGTCGAGTCCATTTAACAGACCTTTATCAGAAGGGTGCTAGAATAGGAAATGAGCGTCAGGCGGATTTTCATGACACGATCAGACTCGGATGAGAATCACGAGAATCTCATGGCCCAACAGTTTACTGCCCGAAGCTATCTCAACCAAACTATGCACGAAGTCTTCTGGTACTAAAACGCTGCACATTTGTCTAAATCGGCCGGATCGAATGACCAAAGCATATAGCTGTCATAGGAACGATTGGACGAAAAACTAGTTCTAGTGAGAAAAACTTTTTTGTTTGTAATGTAATTGTCTCCAAACTAAATCCATACTAAATCAGCTCTGTAAATTTTTATTTATTTTAAATGGGTGAATTCCCTTCAAATCATAGCTGAATCAGCTTGGAAGGGCTACAACCTTAAGTTAAAGAACGGGATTGGATCCCCGCACTAAACTTTCAGAAGAATTTTAGGGGTTTGCGGCCAGGGAAATATTACCCACTTTTTTTTGTTATTTCATGTGAAAGATAGTAAACGCATTTATTTTTTATGTCTAAAACTCTAATTTGCATTCCACTTTAAACTTTTGTCTGCTTGTTAATACTTTTCTGCGGCACTTCTATCTCTCCACTTGACTTCCATCGCCCCAACCTTTCTAGATCATTTCGAACATAAATTTCCACTTGACAAAGCGTTGTGTGATCTCCACACACACAAACATTCCCTTTTAAGATTTTCCCTCGCGAAATTCAAGAGCAAAACATTGTAAAGAATGATGGACCTTGAGGCCTGCAGCACCATGAACAAATTCTCCATCGCAGATCCACCGCTGATGGACAAATGCATTGTACATGATGGCAGAAGCGCCTGCTGTCGCTGCCAGGCGAGCGCGTGATGATGGATGGGGACATGAATGAGTCCGACATTGTCTTCACGCCCCAAATTAAATGAAATTAACACGCGTTTAATGTCAAAAACTCACCTGCCCACCACCCGCTCAGCCAATTGAGTTGGACGGGAGGGACTCCTCTGTCATGTTTACTTAATGACGTTTATGTGTCTTGTGTGTCAGTTGTCGGCATTTCTGCAGCGAACGCCGCGCGGGCTGTCATAAAACGATTTGATTAAAGCGAATATGCCGACCCGACCGCCCTGGAGGAATCCCAACAAGCAGCCGTTGGAGCTGGAAATGGAAAAGACTTTGGCTCTGTTTTTTTCCAATTAAAATGCAGTCCGTGCCGTCGTCCTGTGCCTCTAGCCGGCCATGCGCTAACATTTATTTTCGGAAATCGAAAAAATCCATCCAGAGACCAACAGTTTCAGAGAGTGGAGCGGAGAGCGAAAGTAAGAGTGAGTTGTGAGCGAGCAAATAACCCGTATAAACAATAATGTGGGAAATAAAATGCAACGAACTGATTATTCACTATACAAAATTTAAGTTTTTGTGAAAACACAGTTCCATCAAATCGAGTTTTTTGAAGAAACTGACCCGGAGACCTGATTTTATTACTCCTCTTTTTTGGTGTAGATCTCAGAGACTATAAGGGCTAGAACAACCAAATTTAAAGTGTAGACTGTCTGCAGGCAAATCAAGTTTGTTTCAACGGTTTGAAATTAGTTCTAAACCAGTAAAATATCCATCTCTATATTACCAACCTTCATACCAAACTTCAAGTTCATGGACCACTTTTGATCCGTTAACAACTCGAACCGGTTCTCAGACATGACACACAGGGCGTTTTCAGCAGATAAATCCGATTTACGATTGCCGATTTTACCTGCTGAATACAATGATTACCGATTTCGATTGGTAAATATGACAATCATGTTTGCTGAGATGGAATCATACAAAATCTATGATTGGTGAAACCGTTTATTGATTGCTCGTCCAACTGTTCTAACTGACTTAGCAGTCAGTGACATTCAGCAGAGAATCATCAGCAATCGCAAATCGTAAATCAGTAATCGTAAATCGGATTTATCTGCTGAAAATGCCCATAGCCTATGCCTCTTTTCTGATCAACATGAGTAAACTTTGAAAATATAAAAAAAAAAACATTAAAGAATTTTTTTAATCTAACATTTTTGTTCATTCACATGGTTTGTTTAAAAGTTCCAATACGGACCGACCATATTCTGTTTCATAGTATCGAACCGTTATCTATTGCGGTTATAGGGTTGGGTTCTGTCGTTGGTTCTCTTTTGAAATCCTGATTACATTTTAAAAATTGTCTCCCATACTTCGAATAATGTTAACACCCTGCAATTTCCAACTTCTCTTTCGAGATAAGAGTATATTTCGTTGCGAAACCAAAACAAAAAGTAAAAGTGGCAAACGGCGGCGGCACAAATTCTTTGTAATTAGTATTAAAATGTTTTCCGCTACATTTTCACTTGATTTTTCTGCTGCCAGTCGGAGGCTGTCCCAGTGAGTCGCAGTCAGTTGCAGCAGCAGTGTGGCAGGCAGGCAGGCAGGCAGCCAGCCAGCCAGCAGTTAGTCAGTCAGTCAATTTGTCTATGTGGCCCGAGGGCGCATTACCCGGTTCTGTCTCTGGGTCTGGGGCTGGTTCGCGCATGATTGAAGGCAACATGTGTTTCGGAAATTATGCAAAATTGCCTTCTGCTTGCAGCTTCTGCTGCTGCCCAGCGATGAAGCCAATGCATGCGGCTGATGCTGCACCATTCATTTTGCATATTTCGCTGCTCATTATCATAGTTCGTTTCATAAACAATTAATAATGCTTAAGCGCATCTTGGCGTTGACAAGCCAAAACAGAACTCCGCGAGTAACAGTTTTGCCTGCCCCTCAGCCTCCCGCCCATTCATCCATCCATCTGTCATCCTCCGAAGAGATCTGGTCCGGCGGCGTGTGGCCAAATAAATTGGATTGCATTTTTTTTTGTTGTTTTCGTTCGCTTTGTTTGGGCCATTTGTTTGGCTTAAAATTTATTTGGTGAGTCGAAAGCAAACGGAAGTTGCTAACAGATTTCAAATGGCGCGAGCAACATGTGTCTAAGAAGAACTTTGGATGGGTATTTGGTTAGCTGTTTATTTTTAGATGGTGCTTGGTGATTGGTGTGACATTCTACATGGAGTCTCTGACCGTTGAAGTAATTGAGCATAAGCAAACTAATTAAGTGCGTTCTCTTTTTCGATGGAATTTAAATTAACTTGAATTACAAAAATTAGCAAATATTATGTCAAGAAAATATGGCAAGTAGACTGAATTGGAAGTTGCATGTTGAACTGTTGGCAGTAATAAGAATATTTTGGAGTTAGCGTAAAATAGATAATTAGATAAAGATGTGATATATTTCCGGAAATTTTAATACTCTGTACCGTAGGCACAGTATAAAGAATTATAAGTTTGTGCAAGAGTAAAGTAAGGGAATCATCTGCGACCCTATGAGGTATATATATTCTTGATCAACATCAACAGCCGAGTCGATATAGCCATGTCCGTCTGTGTGTCCGTATGAACGCAGAGATCTCGGAGATTGTAGAGATAGAGGTTTGACGTGTACGGGCCAAAAACACCTTATATCTGCAGGCAGATCAAGCTTATTTTTAATTTTTGTCACGCCCCCGCGAATGAAAAGTTGATCCAATGGTTCCGGACTTATCTCGGAAATGGATGAAATAAAAAAGAATATGCATCTGTCGCATCTGTCTCCAAGTTTAAATAAACCGAACCTGTTGGGCTACAAAATGAAAATTTCGATAATTGATCCGTATTTTTGCGTATACTCGAGTCAATCTTTGGACCTAATCGGTTCCCCGAGGCAGGTGCAAATATTGTTGGTTTTATAAGTAAAGCAAAAACATTTTGATATCGGTATATATTTACTACATCATTTTCCGGAACCAGTTTAAAAAAAGTGTTTTTGAGATAATCATGATTAAAATTTGTTTTTGGGTTTAATAATTTTATGATTTATTGCAAATAGTTTTTTTTATATTAGCTATGACAAAAGGGCCATTGGATAACATTTATGTTAAAGTTCCTCAAGAAGTGTAAAACACAAATTATCCAAAACTTTCTAAATAAGATTTTTTATTTGAAACTTATTTTTAGAAATATTACGAACAAATTATAATTTCTTTTTCAAGTTTTTTAATTATCAAAACAAAAATAAAAAGTAAATAATAAAAAATAACTAATTTTTTTTGGCAAGCTACGGGACGGGCCTGCTTGAAAGTTGTGAGAAATGTTTTTTTAAACCCTAATAGTATTTTCTTCTTAATCATATCAATTTCCCAAACACACAGCCATAAATTGAATTAAAATACCAAACATTTTTGTTATTTAATTTTTTTATTTTTGGGGAGCATCCTATAAACTCGGCGGCGGCTTCTGTTCTTTTCGTGCTTGCTGCTGCTCATTTCCATAACTGTTTTTGTTGTAGTCTGATTGTAAGATGGCTTTTGGTGTCGCCGCCGTCGTCTCCTTTTGTCTGCCTTTTCAGGGTCAACTTGGCAATTTATATCGATCTCAGGCAGCTGGAGCCACGCCTCGCTCCTCGCACACACTTGCTCACACCCCAAGGGGACTCGACAACAAGTGCATTATCATCATCATCATCATCTTGGTCACACCTTTGAAGCACCTCCCACGACAGAGATGAAAGCAAATACCCACTAAACCATTAGACGAAAGACCTGAGCATCAATTAGGCTTAAAGACCTCGGAACCTCGAGCGGCATGCCTTGACTCTTGTCGCTAATTTGCGCAAATTATGTGCCGGGCCTCTTAAAGTACCGCAAAGTGAGTGCCGAGCCGTGACAAACACACAAACCGAACCCATCCAGAGTCAACCATCCAAAACTCCAATTATGTCAACAGCAACCGCAACAGGCGCAACATCAAAGCGTCGACCAGGTGCCTCTAAACACCCCTCCCCCGAAACCAACTCTTTCCCTCTGGTAAATGCCGCCAGAAAGTGCAAGAAGATGATGGTTTGCCAAGCAAAGTGGAGAAAACAGATGGAGTTGAGCCACAGTAAGTCGAAGGAGATAGTTCTTGAAACAGAAGAAACGCGGTTCTGGAACCCAAAAAACTCCGAAAGTGATAAGAGATGCAGAATCATTTTTAAGTAAGTACCGAAAACTGTTAGATAACACAATTTTTTTTTCAACAGTATCCAAACATTTTCCTAACAAACCGGACTGAAATTGGTAATACTCATTTATGGCCATTTATTTGCAATTTTGTAGGTTAAATTGTTAAAGCATTCTGTGTGTTAGTTGATTGCAGTTTTCCATTGGCAAACTGTGTGTGGCAAGCATTGCGCCCACTGTCTTTGATCACTCTCTGTCTCATTCTAATCAAGGTCTACAAAAAACTTCAAGGTCCCAACTTAGTATATAAATGTTGTTGTTTGTCTTTGATGCAACTTCCTCAATGCGCTGCCAAACAGACAGCAGAGCAACAAAACTTTGCCGAAGCATTGCCTCATCCTCAACTCCACACACACACACAACCGTGAGGAGTAGATCAAAGGCAACTCAAAAGCCATCGCGCTTTTAGACACCGCCGAACAGCTATAGCTCCAAGAAATGAAAGCAGCCACAGAAGCAACACTTGGATCAACTGCATCCTAGGAGTTTGTTTTACTTTTTACACCTTTTAAAGAAAGAAAGAAAAAAAATGGTTTTTCTTGTGTTGTTTGGTTTTCGGCTTTACGCTTGAATTATTTCCTCCTCTTTGATTTGTTTAAGTCATTTTTGGTTTGCTTGATTACATGAAAATGCATTTCTATGTCATGGGAACGTCAGCGATGCTTTGGCTATTCATCTGTTCAAATCTTTTTCTATTGTCTGGTCGTCTGGTGGTTCGGGTTGCAACCCTCAACTCTCAGCACATGCAGTGTCTACTTTTTATTGGGTTTCATCATCAACAGCCAATTTATGACCGAAACTTTTATGGCCCAGCTTTCTGGCTTTTTCTCTTTCAACAAAAGGATGTCGGCATAAAGGAATTTCATACCAAACTTAGAAAAACTGAACCCTCAGTTTATCATTAAGACCAGGGAAAAGAGAACGATAGCAACGGATATGCGAGAGAAGAAGTGGAAGTTGAAATTGGAGACGACAATGACCTCATAAAACGCAGCCATCAAAACGACAAAATTAAAAGTTCAAATGGCGAATGGCAGGCAAAATCTTCGCAAGGAAAAACTCGAAAGTTAAAACGCAAACGCTTGACAATCAGGGGAAAGTGGAAATACTCTGAAGAAACATATTGACTAACATAGAATGGAGATTTTTATAAATTTGCACTCAAAAAATGTATTTTCCAGTTTTTAGAAATTCGCCGTACAAAAATACTTCTTTTTTATTTGAAGACAATTTCTAATTTTAAAACAGTTTTTTTCTTAAATATAACTTCTTAGTTTTAGAAAGTATGTGATGTTTTCCTTAACTTTAGGGTAATTTTTCTAGATATTTTTTTTAAAACTTTCTTAAACTTAGGGCAGATTTACCCTTGAATAAAGAAACGAAATTTATTGCACGGTGTCTACCATTCAGATGGAACGGTGTTCCCGTTTCCAAGTAAAACGAAACCGATTTTCTTTTCGAATTTATGTTGAAATCGTTATCGAAATTGTTAATCAGCAATATGATAGCCTTAACAATCAGGTCCGTTTTATTGCGATCGTTATTGGATTCGTCTACATGGCTTTCTGCACATTTCTGAGGTTCAAGATAAAACACATGATTTAAAATCCAATTGCACGCCCTATAAATCTATGGATACTTCTTCATTTCCACAATATTAGAGTAACCTGATCGTTTTGCGGAAACGGGAACAGCTACCAGTTCCGATTCTGCACGATCTGATCAAAATCAAAAACGGAAGCAGGCCTGTATATTCATTTTACAATGAACAACTTAAGAATGATGCGCTTTTCCATAGTTTTGTTTTTTTTAAAACGTTTTCTAAATGTAGACAAAAATTTTGATACAATCTCGTTGATTAAATGAAGCTAACCCTTTTTATTTTTATGTTCAAACAGATGAAATGGCCTACAATAAAAACCAACAGATGTGGGTTCAGTTAACGAGCATCGGTTCGGTTCGACTCGGAACCGTATGGCAATCACGCTGAAACGCTATGTTTTTAAAAATTAAGACCTATTAGCCTTTTCCATTAACCTTCCATGGACATGATCTTGCTTAGCACGACAAAGATTTTTGACTGAAACCTAATATCGGCTTGTTAACGTCTAGAACAAAAAACTCTTCCAATAGCTGTCTCGAGGTGGGATCGAACCCGTTATGGATCGGACCGGGATCAAATTTGTGTTCAATGCGTCCCACCCATAGCACCTATCTCTATACCAGACCTTCGTTGTTGGTGTGTCTAAATCATAAAAGAAAGATCTGTGTTTTTCAGTCTTCAAATCGAACTTGTATTCGGTTGTAATAGATATTTGTCTTATTTTGGAACATAAAGTGCTTTCTTCTCAAGGCAAAACACTTGACCAAGTCATATTTACCCCAAAAACAAAAACTGTCTCGTATGTATTACCATACCAACAATAATGCAGAAATCAAACGAAAAAAACTTTTTATGTCGTGCAATTTCATTTTCACAAATTGTTCGTAAAAAGCACAAAGTACAAGGAGCAGGTCCAGCTGTTATCGTCGTCTTCATTGTCCTGGCTGTTGCGTATTGAGACAAATAAATTTGTACATATTTTTTGGTTTCTTTTTCATTTTAGATGGTGCCACATGGCGAGAGTCAACTGCAGCAGGGATTTTTAATTTTGCGGCAAGAACTTTGCACATAATCGTTATCGTCAATTTCGAGTGGGTTCCTGCATCGTCCCTGGGATTAAACATAATTTTTTTTGGAAAAAAAACACAAGCTGTGGAAATTAACATTTTTATGCACAAAAGTTCTTTTTATTCGGAGCAGCGAAACTTTGCCATGGTTAAAGCGAAGTTGTCCTTTTGTGTACGAGTATTTGGATAGCAGAACATAAAAGGCGAAACAAAAAGATCTCTCGAAGGGCAACCAAGGAAACGGTAAGTAAGTTTTAATTACTGTTTGACAAATATTTAACTTTTCTCAACGTTGCCTTACGCACAATTAAGCAGATTTTTCGCTGGGTTTGGCAGGGTGGTGCCTGTGCCGGGGCCAGGTCCTGGGGTGGTATGCCCTGTAACAACATCATTTTGCGCCGTATAATGTCATAAATGTCTGTTAACAAAACAACACAGACGTCACCGACTGGAGACAGCGAGACAGAGAGCGACATTATTACATTATTTGCCTTTTGCTTTTGGGCCTTTCGAACTGAAACTGAAATTGAAACCAACCCCCCTCTGAATAAAAAAACCAAAACCTCTGTTTTCGGATTTCTGGTTTCATACTTACTACAACCCCGACGACAACATGGGAGATTAATTGTATAAGGCAGTCGGAATGGGTGGAGATTTCATCATTGAGTACCCTGACAGGCAATTATTAAATTTTCATTACATCCCCTAATCAGCTTTTGTGCATATTGATTGTGTAAACAGGCGTCGAGTTGTCGGTTTTGGAGATATGGGCTTACACCGTCCTGTCGTCAGCATTTACATACATTTCAAGGCTTGTCAATATCAATTGAACGATGATATATTCATGAGTTCAAGATGTTAGATGTTAGATAGTTCAAGCTCAATCACATAATCGATAATTACGTGAATTGTTATTTATTAATAGCGTTAGCTTGTATCGAAGATGAACGAACAGTTCAAAAAGTTGGTTAAACTAGGCTTAATTTGGAAACGGGAATATCGGTAGTTCAGATAAGAGTTGGGCGCATGTCGTGTTGTAAGATTAGATTTTGTGCGTCCATGTGCCAGTTTTTAGTTTCAATACACGATATAAGCTCTCACTTCACAGAATGCTAAGAAAGTTTTATGTTGCGAAGAAACACCGAAAACCATATTTATGTAAGTGTAAAGGTAGTAGACATAAACATATAAAGGTTGATCCATTATAGATCCAAGCTTATATCAAGAACAAAATTGGAAATGCTTATTGTACCCACTGATCTTCATTATGTAGGATTGATTT
Organism: Lordiphosa fenestrarum; assembly: GCA_035044985.1. Classification (NCBI taxonomy): domain Eukaryota; kingdom Metazoa; phylum Arthropoda; class Insecta; order Diptera; family Drosophilidae; genus Lordiphosa; species Lordiphosa fenestrarum. The sequence goes on along the minus strand of JAWNNO010002651.1, from coordinate 1,385,953 downwards.
TAGTCCAGAGAAACAAAATGTTGTCTTGATGACATTTTGACAGATTATTTTTAGCCAACACATGAACTTTAAACATGAACATAGGTGGCAAAATCAGGCTTAAGATATACAGTCGTGCGTGTCGTGTCGAGTTGTGTTCAAACACTTTTGACCGTGCGTGTTTTAAATATACCATTCGTGTTAGAGTCGTGTCGTGTTTAAAATATTCAACACACGCCCATCTCTAGTTCAGATATTATCTATGTAAAACAGGGATTTGCAAAGTTTATCACCATTTTGGTCAGATGTTTGTAACGCAAATATGCAAGCATAAAACGTCCCTCTATTCCATACTCCAAGCGAAAAAGAGACAAATGTTTGATTGATTTATATGAGGGGTGCTCACGGCGTATGCGCTCGGCGATGATTTGTAGTTGTATTGATTTTAGCCATAACCGTGAGCATGGGCTCTCGTCGGCCCTGTACATAGGGACGTAAAGGAACTCAAATTCTTCTCGGGATTCGTATTCATCGCTGAAGTACAGTGGAACTTCCTAGGCTTTTTCAGTTTTTTTAAGATGATGCCCTAAAAGTTCATTTCGTTTCTCGGGAACTTCGGACAAAGCCTTTAGTTCCAGCAAACCAATGGACTTTAACTATTATCATCGAAGGTACGCTAGGAGTACTCTTATGTCTTTCTTGTCCTGAATACAAATTGTCTATTAGAACCGAAATTAACCAATTTAAAAATGTACAATAAGTACAATTTATTCCAAATATTTTAAAATCCGGTTGGGCTTTTAAGCCCAAAAAAGAATTTAGGTGCCGGTTTGCTTAAAGCCTTAGTCCTACTTTAGTCAATTTATAACAAAATCGCTATTTACCTGATTTACAAACAAGACCTTACATTATTTTTTTAAGATTTAAAAAAAACCACAGACCTTTACTCATTTTTTTTGTATGTTAAATTTCAATAATTTAATTGGCTTATGTCGCAAAACATTAGCTTAATGACTTCCAATGGCATCTTTCAACATCTCGACCTTTTCGGACGATTGGACAAACATTGTGTACAATTTGTCTGCTGATTTGACTTCTGTGAACAAATCGCTGACATTTCAAATCAATAAAGTGGCAAGCGGCACCTGCTGCCGCTTGCCCAGCAATATAAAAAGAAGTCTTAGGAGAAGGAGGAGGCGGAGAGAGGTACTTCACATCCAGCCAAACAGCAAAATGGCAAATAAGCCGATTAATTGTAATCAAGCTGGTTGGAACGTCTCTGACTCTAATGGTTGCCTTCTTGTCTATCGATTTCTATGTCTGGACGTTTGGTTGGGTCAATGTAGAAACTGAAACACTTTCTACCCCATTTCTACCTAAGTGGAGTGGAGTTGTAATAAAAAATGTGTCTGCTCCCCCAGGATTTTTGCCCCCTTTTGTGCGGCTGTAATGACAAATAATAACCCGCAGCAGTAGCACCCCTCTGCTTCAGTTCTGCTCCTGCTCTGCTGCTGGCTTTGTCAGTGGGCAAATTAATGTGAAGTGTAAGTAAAATTTACGCCCTGCCGCCACCGCTGCCCCCGTCTGCGTTCGCATCTGCTAATAATCATAAAAAAGGCATTTTGACAACCACCTCCTGCCCACCTTTGTTGTTTGTCAGACAGCCGCAAAAAACCAAAAATATAAATAATTTACTTTATTGTTTAAAAAAGAGCTTGCCCCGGGGACTACCGTCTACGGACCAGGCTAAAGATTTATGTTGCATTTGTCAGCAGACTGATTAGCCAAGAGGAGGCCCAGTGTGGTCTCTGTTTCTCTTTCTCTAGTTCTGTCTCCGTTGCATATTTATTTATTTGACTTGGCACTTAACTTGCCCAGATCAAAGCTACTGGCGCAGATGGCACAAGTGTAAACAAATTGAATTGAAGCTGAAGAGGCTGAGAAATTAGGCATAAATAATAATCATTAAAATCAAGTGAAGTTCTGCTGAAAAACTATATTTTTGGAGTTCTGAGAATTACGGCAATTTCACATTCTTATTTAAAGCAATTGGCCATAGATTTGGAAACGATTTTTATCTTATTTTTATGTAATTTATTACCAATTCTAGCAAATACTTCATGCAAATTAATCTGCAGATTTGAGCTTATTTTGCATTTTATGGAAAATTTTCTTGAAAGGTTTTCAAGGGCTTTTGTTAAATGTTTTACAAAGCTAGAGCTGGCCAGCCAAACGCAGCCATAAGATATAGACATCCGTGTTTTACCAAATTCCAACATTCTATATTTTGGGAGATTGTTATTGCTAAGACCCATTTAAAGACATATCGTTCGATATCAATTATAAGCTACTATAAGCGGATGCGGGAAGGTGCGTGAAAAAATTTGAAACAAATTTTTTTACTGCGAACCGAACCTTGAACCGATCCCCTTTAAAAATTAAAGCTGAACCCGAACCTGTTCCGAACCTTACATTTCGGTTTGGTTCAGCAAAAATGGTAGTCATCAGAACATTTCACCTTCTATCTAGCGACTTCGTCTGTTACGTGCCAAACCTCTATCTCTGACCATCTCTGAGATCTGTACGTTCATACGGACAGACAGACGGATAGACGGACATGAGGGACATGACTCGGCAGTTGATGCTGATCAAGAATATATATACTTTATAGGGTCGGAGATGCTTCCTTCTGGCTGTTACATACTTTTGCACATACTTAATATACTCTATGTACCTACGTTACAGAGTATAAAAACCTAGAATGACATTTAGAACTACATATGAAAACCTTGCCCATAATAGTCTCAAAATGTGAGATCCTCGACTCCAAACCATTTTCAATGATTCTCAAGAGCAAGAGGTTAACATTACATTAGTAATATCTTTCTTGAAAATCTACGAAATGGAATTTTTTAACAGTACATTTTATTTTGAACACGCCTAGGTATACCACAAGCCGATTTCGACCCAAAACGACCCGATTTCCATACGATTTGAGAAGTTTTTAGGTCATAAGTTATTTTTAGGACACATAAAATTAGAATTACTACTTAAATGTAGTAATATTTAGTCGTTTAATTAACGTATTCCTTTTTCTATTATTAATATTGTCATGCGTGAACCAAGGTTCGAACCAAAACGTTCGACTAAAAACCTAGTCTTAAGTATAACAGTTGATTAATAATTGATTTTAGTCTGTTAACATTTCTACATATTATTCACTAATTATTGCTGGGGCGCCCTCTCCCCCCTACCGACTTGTTTAACCATAAAGTCTTGATTTTTATTTGCAAACGAAAGTTCAAAAGGCATTACACTCATCAAGACAAATCAGAGTCTTCGAAGTAAACCACCAAAGGTCACAGCACATCTCTAGTCATGTTAAATAAAAATTGTTAAGGAAGTTTTTATTGTGGATTGCTCAATCAACGTCTGCACGAAAACGACATAAAAACGCGCCAGAAACGCACATAAAACGCGCAACAGCAACTTTTGAACTACGCAATCAATTGATAAGAGTTTGCTGCTTCAATTAAAGTTGACTCACTTGTAAAGGCTTTGCATATCCATGGCATTGTTCACTCCACCGACTCCTCCTCCATTTAGCATGGTTCCGCCATAGCCCAGGCCGCCCGACATGCCGGGTAGACTAGCTTTGCCGCCGGGAACTATAATGCCTAGGCTGGCCAATCCAGCCAAGGCATGACCGGGATGATGCCCGCCGTTTGAGGCATGAGGTCCGCTCGGGTGATGCCATGAGGAACCGCCGCCTACAGTAACGCCTAGTCCTGCTCCGGGTGAGGATGGCGGCTGTTGTGGTACAGCAGCTGCGGGAGCCAAGGCTGTGCTGCTACCTAAGCTGGTCAGTCCACCCAATTGATTGATAACACCTACTCCTCCCCCTTCAGATCCAGCCAATTGACTGGTCAGGAGCGTGCTGAGCAGTGTGGAGTTATTATTGTGGTGGTGATGGTGGGTCTGTCCCTGTGAAGGATGTGTCTCCAGCATCAGCTGATCTTCATTGCGCATTTGGCTCAGAGTCAGACGACAGATGAGCAATAGAATCCAAAATCTCACTTGTGATGGCATTGTGTAAATTTCTATAGTCTACTTTTTGGCGTGTTTAATTGGTGATCCTTTTCAATTTGTAAGTACTTGTGTTTTGTTGCGGTTAATAAATTATTAAGAGCTAAGTCGATTCGTTCTTATTGGTTTATATTGATTTTCGTTTTTAAAAACTAAGTAAAATTTTTTGTAACTTAGTTCTAGGTTTATGTATTTAATTCTTATATCAAAAAAATGCTTTTAATTGAGATTTTGGTTTTTGTTTAGATGGAAATTTCATTAAATTTTGGTTAAATGTTCTTCAAATGAATTCATTTTCTTTTCATCATGGGAAATTCTAAAATTTAGTATTGGTGTTTATTGTTTAAGTTTTTTAATTGTTGTTTTAGGGTTTTACAATTTTCCGAATTATTGGTGATTGATTTTTTTCAAATTTTCAACTTGATAATACTTTTGCGTTTGGTTTCTGTTTGAAATTGTGTTGTTTTTGATTTTGATTTATTTTTCCTTTTGGTGGGGGCAGCAGCTTCCTGGAAACGTTTAGTCTCGTCTGGGATTCTTCTTCGTTGGTTGTTTTACTTGATTCGTTTCGATCAAACGGCGTACATCAAAAGGCCGCCAGGCTTTGTGATCCCGGTGTGATTCCGATGCCCGAAACCCGTTTGACCGTCGCCGTTGCTGCCGCTGCTGTTCGATCCATCCATCTAAACAGGCTTAAATAGTCTCTCGTTGCACATTCAAAAGGTGCCGCCTTTTGTGGGCCGGCCGGCCGGCCACTGACCATATAAGTATGCCAAAAGATCACCTTTACACACACACTCGCGCACAAGCAAACATATATGTATTCACACAAATATTCTCTTTCTACCGGAACTTGGGGAAACTTTAACCACTTTTCGAGCGATTCGCGATATTCCGATTTCTGATTTCTGTTGAATTTCACCCGCTCGCTATGTGCTGTTTTGAGCTCATTCGGAACTCGACTGAATCGGACATCTCGGTTAGGTGCTCGGTTGAACTCGCCTTCTGCCTTCTTTTGGTTGGATGATGATGTTGGATGCGTGCGCAGCCAGTGCACAGTGGGTCTGAATGTCTAAAAGAATAATTTTGATAACAAAAATAATGAGTTTATTTTATATATATTTAAATTCATTTAACGCTTTATTTAATTGAAATTTATTATTAATACAGAAAATATTGGTAGTTAAAGAATGAATTGAATGGAATGGAAGAGAAAGAAGTCTTAATTTCAATGGTATACTGTTCATCTTAGTTTAAATGAGGCATAACGTTGCTAAGCCCTATTTTATTTTAAAATATCCTTTTCAATGCTGACCATATTGTCGATAATGAGTATAAACAGTTAAAGTTGATTTACACTAGGAATGCTTTATGCGTTAAAAGCCAACAATCAGCTTTTTTTGTATGGGAAAAAAGCTGATTGTTGGCTATTAACGCATAACGCACTCCTAGTGTAAATAGCCTATAACTCTGTGATTTAAAAATTCCGGCGTCTACAATTTTAATCTTGCCAAAAATGATTGTATGTACTGTTGGTAGTAACAAATCTGGTTATTTAATGTAGCCACTCTCGCAACGGTCTCAATTTGCCGAGCTCGAACTTCTAATTTTCTTATTAATGGTTCTTGCTTATTGTAAGCTTTCTTAATCTCTTCCGATCGTCTTGTCTGAGTCCGTTTCAATAGTTTTCAACCAAAATAAAGAAAGCATACGAATGCTATAAATTCAATTGAAATTTGGAAAACAACTGGAAAACCCAAATGACTCTGAAAGAACATATACTGAGCTGTGAAATTAATTGACCGCCTACTGCGCCACATTTTTGTACTGTACTTTAAAGCGCTACCTGTTGATATTTATTTATTCCTAAACCACGACGTAGCCATTACGAACAAACCCACAGCAGAAAGTATCCAATTTGGTCCTAAGATTCGTAACTTATCCGCGATACATTTTTATATATAAAACTTTTAATGCCCCAAGATCCCAAATTGGATCAATTATCTTTGAGCTCTGAACCACTGTGCCGCGCCATGCCAACACATTCGCGGTGCAACATGTTGCATGTTCGAAACGACAGGACTTGCCAACAAAATCAATTCGAATTGATCGTAAAAATATTTGAAAAAAAAAAGTTAAATAACGTAATGTTTGGCCAATTGAAATGCACATATGTATTGAAGATTTTGGAGAGTTGACTCATAAAAATGGGAAAAAGATAGAATGAACATTTTTGATGACTGCATATCCACTTAATTCTTTATCTTGGCGCTGACATTTTAAAGATAAACCCCAAAGGTTTTTGAGGTATTTCTTGGTTTCTGTGTGTGTGTGTGTGTGTGTTGTTTGTGTGTGGTGTAAAGGTGTAGGGAAAAATTTTCTTAAGGGGTAGTTTGGGAATAAATCAAATAAAAATGAAAGTCTCTATAAAAGGAGTTTATTTTCCATATAAAAACATTTAACTCTAAGCAAGATGTACTTAATATCTATGGATTTCAGTTGCAAAATGGGGTTGCTCTAGAGATCTTTCTGAGATCGGAAACGGTATTACAACGACTAAAGTAAAAGGTTACAAGCTGAAAAACTTCACGTTTTCATGATCTAAGCTGAATTATGAAATACTTTGTGGAATTTCCGTGTTCGTTGGTATCCTCCAGCCCCTCTAGAAAAACCCCTCTCTGCCGGTTCCTCTGCTGCTAGGTCATCCATCCATCAGTCAGTCACTCAATCTCTTACACACTTTTCACCTTAGTCAAATTCAACAAACAGCAACTACTTTTCCACTTGTCTTCAACCTTAGCTCTTTGGCTATTTACCTTTTCCAACTTTTGCTTCACCTGCCTGCTCCGCTCTTTCTCTCTCTCTCCCACTCATTCACTCCGATCTTTCTTCAACAAACACATATTCCTCCAAAAGGGCAGGGCACTCACTCCTCACTCCCGTTTGTCGCAGTTTGCCACTTTTGACCCAAACTATAACCCATGTCCGGCCCAATATTTGCTTGTGGTAATTACAAAAACAACAAAAATGATTTTTCATTCGGTGTGTAGTCCATTTGTCCAAACATTTGTCAAATTCATTGAGCTCTGACCAGGCATATTTCCAGGGGGCGGCAATTGCTTTGATCGTCGCTTTTCGTCGGTTCAATTAAGATTCATTTTAACGCTGGGGAACCAGAAAAGCAAAAAGTCATGATTCTTGGCGTTTATCTAATTTACTTTTACTTACACACTCCGTCAAGTGCAAGCGCCCTGATAAGTATCAGACAAGTTTTTATTGGCTTGACAATGGGCCAGTGTCCATGTTCATGGCTGTGTATGCGTGTGTAAGGTGGAAGTGTTCTTCAAGTGCCTTTTGGGAATCATTGAATCTGTGGCTAGTTCTCCCAAAATGATTTCTAATGAGCTACTTAAGCTGTTCTTGATTCTTTCGGGGGAGGCATGGAGGGGGCCAAGTGCTGACGATTGGATGATTTCTGTGTTTAATTGTGGCTGTGCGATCTGTTAATGTTTGGGTCGAAGTGATGTCCATTACATGTGGAGATAATCTATGGCATGGTGTTTAGCTGAGTGACTGTGTTTACAGTACATCAATTACAAAGTTGTGTCTTGGAATGTCTTGGAAACTGAACACTTCTGCTATGCAGTTGTGTATTTTCTTGAGTAAATCTGTGGCAAAGAGATTAGAATTGAATAGAATTGTTATAAGCGCAGCAGAGAGAAAAGTAACATAATTTGAAAGTTATGCTCTTATGGTCATATCAGGTGCGATTATCGACTTTTCCCGCGGAATATAGTATTTTTTAATGGTTAATGTCTAGTCTCTTATACGTTAGATTCTTTTAACCAACAACTAGAATTCGTTTGAGAGTCTTTTGCCCAATTTGTTTTCTGGAAATCGCAGAATAACGAGGGAGTTATAGAAATTCCTAAGAAACTGAATGAAATGTTTTTTTGATTTGGACCTTTTCCGGGGGGTATGGTGCGGACTTTGGTTCGGTAGGCTTATTATTTCAAAGCTACAGTTCGGATTCCGGCTCTAAGGTCCCAAAAACCCCGAACCGAACCGGCTCTTTGGGGTGCTTGATGAGCTTATAACGTTTACAAAATAAAGAAGATGTACTTAAACCAGAAAATTCGACAGTTTATTAAGTTTCATAAACTATTCAAAGTAATTTTTGCTGTTCGAGTAATTGTGGATTTTTGCTCTCCATCAGCCCACAAAACATAACTAAAAGAAATCAAAGCCTGCTTCTGGGGGCAACCATTGAGCTGCTCCAAACGGCTCACCCCTATCAATACAGTGGTTATTGTTACTCAATCCTTTTTCACCACATTTTGGCCCCCCCATTTAAGGCTCTCCCTTAAAGTGAAACGACAATTAGGCACATAAATCGACGACTTACCCCCTTTTTAGGAAAAGTTCACTGACATTTGCTTATCAATGCCAATGTTAAATGTAGCATAAAATGTAGCATTGACAAAATGATTTTGAAACCACGTCTAATGTGTGAATGGCATGTTGGTGGACCGTTTAAAGCACTTGCCCAGTTAATTGTCGCCAAATAGACGTAGAAAGTTTTCCCTTGAAAGCCCAGCATGGAGCATTTCCTGTGTTTTCTCGAATGTTTATGGAAATTCGTTTTCCACACACAAATCAAACACACTTGCCCAGAAGACCAAGGCACAAGTCTAAACATTTTTACAGACACCTGCCACCAATGACGTCTTGTTTTGGTTGGCCTAGATCGCTCAATCATGTGAAGTGGTCAACGGGCCACTCTTAGGCGCCTATTATGATTATGATTTTATTTTTGTGTTTTTTATAGAGAGCGAGCAGACGAACTTCAAAGGGGAAGACAACTTCAAAGAACCAGAGAAGAGTTGCTCCCCTCCTCCGCAGGTGTCCTAAGTATGCCACACACTCATTTCATTTCCTCTGCACGCGACATTAAATCCAGTTCCTGCAACTAACTGCTCGTTTTTGTTGCTTCTTCTCAAATTAATTTCATAGCCAATTGCTTCGTCATAAAATGTACTTCTTCAATTTTCCCTCTTTGTGGATTTTTATGGCTCTTCAAACGAAAAAATAAACTTGCTCGGACTGCAATTAGTGCGTCATTATGATTTGCAATTCAAGAACTATGTGGGAATTAAACTGCACATAATGGACCCGCATGTGAGGAGTTTTTTGCCTGTCAAATTTATGACAAGTTATGAGGAGCAGCACAGCACAAACAAAAGCAATTGGAAAATGATCTGGGGGGGAAGAGAGTTTGGTCTGCCGAACATGCGATAAGTTCAAGTTCTTTAAGCTGCTTAACGGCTAAGTCTTGAATTTATAGGCATGGCCCTAAGGTCACCCTGTTTATGCTACGAATATCCATAAATAGTTGTATGCCACAAAAAAACATGAGGTCTCCAGCGCCAGGATATAACTACTTAAGGTAACTCGAGCAAGCGGCAAGAGAGCTAGACACATTTGGCGCTTGGGAGAGAAAAACTTTTGTTATTGAACAAAGACGACAATGTCGTCGTCGACAGCATCATCATCCTACTCCCCCTGCTGCCCACTCTCCATGTCTGAAGTAGCTGGCAATTTAATCAGCTCAAATAGGTTGAGGGTAATTCTCCCTCAGTGCTTAATGTGGCGCAAGCAAAACCGACCAGTTTTTTTTTGTTTGTAACTTTTTGGCTGTTTTTTATTGAATTAAAGCCTTGTTTGCATTATTTTGCTCACGGTTAATTAGCACAAGTCAAGAGGCCCCGGGCCAAAAACAAAAGGGTCGATGGTAACAGCAACATGTTGCCTCAAACCTAAAAAACAGAAAACCATTCAACAGAAAGTGGCGCGTGCTTATGGCAGCGGCTTTAGGGGAGATTTCCCCAATGTTAGGCCAAGGCTTAATCACTTGTCTAAGTGGTAGGTATTTGAAGAGATTGACACAAAAGATGGCACCTGAATATTGCAAATTATTTATAGGTATAACGCAAACTGAATTTGATAAGCAATAGTAAATGGTCTCCTCGGAAAATGCAAAAGCCTTAAGTTTTTTGAGGGTCAAACAGGCTGTAATTATTAGTAATTATATGAAAATTTTATCAAAGTTAACATCAGTCTTTAATTGAATTACAACCACTAAGACATATATATTAATTGCGCTGAATAGGCTGGTCTATGAGAGCTAAAATCTTTTATGAAGTGTTCTTGGTAGGCATTGAGTTCAAAGAAATATTTCTGACTTCTGTAATAATAGAATCACTCTTGGAAGTACTTAAATTAACTGCGAAGCATTCTAAAATTGAAAAATGATCGTCACTATTATAAACATGAAAGCCACCTTTCTTATAATAATTTAAGAACTTACAATGCAGGCTTTAAAAAGAATGGATCGGAAAACGCAAATAAGTTGCTTGATTGACTTACATTTTTTTTAAGGATGAAAAATGCAATTTGCCTTCGTTAAAAATATTTTGTACTTTTCTAAAAAGTAAATTGGATTTGACTTTAAAAAATTACAAACTAAGAGTATGATAGATATGATTTTAAAATAGTTCAAAATGAACTGAATATATCCCAAAGCAGTCTTAAGCCGAATAAATCTTAAATGAATCGGAAATCTATTTTTGGTGTTTATTTATAAAATAATACCAACGCCCACAGGTATTCGACTTATTGTAATTTCAGTTTAACTTTTATTTATCCATCTGGTTAATATATTCCTTTGTTTAAACTCTCCCTAAGATTTGTAGCAAGACATACTAAAGTAATTCAAGGCTAACATTTAATTCAAAAAGTTTAATAGAAAATATTACTAATATTAATTAATATTTTATTAACCAAAATCAGACCAAATTCAAAACGGTGTGTATTTTCTAAGAGCTTTCAAAGCTCTCAGCATTTTATGAATATCGCTGTATAGATGGCGCTAGCGCTGCTATGCAGCGCCATCTGTGGTAAATTGAATACACTAAGTCAGGACTGACAGTGGCCTAACATTTTAATGTTATTTGACTGTAACGTCGTGAGTTAACAGCAGAATAATTCTTATCCAAGTAAATTATAAAAATAAATTGGTCTGCAGTTCAAAGCAATCAGATTTCAAAGCTTCACTGGTTTATTTCAGTAAAATATTTTTATTAACCAAAATTTAAATTTTTCCTTAAACCTAACTTAGTGCAACGAATTTGTAGTATTCTCACAACATTATGGTAAAACGGTTCAGCTGTTCCTTGGAGCATTTAAATCGGTGCTGGAAACAGTCAGTTGTTGTAAACTGCCAAATCAGGCCGATATGAAGGAGTGGGTAAGCAATTGAAACTGCAATTCTTGTAATTTTCTAGAAAAAAAGTTTCCTTTTTAAAATTTAGCAGTTTTTTGTGACTTTAGATTTCAAACGCTCCAGTCATCCAATACACAAAAAACAAAACTAGCTTTCATTACACAGTACGACACTAAAAATAAAACCGGGATGAGACCCTTAAATTCTGATAGAAGAAACTTCTTCTGTAAGCATCACCTCATACTCAGTTTGATTTTGCCTTACTGTGTTACCAGATATTATATTCTCGCAGAAGAATACATAGAAGGAAGTTTATCCGACAACTTGAAGTGTTTCTGTATATTTTCAATATCACCCCAGATAGGGTCATCCATAGACCTTAAGGTCCTTAATGAGGCCGGGTGATTATTTGGGTGCGTTTGACTTAGAAATCCAGGAGGATTTTTGACGTTTTGGAATTTTGGATAATAATTGTTTTGGGGGCCTCTTGGCCGCTTCTTCTAAATAAGCGAACCGTGGGGTGTGCAGAAGTTTTAATCTTATCATGGCAATTGCTGGGCAGCTGCAAATGAGGTGTTCTAGAGTTTCTGCGACTCCAGGTTCCATGCATTTTCTGCAGGTGTCCTCTGTCGTTATGCCTAGCTTTATCGAATGAGCGGCTGCTAGGCAGTGTCCCGTTAGTATGCCAATGAGCAGTCTATAGTATCTTATTCGGAACTGTAGCAGATAGTGTGTGAGTTTTATGTCTCTTGACAAAATTATACACCCGCAGCAATGGGAGCTTAAATGTTCTTCAAGCGCTTTGCTCAGATCGACTTAAAATTTTGAGAATATATTCATCAAATGCTTAATAAGATATAAAAAAAACAATTTTTCGAAATACCAATCCCTTATCCCCCTTAAATTAGTTGGAAGACTTTGCTCCACAATTCAATGAAAAAGTTGCACTATCAGAACTTCATGCTGAGTTCACATTTTTCCTCAAAACACTTATCAATGAACTCTGTTGCCAAGGATTTGAAAACGGTGGAGTACTGATAGAGAAAGTAACGATGGAAAGTGTTCAAACTGTCATTTTTAATTAGTATTGTAAAGAAAATCATTTGCAATTCACAGTTGTTTTTCACTTTGTAGGTCGCACTCGAAATGCAGGTCCGAAAATCAAAAATCTTGCTTTTTTGTTCCACAACATCTGCCTAACTGAAATCTGAACTTAAATAATTTAATATGAGTTGCAAATTTGTTCATTTGGCTACATTTTGCTGAATGCATTTGCAAGTTTTTTTTATGCATTTTTTGCCCAACAATTTTTGCATGGGCATGAGCTCGGCGGAGGCTTCTAGTTATTCAAGTCCACTTCGCTGCGCCCACGTTGATGGTGGATGACGATGACGACGGCAGTTGAAGTTGAAGGATGCGTGCGCCATAATAAGGCCTATCATCTAGTATGTACGAGGCTGATGCGGTTGCGTCCTTGTGGCTGCTCCAAAATGCGAAATGCCCGCAGCCAATTTGGCAGGCAGCAACGGCTCACAGAGGGGTTTGCGGAGGGGAGGTGTACCCAGGGTACACTTGACGCAATCTTAATAACCATGAAGCAGCGTGGCTAATTAGCACAAAAAGCTTGGCAATAACCATGCTCAATGAGGCACAGGGAACAACAATGCCTCGGCGAGGGCATGCAACACGCGTCGTATGCTCAACGAGGCCAAGAGAGGGGGTGGGATCGTGTGTAGAGGGGGGGCGGGAGCCCGGTTCAACTGCTGCTGGTGCACTTGGGCTTGCCCTGCCCTGCTCTGACCTATGTTGCGTGTTGATATTTGGTTCTGCTTGGTTTTGGTTTACATATCAAAACAATTAGCTTTTTATTTGCTCAGCAAGGGTATAAGCACTTTGTGGTTGAATTGTCGGAAAATAATTCAAATAAATAAATCATTAAAATAAAGATGTCTTCTTATGTCCAATCTCCACTCTTACTTTGCTAATCACCACAGTTTGTATCAAATCTTCCTCTAATTTCTTCTGTTGATCTATTCTTTATACCACTTTATACTTTATTTTCATACGGTTTTGCTTGGATGCTTGCGTACTACTTCCCTTAAAAAAAAGAGCATCTCAGCGTTGGTGTGTATTTTTTTGCCCCCACTTGCCAGACTGCTGTCCGGGGGGATTGGTTCTGCATTTGAGTGCGTTTTGCAACATGAACTTCGCCCCAAGGCCACTGACTGATGCTGGTCCGCCTGCTGCTCCTCTGTTGATGAATTGGCTAGGCCGTTCCGTTCCGTTGTGTGTTTGCCCAATCACCAACCCCCCAATTCCCAGCCAGTGAGCTGCTCAATTGTTTACGTGATATTTTGCGAAAGAACCAACAAGTTCCATTTGGTCAGGCTGTTCACTGAAAAACTTTTGTCCGGAATAGGAAGAGCAACCAACTTCACTTCAGGAATGGCTCAAGGCGTGCATTTCTCTCCTAACCCCTGGCCCCTTCCATTAACTGGGCACCACATGCTACAATTTTGCCAATTAAGTTTTCAAAAACGGAAAATTAATTTGAATTTTGAACAGATGAAGGAAATCGGGCAACTCTGATTGGAAACTAGTTTCGAAATCGAAAACTGCAGCCAGCAACAACAACTGCCAGCAGCTTAAAATATCCATCTCCATAAATGGAGATTTGCATTCTCGCCGGTGGCACAAAGATATTAACATATCAACATTTGTTAAATGACGTTTGACTTTTGTGTGACAACGCGATATTAATTCAGAGCGGACGACTTCGGCGGCCGAAATAAAATATTTAAATAACTCAATTAAGCATAAAATAAAATGCTCAACTGGTGGTGGGCCCCACTGAGGCGGAATTCCCTGATATATGGCCAAATGGCCATAACTGTCAACGAACATTTTTTAATTAGCAAAGCAACAAACCATCGAGCCAAAGTGAAAAATAATCCAAATTAAAATATGCAACTTAAATAAAAAGGCAAAAGACAGACGAAGAAGACGTAAAGAAATAATGCCATGAAAATGGGCGAGCCCATACGAAGAGAGCAACTAAGACAATTTTTATTTAACCATGATAAAATATGGGAATTGGTTTTACCCACTTCACTTATAATCAACTTCAAAATTGTTTTGATACTGTAATGTAATATTGGTAGATCTATCCGACTCGCACTATTAATCCATAAGAGGTACAAATGATTTCAGCCCGATCCTGAATCTGCCACATAACTAAATATAATCAAAAATTGTCAAAAAACATAAGAAATTTACAAAGGAATTAAGATGCAAATGGAATTAATTGCATTAATTAATAATTTAGTATTTAGCTCTTCCATAGCTTTCCACTTCTTAAGTCAGTTCTCTGATTCTTATCAATAAACATTTTGCCCCATTCATAGACCAATTAGTCACCCAACTTGCCAACACTTAACTCAACTTTACCCAATCAGATTTTGTGTGCGCAAGCAACAATAATGGTTATTAATAAAGACATGTGTACTCAGTCGTAAAGGGAAAAATGGAAAATGCAATCTATAGGCACGGGCATAAGTACGAGTACTTACCTTATGGACGATATTGTATCTTTGGCAGAGATAACTTTGACGTGCACAAAGAATGCGCCACACCCACTTTCAAAACAAAGCCCCACACACCAGAAACATGTGCTTCACATGCTCCACATGTCCCAGGCCTTGGAGGAGCCGCACCGTGCCCAGCCAGTCTGGGCTGCTATCACAATTCAATTAAGATTTATTTTCCTGTTGTTTAACAAGCAACTTCAAACGTGGCTTTTATATGATGTACGAGTATTTTCTATATGTTTCCGATGGGAAAGGAAAAGACGAAAAAGGAAAGCGCAGTGCATTGTTGACTATTCACCAACATTGGAGCGAATTCCAGGAAGGTCCAATGCGGCGATGTTTGATGACAATATATCTGCGTCTATATAGCGTGGGAGAGTTTCGCCGCGCTTATCTGTTGGCGTGGGAGTTGGAGGACCTGGAAAGGTGATTATTATTTAATTAGCGCAGGCAATTACAAAACGTGCCAAAATTATGAATCGACAAAGTTTTTACATTAAACAAAAGATAAGCGCAGCGATTGAGAGTCTCAATAAAAATTCATTTCAATTCGTTTACGCGTAATGAAATGGAAGTCATTTAAAAACTGCCAGGGACCAGACAAAGTTGTACCTCAGGGGCGTACCTACCGGGGGGGATCATTAGCAAGGGCATCCGCATCAAGCCACATTATTACGAGTGTTTTAACTGCCCACTCTCCTCCCCCCCTGCATTTAGCTGACGTTTTTGTTTATCTCGTATTAAGCAAATATTGGGTCGCCCCTCGCTCACTCGCGCATTGGTTTGTTGGTTGGTTGGGTGTTGTGAAGAAGCTTTAATGGAATCTCGTCATAAATTCAAATTTTATTACTGCTCATATTACTGCTCCGCGTGTGTGTGTGTGCTTACAGAGACCAGACAGATCAGACATACAGAAGGGACATACAAAACTTATACGATGGCAATACAAAGCCAAGTCACAGATATAGACAGATGTCAGAGCGACTGAGAGAGAGGGAATTGCACTGTGGTATGAATCTCGCAAATCTTAGGCAATGCGCCAACTTATTCCCACTCAAACATATTTAATAAGATATTAAGGGTTTAACTTTACGTTTTTTAAATCAGTCCAGAAAAAGCCTCTTACCTTCTATATTTTTGTATTACAATTTTAGAGAGAATATACTCTGGGCTTAAGATTGTTGTTGCCCAGTATTCATCCGTACAAGTGGATGCCAGCTACTAATTTTTGTATCTTTTCCCCCCCCCGTTATGTTTCAACCACTGTACAAAAAATGCATATAAAAAAACATCGCGCTTCAATCACGCGCAATTAATCTGCTCGAAAATCCTTTTATAGATAATCGCACACAAACAGCACAGACACGCACAGGCAGACACAAGCACACAAACACATCCAAACAGCAGCATCAGAAAGCTCGGCGTATCCTGTGCAGTTTTATGACAATTGTTATTGTTATTGAGGCATTTTCGAAATGAACAATTTCAACAGCGACGATGACGACGAAACTGAATGACACAACAAGAGCAGCTGGAGCCAGTGCTGAAGCTGAAGCTGGAGGAGCATGTCAATGACGATGTCTCTGCATGCATCATAATCATAAAACACACACACAAAAGAGTGCACCGAGTGGATGGAGGAATGGCCTGGCAAAGACGGGGGCGCCCCAGGCGGTTCTAAAAGCGTCAACGCAAATTAGCAGCAAAGTGTAAATTGGAAATGCTTTTTTGGTGCAACCTCACACAAAGCAAGACAGAAAGGAGCTGGAGTGGATTGGGGAGCGCTGACTTTTAGGGCCTTTAATTAAGTTGTTGATTAGAGGCAACATTTTTTGCGCTGCCTCTCCAAAGTAGTAAAAATGTCAAATTTGTATAAGTTACGACGGCTTCTTTTTTTCGGTGCCTTTGCCTAGATTTTATGATCTACAAATTGCTGAGGCATTTTTTCTCTCCACTTCAACACAGCCTCGATAAATTTCCAAGTTGCCAATAATAAATTAATTGCTTTAACAACAACAAAAAAACGTGCCCATCTGCTTAGGATGGGACGTTGTGTGGTCCGTTTGGTTAGAGCTCTGCTTGGCCTCTGACGTTGCCTCTGGTTTTTAGCATTTTGCGTCGCATTCAGAAACTATGACAAATTTATTTCAAGTTGTTTTCTATTTCTTCATTAAGTTTTCATCAGTGAAATTAATTATTCATGTCTTAGTATCTTCATATCGTTTGTATTTATAATTTTTTTTTTGTGCATATATTTTGTTGTTTTTGTTTTTGTGGTTCGACTATGTGTTGATATTTCACGAGTTAATAACTTGATTAAACATACGAGTCGATTTTTCAATGTTGTCTGCGGATTATGGTTGTGTTACGGAGCAGAAGGCGATGTGTGTGGGAAATGCCACAGAGATAAGACGAGACAATAATCTCCATAAATTTAATTAAATCGCTTAGACTTATGGGTTGAAGTTCAAGTAAAGACAAGGGACTTTAGTACAGGGAAGAATGCGAGCTCAGGCATGTAGAAAATCGGGAGGTGAGCTTTGGGGTAAATATTGAAAGTAGGTAAGCAGCTTCGTAATGTACGAAAACTTTTGCGGAAGCTTGACATATTCATTTAATGGGATCTCTAATTTGAAGATTGATTGAAGCATACGCCTTAAGAAGTTTTTGATTTTGGACTGTTTCAGGTTGCATTAGGAACACTTTGAACCATTAACTGTCGGTTAGAAATCTAGCATCACTACAACAGAACTTCTTGGAACCAGTTTTCGCGTACTCCATTGTTCACTTTTTGGAGCTGTCATTGTAAGTCTATTTAATGCCCAATCCAACTTCAGTTTTACTTGTAATAGGAACGTGCATCTCTAACAATTTTCGGCTTAACGTAGGTTCGAAATTTTCTTGATTCAAGTATTTGCGTTTTCATTTCAATAATAATGGGTGACTTATGATTTGATTTTTCAGGGGAACAAAATAATACTCAGCAAAGATTCCCATTTTACCACGAGCATATTAACAAACGAACAGTGCAAATCAATAAATTTGATTACCTAAATTCGTCTCGTGCCGAGCTTCTCAAAATCCCATATATTTTCTATACTAAACTTGGACTGTAAGTAAAAAAAAAAATTTTCATTTGATAATTCGAGGCGGGGTCGAACCCACTACCACTGCCCAATTCCCAACAGTTGGGTTTCTGTTATGGGACCCCCTGGAAGATTTTACGTAAGAACCTCGGTAGCTGACAAAATACAGCTGGTCCAGTAACCGAAGCCGTAAGAGCTTACGGATGGAACATCCAAGGCAGATCCAGGATCTTAAAATCAGTTGATATTATTGGTGGGGATCCTGGCGATTGTAAGACTTAGTCGAACATAGCCGCCCAGATAAACGAAGGCGTTGCTAGGCAGTTGCTCAAATTTGTTCATATCTATCAATTTTCATGAACCGAACCGATATATTAGGTTCGGAACAGGTTCAGCCTTTATATCTTAAGAGGTTCGGTTCACAGTTAAATGTAAGTGGGAATTTCGGGAATTGGCATAATGAAATATAAGTTGGTAGACTTGGGAAACTATCAATAATAAATTACACTTTGAATGAATTGAAATGCAACGCAAACAAACAAAGCAATTATAGGTAGATCTTTAACTAGGAAACTCTCTAAGTTCACCGAAAAGCATGTACCACATTTTTGAATAATCTATTTATTTTCTGCGTCAAATATTTTGCGAACAATCAGACGAGAAAAAAGTCATCAGCTTTGGCGAGTACACAGGGTATACGACAGTCAGGCTGGACCGACTTTCTTGTATTTTATTTGATATATTTAGCATATTTCAATGACTATTTTAAAAGGGGGCCACCAGCTCGTCAGCTTCCACACAGAAATTCAAACATTTTAACAAACTAACAAAAAATGGCTTATTAATGGGAAACAAATGCTTTGGGCCACCAACGATAAACGATAAATGCGACTAAAAGTTTTTGGCATTTACATCTAATGAATATGCAATGAGGCTTCTCTAATAAATATACCAATATCTTTGTGTGGCTCCTTGCATTTGTGTGCGGTACATAACTATTTCGTAGGCCTGCACGCCAAAGTGGGCACAAAATGAGCGTAGCTGTTGAAATAAAAACATTTGGCATTTTATTTGATTTTGATTATTAAGTTGTATGCATTTCATTACGTTGTATTTTATGTTATCTGAGGAAGCTTGTACAAAGTGGATGATGTGAATGAAATTTATGCGTTTTATGACATCATTTTTGAAGGTGGATTTAAATGATAGCTTAATCAGAACAGTAGAGAAGATAGTTTTGAAGCAGTGAATTTGGGAAGTTTAGGGCCTGTATTTTGTTGCTCTACTAGGAGCGCTCAGCAGGATAATGCCATTCACCTGCTCTTGCGCTCTTCTACTCACTTTAAATGTAAAGACTTATAAGTTTCAGCTATCCAAAAACAATTTACTCCTGGTCCACAAAACCCACGCTTATGAAGTATCAGCAGCAGCAGCCGCATCATCATCAGCCGACTAAGTGCTCTGTGCTCCACTAGCATAACTCAATTCATGGCTGGCAGCGCCCTGGGTCAACATCAGAGGCAGCCACCAAAGCGGCAAACCAAACCAAACCAATCAAGCGATAAAACATCCAAAACTAAGCAAACAGAAAGAGACAGCAAGCAACAGCAGCACCATTCTTCAGATCGTGGATGTGGATGACTCGCCCAGGGCGATTGCCGAATGGGTAGAGAGCGCGAGATGTTGGCAATCGGTAAATTTGAAAGAAAATTAAATCCGTAAATGAGGAAATCAAATATCATAAAGTGCGCAGCGACTTGCTTGGTGGCAAGTGGAAGATCGACGAGGAGGATCGACGCGTCCGGGCACTTGCTGCTCGGCTGCCATATTCCCATGAATGTGAGCAAACAGAGGGCTAAAGATTTTAGCGTTTTGCCGCCTAGACTCCTTCGTCCACCTCCTCCGTCGACTTGTGTTGTGTTTGTCCAAAACATTTCTCAATTCGCTGATGCATTTTATGAACGCGCGCGCAATGAAGGCGCTGAGCAAACAAAAGGCTAAATGCATTTTTAACCTTTTCCTCTCATCCTACCTGGGCAGAAGAACCCTCCCCATATACATGCACATGTGCCTTGTATATAGGGTTAAGTCGTGGCGCGTGAGTTCTTCAAATTGACACAACAAACATGTCCAGAAAAAATTTGGGAATTTGTTGAAAAAACAAATCAGAATGCACTTTTCTATTTTGTTTTGAAGAAAGAAAGGAAAACGTCGAATGGCTTAATTAGAGAAGTCGGGAGGGGAAAACTGTTTAAATATTTGCCCTACTCATTTGACAGTTGTCAAGTGGTCAAGAAGAGGCCGCCCGAAAAACCAAACGTAGCATTTGATATTGGGAAACTTTAGCCAAGGCAAATTTGCTCAAGCATTTTGTGTGTGGTTGGTTAGAAGCATCGCCTCCATAAGAGGAAATTTGCACTAATCTTGCACCCATATAAATATATTTGTACTTGTACCTGCTGAGCAGGAAGTGATTTTCCAATGATTAACTTCGATGAAAGAAGATTTGCTTGATAGACGAACACACATGGCCCGACCTTTTCCACTCCCTTATCACAAAGTAACAATCACCGTTTTGCTACGTTTCATTCATAAAAAGAGGCAGCCAAGTTGACAATGTTATTCAACTTGCAGATGCATAAAGATAACATAGATATTAGATTTAATGTGTGCGTTTCGGAACGAGTTTTGTGTAGTCAAAAGTATCGATTGCACTTGGCTAAGCTCGGGCTAAAATGCACAAAACTGGTATTCCAGGATGATCATAGGGAACGCGCGAGTCTTAGCGATGACAGCGTGTTAGGGATTCCCATGCAAAAAAAATATGAGATGAACTTATGTCTCTTGCCTTGGATGAATTGGAGTTACTGTTAAGGCAAATCGGAAGTCACATTTGAAAGAACTCATTGAATTGCTTTCACGAAATCACTTTCAGGAATACCACTATCAAGTATTATGAAGAGTAATAAGAGGGTATATAAATTTCATTTTGAACGTGTAAAGAAATCAAAAGTCAACCTGTTCTTGTTGGGTTCACCGGTTACAGGGTTTCATAATACTGGACTATTTTATTTGCCAATTTGTAAAACTTGTCAAAACTGTTACACATAATTTTGAAGAAGATTGAATTGAAAAATCTAATTTTTTCCGATTCCGATTTTAAACTATCGTAAATTGTTAGTTTATCTGCTTTAAAGCTCAATTGATTTCTAAGATAATCTGGTAAATACAATAAAATATTAGAAAAATGGGAGAGTAAAGTTTCTTAAAAATGTGATCCTGTGTAGCAAATCGCTGAAAAACTAATATTATTTGTAAGTTGCCGTTGGAAAATGGTTACCTTTAAATGCATTTATTTTGTTGTTTCTTTTGATGATAGTTATTTGGAAATTATTTAGATTTTGCTTACTTATAAATTGTTGCATAAATATTTGGCATTATTATATTTTGTAACTTCACAGCTGCGTACAGGGCTTTATGTGTTATTTTGGAACCCCTTCTCAGGTTCAAATTTCGGGTATAATTAAATTGTAATTGTGATTTTAATGATTGCTTTTTGGTAAAAAAAAAAACAACACTCGTCACTAATCATTTTGTTTAATATTTTATTAGTTATATGGCAATTTGCTAAATTGCGTGATCTGTGATTTGGTTCACGCGCACATCCCTAGGGCAGGTAGAGAGCGGCAAAACGCAGAAGCAGAACGGCGGCCAACAACTTTGGCGGTCCTTTTCCAGGAAGTTGCGCCTGGCGTGCGCTCAACGCAGCTGCCAGCTCTCATTCACGCGAGTTTCGAGCCGGCGTTGCCTCTCGTATCTGAAGTTTTATGCAAATTAAAAACAGCAGCAGCAGCCTCAACGGCAGCATCCAAGTGCGTTTTAGCCTACTTTATGGGCATTGCTCTTCTTCCTCCTCAGCATCGGCACTTGTCGAGCTGTCCAACTGTCGAGGCAGTAGGTACTCGTCACTTAAGCACCAGTTCCCAGTTGCGAGTTGCCATTCCCATTCCCCGTATCTATATATCTCTTCACATTGTCATGTACCTTTTTGTTGTCTATTAGCGAACACACGGATTCGGATTCGATCTGTGCGCTTGAGCGGATTTAGCTTAATTTAAATCCAAATCTTCCTCTCCTTGCATTGTGTTGTGGTGTTGTGTCCTAAATCAAGAGCCAGGCCCTTGTATTTAAGAGGCAGAGGAATAAAATTGGACTAGATTTTGTATAAGCCGCTGGGCAAGATTTGACATTCATTGGCAAACTTTGTGAAACTCTCCTGGGAAATGGGTAAATGAGGCCTAAGCAAACATTTGAGAGGTATAAGGGATAAGTAAATATTGTGTACTTGGGCAAGTTTACTGTTAATTATACTTGGCCACAAAATGTGACTTGATCAACGAAACATTGATAAAAAATTTTAATTTTGGTTACAGATCCTTCACAGAGATAAAATGAACCCTCAAAAAGATCTCTGTAAAGCCAATCCAGTCAGTCAAATTGGAACAGTCAAATATTGTACAAAGCTGATAGATTTATACTTTGACACTACACAAAGTGTGAGTACTGCGTGCAGTGGTACCCATCGACTTTTGTTTGGAATATAAAAGGGGGACCTGATATTCGTCTTGCTAAGTGCTTAACATTTGACTGCGTTCGCTACTGTACTCACGCTTAGAAACTTACTTAAAAAATATGTTTTTCTTTCTAAAATCTAGAAAAGGTTTTATTTTTAAATTAAGAAAATGCTTAGTGGCTTTTAGGAAATGGAACTTTAGTTTTAGAAAATGTTTTTCTAAAATATATGGTGAATCGCCTTATTAGGGCGAATTTTTTTGAGTGTATTAGGATTATTTTTTCCATGCACTTTCAACCACTAGCTCTTACCATGTCTGAAATCTTGCATATATATACTTTGTAGGGTCGGAGATGCTTTCCTTGATCAATTACATGTGAATCATTGCCCAAACTCATTACAGTCTTTGTACCTTTGGTGAAAAGTACATTTTGGCTGTTCCGTTGTGCTATACAGGGAAATTATCTAGCTGCTCCATTTAACAGCACAAAAATGGGCAAGTAATCTCAAAAATTGCCAGACATTGAGGCAGACACACGCACCATTAGGCTGCCTGGGTAATCGATTCCCCCTCGCAGCAAGGTGGCCCCAGACGTTTGCAAATCCATTCGAAATGAAAATGAAAATTGACATTGAAATGGAGTAAGAGCCATCTGGCCGGCTCCCATTACCGTTTCCCATCTGCTGGACTCTAATGGATATGCAAAACAAAACTAATGAGGAAGCTGGCCTGAATGGCTGTCGGATGATGAGGCCACTTGTAGAGCAAAAAGATAAAAACCGTTTAAAAAACATTTGCAATTGTTGCAGCAGCGGCAGATTCGAGGGCCACCCTCGTAGAGGAATAGGATAAAGGATGTGCCGCACTCACACACACAAATCACCGACAAAGGAACTGCATAACTGTTCATCGCACACGTTGAAGATGAAGAGACCAGACCCAGAGGCCGACAGAGGCCAACTGACAGCTAAAGAATGGACAGTCGATAAGGACTCACTCTCTCTCAGTGTGTGTGAAAGTAAATGCTTGTCAGCTGCGGCAGGAAACAACCAAAAACACAAAAATCCAAGTTAATAATGTCTTCATTATTGTTGAAGCGTAACTAACGCGGTTTACACATATTAACCAGCACCCAACAGCCAGCACCAACTGCAACAGCTCTGGGAAAGGTGAAAGACAGCGTTGAAAATTGCCAGCTAGGTGGGCTCCAACCAGTATCTCTCATTCTCACTCGGCTCTGTCTCCTTCTGCCCTGATAAGGCGGCGGTTGACATGACACAATTTTTATTCAAATGCTCCGCCACCCGTCATCTGTAGATGAGGCTGCACTATCGATGAAATGAACTTGGGTATTATACCGCTGGGAATGTCGCACAAGACGACGACCAAGCACCGTGGGTCAAGGTATGTTTAAAATGTGATTCGTTAAATCTTTCGCATTAATTAGAAAGAGAACTGCAGCATCAAAATGTATGCTGAGCGTATAAGATCGTTGGTACAGATTATGTTACAGTCGGGCTTGACCGACTTTCTTTCTTGTAAACATAGTAAAACCGACTCAATCAATAAAATATTTTTACCATATGTTGGTATAAGTATGGTGAGTTGACGAATGCCGAAATCAAAATTGATTTGATTTTCCTGTCTGTGGTAGATTCGGGCACTACGAATAAACCATATAGTTTTCATCAAACTTGGCAGAATTATAAAAAAGCATAGAAAACCTATAAAGACAAAGTTTGCAGGCGTTTTTTTGAAACAAAAAAGATGTTCTCACTAAAACTAGTTTCTCGACCGATCGTTCCTATGACAGCTATAACCTATAGTCATACGATTTTGACAAAATTTTAAAGAATTGAGTTAAAGCTTATAAAATAATTATATGCCAATGCTAAAGAGGTTTACATTGAAAACAAAAATGTTTTTCCTAATAAGACTAATTTTCAAACCTTACTTTTCTATGGCAGCTTACTATATAGACTTCCGAATTCGACCAAACTTGACAGGATCATGGAGAAGCATTAAAAACTAGTAAGTTTTTCTCACTAGAACTGGTTTTTCGACCGATCGTTCCTATGGCAGCTAAATGTTATGTGCAGCGTATTTGTAACAGAAGACTTAGTGCAAAGTTTGGTCGCGATAGCTTAAAAAGATGACGGAGGAGATAGCACAGAAACAGACAGACGGCCGGACAAGGCTAAATCAACTCAGCTCGTCATGCTGATCAAGAATATATATACTTTATTTGGTCGGATATGCTTCCTTCTATGCGTTACAAACATCTAGACAATTTCAATATACCCTCTGCAAGGGTAAACAAGAAAGAAAGTCGGTCAAGCCCGACTATAACATACTCTGTACCAAGAAAATTTGTCTTTTGATCATAACTCGAAAACCGTTCATCCGATCTTCTTCATTCCTTTGGCGGATCGATAAGTGATCCTAATAACTAAATATGTCCAGAAGGAACAAGCCATCTATCTTCAAAACTGTGGGAGATATGATTTTTTTTCTAAATGGCGGGAGGGGGCGTGGCCAAAATTGAAAATAAACTTGATCTGCCTGCAGACATAAGAAGCATATGTCCCATACATGTCAAACCTCTATCTCTTACCATCTCGGAGATCTGTGCGTTCATACGGACAAACAGACGGACATGGCTATATCGACTCGGCTGTTGATGCTGATCAAGAATATATACTTTATGGGGTCGGAGATGCTTCCTTCTGCCTTTTGCACAAACTTATAATACTCTGTGTACCTACGGTACAGAGTATAAAAAAAAGTACAGCTTTCTTCTGCCTGTTACATACATTTGGCCATTTTTACTCTACGAATAAACCCATAATACCATTTCGATTTTTAAGGCCAATATCAATAAGCCCGAACCCAATGTACCGTGTCGTTTGGTATCCCCTGGTGAGCATAACTTTATCACTTCATTTGCTGCCGTTTGAATGTTGCCGTTTGACCATCACTTCTCCCTATTCGTCTCCGTCTCCGACTCTGTCTGCCCCTGTGCGACCGCATGCCGCGTGTGGCAGTAGCTGGGCGATCTCGAGCTCGAGCTCGTCAACATATGCATCTCGACCAACCGCACAGCAGCCCAACAAAACAGGCAGAGCTCGACCACCCAAATCTGGGACCTGAAGACCAGGGAGACAACCCATGGCTTCTGGCATTCTTTGAGCTGTCATCAACTACTAGATAAATGATGCCGTCTCTCTCTCTTTCGCAAATTGGCAGCTGCTCGTCAAGTGCTTCCGTTTTGCTGAGTTCCAGTTCCGGCCACGCATATGCCGCATTGTGGAACCCAAAAACTTAATTCCCTCTCGCAACCGATGGAAAAATTAACATTAAAACAAAAGGAAAAAAAGAGAGCAAACGACTAAATGGCCTTTTCTGGGGCTGACCACTCCACTCCTGGCCAGAGATAAGATTAAAAACAATTTTATTGCAGCTCTTAGTTTTGGTACGATGCCAGGCGGTGGCTTCGGTTCGGCTTCGGCTGAGCCTGTAATTTAATTAATTTAATTTTTATTCAAAAAAATGCCTTTTGATAAGCGCAGACAAAGTTGGCTGCGAGACAGGCTCCCACATTCCTTGTGGCTTAAATCGATTAATGCCCCTAATCAGCACACAGCATCTACAATCCCAAAACCCCCATTCTCCGATCATTCTGCTGTGTGCTCCATTCATTGATTCATTAAAGAGTTTTATTAAAAGGTTTTAATACTCACATTAACTCCACACGATCTCAACACAGTTTTAATGCTCTCCGCTGATCGGTGATCAGTGATCTGCTGCGCCCTGGCGCTTCTTTTTGCTTGTCATCCATCGCGTCAGGTTTTTTTGTGCTTTTCATGCCGCCGACTCTTTCTTTTTTCTTTTCTTTCATTTGTTGGTCTGGAAAGTGTGAGAAAGGAAATATCTTCATTGTGCGATCAGGCGATCAGAACACAAAAGATCAACAAGTCAGCGGGCGTTGATTGGCTTCATTAGATATATGTAAGTTGGATGCCCAGAAGAATGTTAATAACTCTCATTTTTGGTTAATTTTTAATGTTTCACAATTTGTTTTTCATTTATGTTTTTTTTTTTGGCTCGGGCCGAAGAGAGTGGTCAGGGATGGAGGAAGTGAGGGCGGTCGATAGGTGCTCTCTAGGCCTTAATTGAATTGACAGAAAACGGCAGCTGGCGCTAGGCCGAAGATTGGTCGGACCATTAAAATAAAAAACCCGAACCTGACACGAAAAAGGTTAAAAGGTTCAACATTTCATGTGATGTGGTTGTTGTTGCTTTTGAATTTATTTTTATTGTTATGGCGTTTCTGTTTTGTTGGTTGTTTTGTGAACTCAATTAAATGTAACGCCTGGCGATTCGAAGGAGAAGATGTCATCAGTTATTGGGCGCATGAAAAGCAGCTGCTGGTGGCGCCTAAAAGCCATAAGACATGCAGTGAAGGATGAGGATGAATGAAATGGTGTAGAAATGTGGCCACGAATTAAAGTTATGCAGAGAAATTCTGAAGCTCCAACCAGATTCAGAGAAAAAGACTAAATAAATCGGAAAGAACAGTATTTTGATTAATTGTATTAATTAATCAATGCAATCCATCAGGTAATAGAATAGTTATATATATTTCTTAAAAATATATTTCAATTCCTTTTTTATACTCTCTACCGTAGGTACATAGAGAATTATAAGTTTGTGCAAAAGTATGTAACATCCAGAAGGAAGCATCTCCGACCCTATAAAGTATATATATTCTTGATCAGCATCAACAGCCGAGTCATGTCCGTCTGTCTGTCCGTATGAACGCACAGATCTCAGAGATGGTAAGAGATAGAGGTTTGACATGTATGGGACATATGCTTCTTATGCCAGCAGGCAGATCAAGTTCATTTTCAATTTTGGCCACGCCCCCTCTCGCCCCCGCAATTTAGAGAAAACGTCATATCTCCCACAGTTTTGAAGATAGATGGGTTGTTCCTTCTGGAAATATTTAGTTATCAGGACAACTTATCGATCGCCCAAAGGAATGGAGAAGATCGGATGAACGGCTTTCGAGTTATGATCAAAAGACTGTTTCTTGGTACAGAGTATGTTATAGTCGGGCTTGACCGACTCTCTTTCTTGTTTTGACCTAGAATCGGCTAAGATACCTAATTAAACATAAGAAATTCTTAAGATGACGTTACAATCCCTAATCTAATCCCTGTCTCTCACACTAAGACGGGAAAGCTTTTGGGGACGCATACACACGGCTGTCTTTTTCTGCGCTGTCTCAATTTTTGCGCGCATGCTGCTTTGGAGTTCCCAAACAGTAATGGCATCGCAGGCATGAAGAGACAGCTCCTGGACTGACAGTCGGCAAGCCTTGAAGGCTAATGATAGAGGATGGCAGAGCTGTACGATCCACCAACCTCCTTTGTGGTGTTTTGTATCTCTTTTTAAAGTAAGGGGAAAGCATACTATGACCTCGAGCCGGCTAAAACTGCTGGTTTAATCCCTAAGCTGTTCATTCTTAAATTGAATCAATATCTCTCTACCTTTTATCAGTGCATACCAACGAGAAACCTGATTCTCTTCTCCCTCTCTCCCACAACCAACTGGAAGTTTGATTGAAATTGACGCATTTGTGTGGCTCCCATGAGTCCATTTCAAACAGCTTCCCAAACTGCCATCCATTAGATGAATCAAAGTGCAAAAAAAGAATGTCGCTACAGAATGTTTAACCCTCGTTAAAAATTGAATGAAAGCTTATTAAAAATATTTCTTTATTATGGCACAAAAACACCCAAAAAGCCACCAACAAAAGAAACAATGGCCAAGGGGGGAAAAAACAAAAGCCAAAACAAGTTGCACAGAAAAAACAGGCGTACAAATGTTAAACATTTGCCACGATGCCCATGACGAGCCGGGACTGACAGTCTCTCTTGGATCTTGGGCCAGGATCTGCAATGCAAAATCCTTAACGAAAGAAATAAATCTCTGAGGCGTTCTAGTTTTTGCTCTGATAATGTCTCCGGAGAATTGCACGCTCCGCCAAATCTGCAAAAAAAATGCGTACAGAAAAATGCCAACTCGAACTGATTTTTTTGTGTTGGCCAGAACTGTCACAGGAGAAGAGGGATTTTTTCTTATGAGCCTCCGTCTTAGCCATTTAAAAACGTTTTCGAAATTAATATTGAGCCGAGCAAAAACTGTGAAATGCGGCGAAAAGAACGCAGACAACGTATACAAAAAGTCATTTTGGCCCAAGCACAAAAAACCAGAGGAAAGATCAAGATGATCATCATGATGAGCAAGACAAGCGAATGACGAATAGCCCATAGTTGGGCCCTCAACTCTTTTTTTTCGGAACGAATGTGAAATTTACGGAATCCGCGAGGTTCCATACACACACACAGCCGCAGATAATTCCCCGAGACGACAATTAAGCACGAACAAAACCTGAAGGCAGGAAAAAGGAATTCTCCAACTTGGCCGAAACTCCCACGGCCCACCCAGTGCTACAATTTTCACTCTTTTTTCCCATAGAGCCACAGGCCACACCTAAAACAAAGAGGGACAAAAGCAAAAGGAGAAGAAAGGGGCGGGGCAAGACTATAAAATTCTCTGTAGTGCAACATTTTTATGTGCTTGTCCATCCGTCACAAATTATATAATTATCACCTGTATATATATATATATTGGTTAGGCTGCTTATCGACGGTGTGAATCTGACTCTGCCTCCGTTGTCGTTGTCGCTGCCTCTGATGCTCGAAATTTTCGATTAGTGACGCTTTATGTCTTAATTTCTCGTAGTTTGGTTTTTGTTTTAGAGACATTTCGGTGAATGGTTAGGTAAAACTGCTATTTTGGCCATTAAATGCCACCCATATTTTAATCTTTATGATGATGATAATGTAGATGATGAAGTTAGGCTTCGTGTATGTGGTATTTCTGAGAGAAAGTACCGACGACAATGCGCAACATTCATTGAGTGGAAGAAGAGCAAATGAAAAAGAGATTGCGGAGGGAAGGGGGTAGTTATTCAAGGCAGTAGTTTTGTTTTTATTAAGGAAATAAAAATAAAAAGTCATTGGCTAAGTCCCAAGACTCTGAGCCAGTTCTAAATCCTGTTACAAGTGGTTCTGATATCTAACTCCGAAACTGATTATTTTTTGTTCTTGAATTTGGGCGTTTGGGTGGATAATATAGAGATCGATGTATATCTCTGACGCATACTTTCTCAAAACCAGTAAGAACCGGCAAAACAGTGGTTCACAACCTGTACCTTATGTAAGCTTTCGTCTTAAAAGCAGCTGTGTCGGTTGGTTTTATGGAGTTTAGAACTTTCCCGGCTGAAGTCCCGAATAATTTAGTCCCGCTATAAACTTGAAATTCGGTGTGTAGGTTGGTAACACTAAACGCTAAATAGAATATTGGTTCAAAAACGGTTCCGAACCAGTTTGAACCCAATCGATTGTGTAACAAGACTTGGGGTTAAAAAATCTTTTAAGCGATATCGAATTTTTTTTTTAGAAGTTTGTGACTAATATTTACTCATTTACATATGATTACTTAAAGAAAATTCTACATGCAAGATGTAATTCATTTATTCTAGGTCATCTCTGAAATTGCTTCAAAATATGTATAATCCAACTAATTACTTACTCAGTCAATCAAATGCTCGTCCTTTCGAGCTGCGTAATCAACTAAGTACTTCCTTGTCATGGTATTAAAGAAAACATTCTTGTGTATGTATACAGTATATTATTTCCTACTCAAATTCAAGTCGCCAGTCACATGCACTTAAGTGCAACCGAAAAATTAGAAAAACAGAAAAATAACCAAACAGTGGCTTAGTGAAGAGCCCTACTTATTCAATGTTGAGGAAGACACACAAATGTTTAGCATCATTCAGGCAAAAGTCAATGTCCTGGGTATTTTTTGGGATTCTCTGGGCACGTGTACCACTTAAGTAAGCATAGAAAATTTACAAAAAAAACGACACTTGCATAAAATGTGGTAACTTTATTAGCCGATTCCTGATCCGCCAAGTTGGGAAAAAACGCCAAGACACGTATGTGTGAGAACCTGATCAAAAACAAACAAACTCTCCCGAGGATTTGGCGACCAGAGACCAAAAATAGTCAATGAGTGAAGGCGGCGTGTGTGCGCTTCGTTTTGTTTGTCATCTAATAAGTTAAATGACTTAATTATTGCGTCAGACTACGTATGGCGGCGCCACTTTGGTGTCTGTGTGTGTCGTTGCATTTCCTCCGACTGGAAAAATTGGGCCTCAAATGGGGGGCCTCACACATTAGATTATGCATTTTATGAACTGCGAATCCATTGAAGATTTTCTTTTGTATTTCTTTTGGCGCCTTTCCATAGCGTCGCGTCTTGGTGACGCCGCCAGCTGCCCTTTGACCTGGGCCGCCACGTACAAAATCGTTCTGTCAGCAACCAAAGGTAAAATTCGCTGCCCAGGCCCCCATTCGCCATGGCTGAGGGTAAATTTTTGATCCTCGAAATCGATTTAAGTGGCCAGCTGGGTGTGTGTGAGTGTGACTTGTGCCGACAAAAGCCGTGAACAATAATGAACCCTTAAACAACTTAATTATTTGTGTAATGTTTTTCCTGGAAAATGATCGGGATCGGTAGCTGCACTCAATTGTTGACCACATAGTATTAATTAGTCATCAAGAGAGTGTGAACAAAAGTTTGTTTTTCCTAGAAAGTTAGCGTGTGAACAGTATGGGTGGTCAGTGATCAGCGATCATGGAAAATGGATTTTAAAAATTAATTCGCCTCTTGGAACAGTGAACCTCTTTTGTAGCGATAAAGATATTGATTTTTGTAGCGTTCTATTATCGATTGTAACTTTTTTATGCAACATGCCATTTGAGGAGTACACACTACCAAATACTTTGCAACTTAGCAAGATGGGTAACTGCCAGACAAGGGAATGGCAAGAAAATGTTTCAATGTGGACCTCATTTCATTCATTTCACACTGCATACATATGTACTATCGGAGGTCCACATTGTGAATTTCCAACAACATCGAATCTCAAATTTCTGTTTCAGTATAGTGATTCACATTTCGTCCGAACGGCAAAGTATGAGAAGCATTTGTATGATAGTTAGTTCAATTGGTTCAAGGTAACCGGGTAAGTTTTAAAAAAAAAAAACTTTTTCATTAGATGTTTCGAGTCGGGATTGAACCTACTCTTGCACAAAAGACACACACAGTAGCCGCTGTAAGATACCCGGCCCGGTGAAAATTGTATGCGTGGTGGAATTTGTTAAAAAGTTTCCATTAAAATAATATAAATGAGAAAAGTTACAGCCGTGTATCAACATTATTAGAGTATAGGCCAAAAAAAAATTTATTCTGCTTTTCTTCTTGAATAAAAGTGGGCAATTTTTCTTATTCTTTGTACCCGATCTTTTTCTTCAATGTTACTTTCCCATCATTATCATCTTTGAAATGCTGGTTTTTTGGTGAAAGCATGCAACTTTAGTTCGTATTTTAATAAAGATTTAATAGATCAATATTATCTTTAAAAACAAAACAGTGTTAAGGATCTTGGTTCCTACATGAAAAATATAAGAACTTCTGATAAATATTTCTAAAATTGTATAGTTCAAATAAATGTTCGACCAACCCAGCCCCCTCTAACTGATAATACTCTTTGAAATGTCACGACCAAACCTCATTTATCAGACAGTACTTCATCTTGGCTGGGCGTGTCAACCTCATCATCTTCTTTCCGGTTTTTATTATTAATTTTTTTGAATTTATTATTTCTGGCGCCATTTTGCAGACAATTAATTTACGTTTTTCCGTCCGTTAATTGCACAATGACAAAGCTGTCACCGGTAGTCGTCAGTAGCCAACGCCTCATCTTCATTGTTTTAACACCGCACTTTATGACAAGTTGCTTGGCTCGCCCCGTGAGCTTAGTAGCAGCTTGAACAAAAATAAAATACATACATATAAAAATATTAAATAGCAAACAAAAAAAAAACAAGTTAGTTGGCCAAAAGCCACTCAGCCTGGGCTTGGACTTGCGGCCAAAAAGCGAGTGTTGTGTTTGTCTATTTGTTTATGGCCTTAAGCTGCCGCCACCGACTGCCAACCGCCGCTTGTCAATAAGTGTGGGAAAAGCCAACAAAAACTTGTTGCTTCTGTATACGACTGAGAAAGATCAAGAATAGTTTGAGATATATGAAGAATTATGAGTTGCTGGATCGGTAGCAACCATCTGTAAATCATAGGAAATCATTTTTGATTAGTGATCAAAGGTAAATAAAGGCTTCTAAAGTACGATTTTACTTCCTATATTTTGTTCTATGGGTAAAAACAAAAGAAACACACAAGCACCAAGTGATTTAGAGAAGCCCGGCTTGGCCCATTGGCTAAATAATTTCAGCATTTACAACAACAGATGCAATCTTGGCTCCCATTGACTTTCCCTCGGGTTTGCGTGCTTCCCACTCCCACAGCTGTGGTGCTGCGACGCTCCAAAAACTTTTAAAATTCTTGTGCTTCAATTCTGATTCTGTTGCTGCTGCCAGCCGCCAGTCTGCCTGCCATTGATGACTCTACAATAATTTGCCTGACTCGCTTCCAAGAAGAAGTAGAAAGGAGATTTGAAAATAAGCCATAATCAACGCCATCATCATCATCAGTCCGGGTCCAGCTTCAGTCAGCCAGCCAGCGAGAGCGAGAGACTCGATTGTCGATGATGTTGGTCGCCTGGCACGACCAATAAGGTAAGAGGTTTTGCTTCGGACTAAACAACAGTTACCCACACTCTGGGTCCCAAGGCGTTAATATTTCTCCGTTCCCAAAAACTAAAAAAAAACCTTGCGTGCTCATGGGGAGGTCCATTTTGTTGTTAACTTCCACTCTCCAGACACTAAACAATAAATTTTCGTTGCCTCGGCCACCTTTTTCGACATGGTTCACGCACTTTAGGCCAAAATATGCCACTAATAACTACCGAAAATGGTCGACTTTGACTTTGGAGTTGAGAAAAATGGGCGTTTAGTTACGCTTTGATGACAGTGTAGAAAATGTATGGTTTTTGGGCCCCGTCACAATTTATATTTCCCGTGCCATAGCATAGACAAAAAATTATTGTGAGCGAGCATTTTTTTAAGTGGCTTTATAAAATGTTTGGCATTATCTTTGCATGCTTGGCTTGGTGTTAAAGTTCTCTTTATCTGACGAATGCTGCTGCTGCTGCATAATGCGTTATCATCAACGCTGGCGGTAGGTTTTTCGGTCCGGAAGTGCAATCGGTCGACCAGCAGCCATTAAAACGGAACACAAAATGAAAATATGGCTTTAAGTTAGGGGCAGTCAAGCGATTGGTGGTGGAATATGGAGCACAGCCGATCGTGAAGGTGGAAGAAGCCATGTTGAGAGAGAAATTTTAATAAAATGCCGTTGATTATTCAAATTTGAAATAAAACTGAGTTCCAAAAAATTCGAGGATACGAAAGAGCTTGTATGTAGATGAGTCAAATGAGAAAGATTCTCGCTCTAGCATTTTCTTGAGAACGGATTCCACGTGCATTTACGAACATCTATTCATGCAGTGTGTTTTATACTTACAACATTCACCTATGTATATATTTAAGATGATCTCTTATTGGATCCAAAAAATTTATGGTGGAGTAGATAAAGGATGGGCCAAATCTAAGTCATGCTTGACTTAGAATAAAACGACTTACAGAGCTCTAGATCGGTCGAAATAGAATTCATACTATGTCGTACTTAAAATTTCAAGTATATTTTGTTCTTGAAAGCACTGAAATGCAGTACTTCGCTGCGAAAAAAATCAATCTAAAACTAAGATTTTAGTCTCGAATCCGAGACAAAACGGTGACAAAAATGCACAAGCAGGGAAAATCTCATCCTAAGATTATAATCTCAATTTAAATCTGAATTCAAAAAACTTGAACAACAAACCATTTTTAATATTAAAACGAGAGCGTAAGTTAAAGTCGGCCCTGCCCGACTTCGAAATACCCGTTACTCAGCTCAGCTCGGATAAGTATGCAACATTTTTTTAACTCGGCCATTTATTATCCGATCCTTTTGAAAATTTGTGAGATTGTAGATATTGGCCACATAAACTACACTGCAAAATCTGAGCACGATATCTTAAAAATTGTGGGAGTTATTCAATATTTTTTATTGCGGGGGCGGGAGGGGGCGTGGCCAAAATTTGAAGCAAACTTGATCTGCCTACAGACAATACTAGCTTACGTATAAAATTTGGTTGCACTAGCTCTTCTAGTCTCTGAGATCTAGGTGTTCATACAGACGGACGGACGGACGGACGGACGGACGGACGGACGGACAGACGGACATGGCTATATCGACTCGGCTGTTGATGCTGATGAAGAATATATATACTTTATGATATCGGAGATGCTTCCTTCTGCCTGTTACATACATTTGCACGACTTTAGTATACCCTTTTTACTCTACGAGTAACGGGTATAAAAAAAAGGCAATCAAAATATTTAAAAAAAATCTTATTTGATTAATTTTTTCTTTCGATATATACTAAATTTGTTTGTTCCTGAAAACCTTCTTAAAACTTCCATTCAAAACCCTTTCCCGTCGTGGGATTGAACTCGATACCTCGGGTGACTCTAAACACGAACTTGCATGGCAACTTAACCCGCTGGGCTAACTGTGTAAAACCTCTCAGTCCGGTGTTAGAGATGCTGAAACCCTTGCCTTAGAACGGCCAGGACGCGAGTTCAAGCTCCACTGGAGGCATATATTTTTTCTAGAACTGATGAGTAAGTTGAGAGATGATAAATCCTGATTTTAAGGTTTTCAATCTCAATTCTAGCTTTTTAAACCTTTGGTAAGATCCAATTTTTCATGATCCAAAAATAAAATATTGCAATCAAGCATGGGAGTTTAGTATTTTATTTATTGATCTAGGAAAATTGCATCTTATCGAACTTCTTGTTTTTTGGTTAGTTTTTTTTAAGAACTTACGACTTTTATCTGCTTCAACCAAAAACATTTACTTACACATTTATTATATACTTAAGATCTAGAAAGAAAACTTTGTCGTCTATACAAGCTATTAGCGCCATCTACAAAAAGCTTCTCAAACTTTGCCGTTTGAATTATGTAGAGGAATAGGCCTAGGGCGTGAATTTGTTGGTCTGCTCCAGCTGCATCCCTTAACTCATGATAAATCAATTTACTGATCTCTACCCAAAAAATTCACTATAAGCATAAAATCGAGTGCAATAAAGCGATCCCTAGCTCGCACAGCAAGTGCTCAAAAACTTCTCTGTTTTGAATTGGTCAACAAAGACGCGACACGCTCTCAGAGCGAGATGATCGCGAGCTGGACATGATCACAAGCAATGATCGAAGTCAAATGCAATGTGGGGGCCCAGCAGTTGGCCAGAGGACCGAACCCTAGTGTAGCGTAGCGTATTTTTGCACGGCACATTAGGAGAACGGACAACAACCGAGTATGGCAAATTTTTATTTGGAAGCAATTTTCACACCCGAAAACGTCATGTTGTGCACGCTGGCCAGGGGACAGGACACACAGCGTGGCGAATGCCAAAGGACTGTTGACAACTTCTTTGGGAATGTTGCAAATGATGCCAAATGATTGCAGACCATATAAATGTCGATTGTGACTGATTAGGATGTCTACCTGGCTGTTGGACAACGCCCCCAGGATGCGTGGGCTAGAGCTAGTCA
Source organism: Lordiphosa fenestrarum (assembly GCA_035044985.1). Taxonomy (NCBI): domain Eukaryota; kingdom Metazoa; phylum Arthropoda; class Insecta; order Diptera; family Drosophilidae; genus Lordiphosa; species Lordiphosa fenestrarum. The sequence continues at coordinate 1,349,604 of JAWNNO010002651.1, read as the reverse complement.
GCAGTTTAGTTGCGCTGCTGCCGATGCTGAGCGATTATTTGCAATTATGAGCCGAGATTTTACACTTTTAGATGTTGCAACTCCCAATGGGAGTTTCTTGACTTTCCGACTTGTTTCATAATCACCTGCATCGGGCTGACCACTGATTTGGCCTTGGACAGTGGCTCAAGGACATGACTGCTGTTTGGCCTCCGAACAAGGTCATAACAAACCGTGTTGTCAGACAGCCAGCCTCAGGGGGGTTTTGGTTTGGTTTGTTGGTTGGTTTGTTTGGCAATTGTTGTGGATATGTTTTGTTCGATTTTGATGGATTATCCATGAGATATTTGAAGGTTGCCAGCCAGGGTTCTTGGTATGGTTCTGTGGCTAACCAGTAGTTTTGCTGCATAATTCAACTTTAATGAGACGCCTAGTTCAGCTCTTTCGCTCACAAATCGCAGACTTTTCGAGTTCATTTACAGCCCACATACTTCCATACCTACAACAGAGGTTTTTGGTATTTTTATGGTATGTTTACATATCCGCCCTTCTCTGGGTATACTGGCTAGCGCTGGCTGCGTGTCTGTGCTTCATCATTTGGATTTTCCGCAGCAATAAAATTAATAAGAACGCGCTAATTTTGCAGGACCCGAGGCCTAAGCAAATACTAACAACTCTAACAACTCTTTTCCTGTGCCAGACTGTGCAAATACTAATACCCTTTAACGGTATGCTTGTATTGCTCCAGGGCGAACGCCATTTTAGGGCGACTGATCAGTTTTGTACTGCCTCAAGTAATCAGCCCATTAATCGTCTTGACATAATCTTTAAGAATACATTTAATTCATAAGAAAATGGCTGGCAGAGCCAGAGCCAATTCCTGACTAGAATGCCTGAGGGGGGAGGACAGACAAAGAAAAAGCGGAAAGAGTTGGGCCTGTTTTCGGCTCTTCTGGTAGGTGCAAGCGGGTGCAGCAGCACACACATGCCCAATTAGCTGAAGCAGCCCAGCAAACTGCAGCTGAGGAACAGACACCAGCAAAGGTAAGACTCTGTGCCCGAGTGTGTGTGAGTACATAAGCCAAGTGCAGCCAACTCCGAAACAATTTACTCCGAAAGCTGTGGAAAAAACTTGTTCGTGCTGAGAAGGCAGCTGGCTGTAAAGTACTGTATTATTATTCAAAGAATTGAAAAAAATACTTGCTGTTAAGCTCTTAATTCAATAATTGTCGAGCTTGGTTTTGAATCTGTAAAGTTGCTTGTAGAAGAATGGTAGCGCTTAGTTTTGGGGCTGTCAAGATCTTTATTTAACAATTAATCTGATTAATAAAAGCACTTTTCGTAGTTGATAAAGAAATTCGCTCTTGAATCAGGCATTATCATTCTGACATCAAACAATCATAAATCCAATTATTAAAATCAGTGCTGAAAACCTAAACAATTTTCCGGATCTCCAACCATAATTTACTATTGGTTAAGGTTCGAAAATGTCAGGCTCGAGGTTTTTGGGCAAAGGTTTTGGTTCGAACGTTGGTCACGCATGGGCTGAACCCAGTCTTAATATAAAAAAATAGCAATACATTTATAAAGTTACTATTTATGTCTTAGTTTTAGTAGTTAATTTAATACTATGTTTTCTAATAGTCGCCTTTGACATTAGAACCTACTCAAATCGTATGGGAATCCGATCGATTTTGGATCGAATGCGGTTTGTGGAACTTAAAGGAATATTAAAATTATTATTTATTAATGTTAAGCTGAATAATTAAGTTTATAGAAATAAATAAAATATTTTAATTTAGAGTCGGATGCACTTTTAAAAAATTTCGGTAGTTTCTATGAATCCCTCGTGGAAAACACATTTGTTAGCATAGAATCTCAGACTTATTCAAGGGCTAAAAGAATCAGCATTTCTTCAATTCAATGTTTGCCTTAAACTCAGGTCTTTAAGACCATGATATTAGCTTTGAAAAGTCTAGATATCATTCCAATTTACTTTTGAAGCAAGAGCTTGCATACATGAAATAAGTACATATTATTTCATCTTTAAATTTGGTTAAAATAAGTTTGGTCTAGTACTCCCAAATATTGCTAAATGGATATGGATAATAGATCAATGTTCACTCCATACAATAATTGACTGAATAAGTTGAGAATTGCTAAAGGAGATTGAATGAAAAAAGAATCGTATAATAATACAAATTGTAAAGGGTTCATGTTCGGTTCCGATATTCTAAATTTTTGTGATTATTAAAATAAGAAAACGACCCTTTTTTTCTTGCAAAGTCTATGAGGTCAGGGAAATTGAATTTTCAACAACACAAGAAGAAGATTATACAATTTTAGTTTTCAAATTTTAAATATCAAAAAATAAAGTAAAATTATTGCTTACGTCCAAAGTGGCTTTTTCAAACGTATTAAGCAATTTCACATTACAATAATAACACACGTGAAATGAAAAACTTGCCTTTCTCACCAATCTAAATCTGCGTTCATTTCACTTCACAAAATAGTTATATATATCGATCAGATTACTTTAAATACTTATTATTAAATGTAGTTAACAAATTTTATGGCCTTCTACTAAATTGCGCAAGTATCTCCTACAACATATAATACCGAAAATTGTGCCACACCACATAGCCGCCATTTCTTATTGGGTGCTGTTCGGGCCTTCTATATACAACACAGACACAAACGTGTACTCATACTGAAGCAATGCCGGCAGTGAGGCAGCTGCTGGCTATATTTAGCGGCAGCAGCTAGCTGAGCTCTTCGTGCACAAGCAGCCACATGGCGAAGCGCAAAACGAAACGCTCCTCCCACCTTCTCTCGCACACGAAGCCAACAAAACGTTTTTCGTCGCTGTCGTCGTGTCAACCGAACGAGCCCTGAACGATCATGATCTCCGATGTGCGATGCCGTGTGGCTGTTTTATGCCTGCTGACAGCGCAGAGTCGGGTGCTAAGAATGAACCGTGTGTTTCAGTTAAGCGCTGGCACTGAACCGGGCAACAATCTTTCACTCCTCCGCTGCGTCGCGACTTTAAACTATCAAACTGATGTTTTCCAAATGGAAACCTAGTTTTTCTCCAAGTGTAATACTCTCGAGTGTGCTGCCCCACTGCTGCTGCCTTGTGATCTTAAATACACAAAAATGAAATTCAATGCTAATGATGATTATGCCTCATTTATAGTGCGCTAATTGAACGTGAAATTGTCCGAGAAAGAAATCCAAATATTAAATCACACAAGTCTACAAATAAACAACACAAATATTTTTAAGTGATACAATAAAAGTGTACCAAGCCAGCGCAAAATAATGGATATAAGTTATATATTTATCATCTGCCTCATGGCCTTGTCCACTCATGAAGCGGAAAGCAAACAGAAAACTGGACGGGGGAGAGGCTCCATGTGGTGGTAAGTAAAATACTTGCAATTGCATTTTGTAAGAGTAGCACGGAGGAAGTACAAACAATTAGCGCCACGATGAGAAGTTTTCAGTCAAACAGCGTCGGAACTCGAAACATAAGCAACCACAACAACAACTTGTGGTATTATTTTTTGGAGGCTGGCACGCGCCTGTAAAACAAAAAGAGAGCATATTTTTCCCATCAAAAATAAGTTGTAGTCACGCACACAATGCGGAAGCCACAAAATGCAGCAGCAGCCGCAGCAGCCAAAAGCTGATGAAAGCAATTAAAAATTCTAAGCGCGCATTTTCAACTTTTACTTGTATAAGTGTGTGAGATTGTGTGTGTGTGACACACTTTTAAACACATCAGTGGATCTACCGCAGCGTCTGAGAAGAAATTGAAATTTCTTAAATAAAAAACAAATCAAGTTTGTTGTCTAAGTCTTTTGTTTTGCGCAACATTTATGTGAGTTTTGTTAATGTAAAAAGGTATAGAAGACGAGTCGTATATATTTTTAAAATAATAAAGACCGAATTTGTTAAAAATTTTATAATATGATCCACACCTGACAATAACGGCTTCACTTTCAAAGCACGAGCATCTGCTTCATCCAACATAACCGGATATTGAACAATAAATTATCTAAATTTAATGATCAATTCAATATCACATTAAATTTGTGTGTTTTTGGGAACAAAATTAGCATACGCAATTATTATTGCTTATTTGAACTACATCGACTTATATTTCTGGTTAAGCTTTAAGAACACTGGCGAGCTTATTGGTATGTTGGATCTGCGAATATTTTAAAACTGATTTTTGGCCATTAAATCGGTAATGTAAGCTTAACCTTTGATTCACTAAGAGGAAAAATAATATACTATGGATAGAGCCGAAGAAATCTTACACCTAACGAAAAAATAAATATAATATATAATAAATATTTCAGGTGGATATTGGATGACGATAAGATAGTATTCCTTGGGTGCTTCAACTTGCACTGAGACGTTCTTTTATGCCTTATAAACTTATTTTTGTCAACTGTCTTAAGGTGCATTAAAGCAATCAACGAGTTTTAAAAGGACTAAAAAACAAACAAAAAATTAAGACTACTTTATTTTAAAAAAAAATGCATTTGACTTTTTTGCTTTTTATACATTGTACCAAAGGTACAATCTCCGACCCTAGTTGATAGTCAGACTGAACGCACAGATATCAGAGATGTGAAGATAAAGAGCTTCGTCATGTAAGGGAGTTAAAATTCTCATACTTGCAGGCAGATCAAACTTATTTTCAATTTAGCCACTAATCCACTCGACCCCGCAAATTGGAATGAAACTTATATCTCCCACTGTTTTATAGATAGATGGTTCGTACCTTCACGCATACTTAGTAATCAGCAATAGCTATAAGTAAGAGCTATAAGTAAAACAAACAATTATGCAGGTCAGCACCGGCCGGAACGGTGATTATAAGCACTTCACACAACTTAAAAGAAACTTTGGAAGATACAGATTATTTTATAGTAGGGCTAAATTGTTTCCTAAAATCTGAATCTGAATAAATTCTTAAAGCTAAAGAAAACCCATTTTATTATTATAGTATTTTGTTTATATTCGTGTTTTGGCTTGGTAAATTTAAAATTGCCCTTCCGCTTTAACAAAATATATTTGAAATATGGTTTTTCCTGTTTTATTTCACAATTTTCTATGCTTCAATTCTATTTACTTTACCTACTTTTCCCAACTAATTAGAAGTTTAATTGCCAACTTTTGTTCCAAATAGATTTGATTGAAATAAGCTTCTCTATATTCATTTCATTATACATATAAATTGAAATTTACTTAATAAGCCAAAATCACACATTTTTTTGGAAATGCAAATATTTTTTTTCAGAACTTAAAGTATTAAGGTCAGTATTTAGCACCCTGGAATTTTAATTTATATAAATAGAATCAATTTCAAAACAGCTCATTAGCAAGAAAGCAAAGCCAAAGTGTTTCTATTCGTATAAAGTTTTGTAACAAAATTGAAATTCCGGATTGCTGGATACTGACCTTTTTTCAGTAAAGATATGGTTTCATTTCATTTCATTTTAACTGAATCCCCTGTTTTGATTATTTATTCATATTTTAATGCCCATTATTGTCACATCCTCAGAAGAATATTTATCGTGGCTGGCAGGGGATCCAGAGGCAGTCTCAGTTGGCGGCTCTGGAGAACAGTTTTTCTCTAAATTCCAACAGAATCTTGTTTTTAATGTGTTTGGATAGTACCTTAAGCTTCAGTTGCCATCTGCAACAAGTTTAATTAATGTCCGTTAAGATTACTTTACTTTCGATCGAACTTGATTGTAGCTTGTAGATGTTTGGTTTATCATGTGTAAGACGTTAGCTAAGCCTTAATAACTTTTTATAACGGCATAAATTCAAGTCACAACAATAAAAAAAATCAACAGCGGCGCAAAAAGTTCAAATTGCGCGCCGTCGCATAAATCTTGGCCCAGGCATTGATTTAATCCGCCTGGGAATTGTGAATCGATCGATGGGCCAGCCGTGAGGCTGTCTCCCCTCCCCCTCTCGACCCCAACCAACAATCGTTGGCCTTTGTTTCAAGTTAATTCTGGTTTGCTTTTTTGCTTATTATATATTTTTTGTTACACTTTCGATCGAGTTTAAAACATTTTTGCATTACGCAATTATTTAAAACAAAATTCCTTCCCACCGTAATTAACCGGCAATTGTGTGATATTTGTTTATTATTTTGTATTTTTGAAATTGAAGCAATATTTAAAAGAAGAAGAAAACAAAGCGAAAACAGAGCTGAAAAGAAGAGAAGCCAGAGCCGACAAGTGTGCGCAAATATTTGTCCTCATCTATGTTGCGAGTGAGGCTAGGTGTGTGTGCATGTGTGTGGTTTCTGCCTGAGTAACGGCGGCAATTGACGTGCATAAAGGAAAAGCCGCAAGTGAAAAACCCGAAAAACTCAAACTCAAGTCAAGTGGAAAAAACGAAAATATTAAGCCCTCACTTTGAACTTGTCCCAGCTGGCATCAACTGAAGCATTAAATAGTTTTGACCGAAAAAAAGATTGCTCTATTAACTATTTTTCCCATCTCCCTTCTCTCTTTGTGTTCCAGGGGCATAGCCAAGGTGGGTGAACCCAACAATATTTCACCCATCAGCACGGGTATTATGTATATGGATCCGGCCATACATTCAACGTTACGGCGAAAACAGCGCCGTTTGGTGCGAGACAATCCCGGTGTTTTGGGTGCCTTGGTCAAGGGTGCCAATCTGGCGATTAGCGAGTGTCAACATCAGTTCAGAAATCGTCGTTGGAACTGCTCAACGCGGAATTTTCTGCGCGGAAAGAATCTGTTTGGCAAAATTGTTGATCGAGGTAAGTAAAGTGAATTATAATTTGAAAAGAGGGAATATATTAAGGGAGACGAACAATGAACGAATTTCTTGATTGTAGAGCTGTAAGCTCTACACCCTTTTACCTTGCTTCGTTTAGGTGTTTGTCCTTAACAATTTAAGATAGATGCCAACGATTTAGCATTGTGTAATAAAACTTAAAATGTCGCTTGATCATGCTGGAGCCATAGCTTACCTATATCTCCAACTTACTCCCACAAAAAACAAATGTGTTGATGGACGCACGACTTTCCGATTGATTTTTGAGTCTTCATTTAGAATAGGTGACGATTGACGAGCAGCAGCAGGAGAAGTGTATCGTTCTCTTCTAGTACAACTTCCGTCTCCCTACAAAATTCAAAATCCAACAACAAATTTGCCGCTTTTGATTTCGATTTCCTGGAATTCGGTCACAAAAAAAATTTGTTGGTAAAACTACGATTCCCAGTTAATGTTTGTTTTTGTTTGTGGTTTCTTTTTCTTTAAATAATTTCACGTAACCGAAATATGTGAGGTAAATGTGTGTTATTTACACAAAGATTGTTTGGTCGCCGATAAGAAATGACGAGGCGCAGGCGCAAATCGGGAATTACTGGTGGAGGCGTGACAAGTCATTGCTGACTTTTATTTTGTATTTTTTTGGATGATTAGCTTAGCAAGAATTCGCGTCCTCTTGCAGAGAGTATATAACCAACAAAGCCAAATGGTTTTCGAACAAAAGATAATGAATAAAAAGCGAAGTGCCTGCATGGACAGGGTGTGTCTTTGGGGAGTTTTTATATCCCAAAAGGTAATTTGAGAAGTTTCTCTCTGCTTTTTTTCTGAACGTAATTGCTAAACGGATTTCCGCTGTGCGTGGGCGTGGCCAGAGCAAAAACTGATTGAATTTAAAATTTCAACTACCTAGGTAGCCAAGTGGCTCAGTTGGGTTATAAGCTGCTTACGTCTAGAGGTGCCTGTTCCAGGAATAGTTTAGACATTGATATAAAACCCACAGGGACCTGGGCTCAATGATTGAAACTAATAGAGACGGCCTGTTAAAGCGTAGAGCATAGCAAATTGACAAGGTGTCACCAATTAGAAGGGCCTAATGTGCCCTGCTGTGTGGGTCTACAGTTTGAGAGTCACCGACAGACGGCAACCCCAAGTGTTAATGGCTCTAGGGTGTTAATTAGAGCCAAGGACATAAAAAAAAAAGAAATACTCAAATTTTCAGTGATGAAAGTGCAGCGATAAAAAGCTATCACCACCAAGCCAAATACATAAAATGTCAGGAGAGAGACAGAGAGAGCCGAGTCATAAAAAGGATGTTGATAAGGTCAAGAGTTTTGTCTATAAGAGTCAGCTGCCGCTGCTTTGGCTGTTGAGAGACAAGGGAAAGGCCACGCGACATGGGTTACGCCTCTCCATAGAAAAGTCACATCAGGTAGCTTCACTCTCGATAAACAGTAGCTAATAAAACTGCTGGAGAAATTCTTAAGAATTCAAAACAGCGGGCTGCTGCTGCTGCACTCTGCGCAAGCGCGACTTTTGTTTATATGAACATTTATATGTTGTTGACACAAGTCCAGGAGGAACAGCAGCAGCCGCAGTTGTCCCCTGGGATTGTCCCAGCAGGTCCAAGAGACAAGCCCTTTTGATTAAGTGCTGCCAACTTGGTTTTCAATTAGCATTAACATGCTGAAGTGCAAGTGGAGCAAGTGCTCAACGAAACTCAAAACAAAGGGTAATCTTTGTTGCCACAGCGAAAGTGGCCCTACCTCATACCGATCATATTACAATAACAAACAAGTGCCACACAACAGCAAAAAAAAAAACAAAAATACACCGAGTAGGGAACCTGCAGGAGGGGAGTGACATTTCATAACATACTCGTAAATAAATAAGGAAAGAAAAAGGCCATTGAACAACGCGGTATTCTTTTTTTTCGATTGTTTTTTCTAGTAAGGAGGCGTTGACCACAATCAACAGATGGATCATATTTGTCTTTTAGGAGAGCATTAGGTGAAATATTTGGAGTGAGAGCTACAGCAACATGACAGTTATTGTTATTGGAATAATACAAACCTTAAACTGAACAAAATTTGATATGAAAAGAGTTTTGTGAGGTTCGAGGTTTGGATTTCCTTCTAGTTTACTTTTGATCAGTGCTGTTTAAATTTTTAACGCGATTTTCTCAAAACGGTGTTCTCAAAGTCAGCGTACACCGTTTCTCGAAAAAGGAAATTTTAGCACAAGCTTAGAAGCTTATTTATTGTTAACTGATAATGTTCTTTTAATTAAAGAGTTATTGCATTTCTGAAAGTGGGCGTTTTGCTTGCACTCTATATTTAAATAATCTTTGATATTTTGTATTTTCTTAAGAATTAGTTTAACAGTAGTATTCCATAAATATAGCGCTTTCCTTTAAATACAGCTAATATAAGCGTCTTCCAAGTTCCAATTATTCTGTCTTAAGGCAGAAGCAAAAAAATCTTTATCTGGAATTTTAAAATATTCAATTCAAAAAGAGTTGGTAGAAAATGTAAGCATGCATGTTCAAAACTAGCACACGTTACGATTTCTGATATCTACAAGTAAACCCAGTAGCCTACTACTATATGTGCACACAATATCTCAAACATTTCTTAAATAGTTGATGAATTGTTTCTTACTACAAAACTCATTACTCCACCTCCACTTGCCCGACTACCTGCTCTTCATCTTCCTTCGCCGTACTATTCTGCCAGTATAAGATATTTTATCTAGAGCTCTGAACTCTGAGGCGAACAACCACTTGAAAAATTATCTGCAACATGTAAATTCAATTTTCATTGTTCTTTATCTGTCTGGATGGTCTTTACAAAAAAAAAAAAACAAAAACAAAAAAAAACCAAAAGAACAGAAGCAGAGGCAGATACTAAAAATAAAAAGTAAAGCAGAGCCACTCGACTGGCTGAATTTCTGTTAAGATGGAATTTATAGTTGAGCGTTTAATCTGTGTCAGGCACTCGGCGGACAATGATAACTTGAAGTGTCATAATTGACCAGACTTTAAAAGACAAGTGTCATTACTCATAGGAATATAACATATATTTTTTTTGGAGAGCGAGATTGAGATCTGAAATGTGGAACGAACACCCAGGAGGCAAACAAACAAGCTAAAATTCCGCTTCTCTTTTGCAGGCTGCCGTGAGACGGGCTTCATCTATGCCATCACCAGTGCGGCGGTGACTCACTCCATTGCCCGGGCGTGTAGTGAGGGCTCCATTGAATCCTGCACCTGCGACTACAGCCATCAGACGCGCTCGCCACAGGCCAATCATCAGGCGGGCAGTGTGGCCGGTGTCCGTGACTGGGAATGGGGTGGCTGTTCGGATAACATTGGCTTTGGCTTTAAGTTCTCCCGTGAGTTTGTGGACACGGGCGAGCGGGGACGTAATTTGCGCGAGAAAATGAATCTGCACAACAACGAAGCGGGCCGAGCGGTAAGTAAAACTAATATTCGGCGATTTATGAGTACAACCACGTTAATTTCTGCCCCACCAATTAATAATGGAGCTGGTCGCCAATTGGCCCGACTGAGATAAACTCCTTCTCCGGTTAGAGTTTAATGTGTGTGCGCGCGGTTGACTCGTTTGCGCTTATGTAGCTCGTATATTAAAACCGTTGACAGCTTCCAGTTTACTGGCGACTAGAGGGGGAGGGGGCCTAGAGGCAGTGTGGCATACAGTGGAGATGATTGTGCAGGAAGTCGATCAATTATCTGGCAAGCAGTCTAAGCTAGCAAATGCCATTTAGGGTAAATATGTAAAATTCCATCATGTGACTATATGATATCGGATAACTTGGTCCAGTTACACTTGTGCCACAATTGTTCTTATTAACCAATTGGTTGAAAATCATTGTTTTTTACCTACAATTACATAAATAAATAAACTTTCAAGCACAACTACCCAATAATCTCTCTTTGCAGGTGCAATTTTTTTAAGTAATTGTGAAAGAAATTACAATTGGATATAATCATTGAATAACCGTAGTTCCAAGTTGCAATTACGATTACTAAAGAAAATCTTAATCAGGAATTGTTTTTTCATTAATAATGAAAAGTGTGGGAAAACTCCTCTACAAAACAGAAGCAGATAGACCAGGTAGTTCTTTGCCTAAACCACTTTCATAACCGCTGCATCCGTATCATAAATCTTTTGACTAATTTAATTAGCTCAATTGTATCCACTGTGCCCTAGCATGGCTCAATTGGGGGCCTTCTCCCGTGTATGTGTGTGGGGGGGAGGGGGGCGTAGAAAGTAGCACAGAGAGCATAGCCTATAGCTCCATCCTGATCCGGCTCCTTCTTTAAGCCCACCATCTGTGTTATTATTTTATTACTTGTTATGGGCTCCATCATCATCATCAGCATCGATGATCATCATGATCATTATGTGGCCCCCCAACTGCGTTGATTTCTTACTTTTTGGTCTGGACAATTACAGCAAACCACAACGGGGGGAGTGGGCTGGCAGGAGGGGGGCAGCAGCATGCAACATGCGCGCACAGCAAGTTGCAACAACATTTATTGATTTTTAATAACTGCAACAACGTGGCAGGCGGGCCGCCAATCTCTGAATCGCCGCACAAAAAACGGCAAAATAATTAAGTGAAAAACATATTGCCAGTCCAGGGAGCTGACTGGCTGACTGGCGGATCCCTAATAAAGCCATACTAATGAACCATCTTTACCCTCCCTCTCTCTCATTCTGCTTGCAGCACGTTCAGGCCGAGATGCGTCAGGAGTGCAAATGCCATGGCATGTCCGGCTCATGCACGGTTAAAACCTGCTGGATGCGTTTAGCCAACTTCCGGGTAATTGGTGACAATCTCAAGGCACGTTTCGATGGTGCCACCCGGGTACAAGTCAGCAATAGTTTGCGACAGAGTGCAAATGCTGTGGCCGTGGTCAATCCGAATGCAGCCGGTTCGAATGCGGTGGGCTTGAATGGACGAATCGAAGATGAGGAACGTATGCTGAACGATCATATGCCCGAACTGATGGGGATAAGTGATAACAGCCATCAGAGCAGTAAACCGCATCATCAGAATATGCCATCGCCCAATAGTTTGCCCGTGGCGGGAGCCAGACAACGAAATGGACGCGGTCGCATGGGCCGAAAACACAATAGGTAAATATTAAGTTAACAAGAAGGAACGTCGGTCTAGCCCGACTATAACATACTCTGTACCAAGAAAATTTGTCTTTTGATCATAACTCGAAAACCGTTCATCCGATCTTCTTCATTTGTTTGGCGCATCGATAAGTTATCCAAATAACTAAATATGTTCAGAGGGAACAAGCTATCTATCTCTAAAACTGTGGGAGATATGACGTTTTTTATAAATTGAGGGGGCGGGAGAGGGCGTGGCCAAAATTAAAAATGAACTTGATCTGCCTGCAGGCATAAGAAGCATATGTCCCATACATGTCAAACTTCTACCTCTTACCATCTCTGAGATCTGTGCGTTCATACGGACAGACAGACGGACAGACGGACATGGCTATATCGACTCGGCTGTTAATGCTGATCAAGAATATATATACTTTATGGGGTCGGAGATGCTTCCTTCTGGATGTTACATACTTTTGCACAAACTTATATTACTCTATGTACCTACCGGTACAGAGTATAAAATACAGAGTATTTTTTTAAGAGATCTGCAAATCTGTTCCATATTGTTTCGACTCTAAATTATATTCTCTCTTTTCTACTTGCAGATATCACTTCCAACTCAATCCGCATAATCCAGAGCACAAGCCACCAGGCCCCAAGGATATTGTATATCTGGAGCAGTCGCCCAGTTTCTGTGAGAAGAATCTGCGGCAGGGCATATTGGGTACACACGGCAGACAATGCAATGACACTTCCCTGGGAGTGGATGGTTGCGATTTGATGTGCTGTGGGCGTGGCTATCGACGAGATGAGGTCATTGTGGTGGAGAGGTGTGCCTGCACTTTCCATTGGTGTTGCGAGGTCAAGTGTAAACTGTGTCGAACCAAGAAGGTGATTTACACGTGTCTGTAAGCAGAAGAAGCCGAAGTTATCAGCCAACTAATCACCCACCTATCCCCCCCTTACCACCCTCCCTCACTCGCACTCTCTCTCTCTCTCTCTCTCGCGTTCTATTGTCCTTCCTGTATGTGTTATGTATTTTGTCTACGCTTAGCCTTTGTTATTAGCCACTTAAGAGCAACTTAGACTATAGACTAGTAACCATTTGGACCCCTGCCCCCCCTTCCCCGTCACCATTTGACACATCATTTTTATAGCAGTATTACGACAAATTTAAAAATTGAACTTATGTGTTTGCCCAGTTTTTAGTTGTTTAAGACATTTTGTAAATTCAAACGTCCTATCCCCGACCCGCCCGCACTTTTTTGGTTTAGGCTAAGTTAAACTTAAGTTTAGAGTAAAATTTTTAGGCGCTGAAAAAAACAAGACTGAAATTCAATGGCGCGCTTCGTCCTCGTCTCTCTCTCCTTCTAACTCTGACTCTGTCTATTAGATTTGCTTGCATTTTGCTTGGGCCTAGACCTAAGTTCATGTTAAGCCGTTTGCAAGGAAACCAAGTGGGAACCAGATTGGGAAAACATCAGAGTTTTTCCACTTGCCTGACTCACAAACATTTTTGTACATAAATCATAAGGTTTAAAGAAATTTTTTCATAATCTTAAAGCACACTGGAAAAAAAAACAAAAACAGAATTTATGAAATTGAAAATGTGTTTTTTTGTTTTGTGAAACCTTTCGGTTGTGCATTCTATTAGGTATTACTAATAATAACAATAATATTAACACTATTTAATTAATTTATATTAGCTTAGAGAACTACAAAACTTTGTAAAGTATTATTAAAGAAACAACAAAACAGAAAAACAGATGAAAAAAAAAAACACAAAAATGCGCAAATAAACAGCAAAACAACTATGAGAAAAACATTTAAACAATTTGTTTTACAATTTTTTTCAGGAAGGTCAGGGCTGAGTCGCGTTCTCGATATTTGATTTAAGCCAGGTCGATCGTTTCGCTCAGGTTTCCCAAGCGCATTTTTCTTGGCCAACAACTGCAAAAGCCAAAGCTGTCAACGGGCAACAAGCCGCGACAGTTGCATCTTTTGTATATCGTCGGCAAAATGCGAACGACAATTCCGCGCGCTGTCAACGGAACGGCGAAGATCAGAGCTGAGCTGGTGGTGGTACCTCTGGACATGCAATTGCAATTGCCGGGAACCCAACTATGCGGCCCGTCGCCTGACAGGCTACAGCCAGAGCCAAAGCTTTGGCTTACATTGATCCTGATTTTAGCTACTGATCTGGAGAAAAGCGAAGACTAGCCACAAAAAGTGATCGTGCTACATGTGTCCATTGTGGTTGACAGTTTTGTTTCGCTTTTTGATACGCTGAATCATTAAAATGGGTGGGAAACACCAAATGGTTTTGTATGTGTTGTCTGGAATACCAAGGTGATGTTTGATGCTTTTGCTGAGATTAAACATACAGAGACGAAGTGCAGCAGCTGATTGGGCAAAAGATTGAAGTGGGGAAGAAAACAACAGGTGGCTAACATGGAATACAAGTTACTGACAGCCGATGGAACGATGCTAAGAAGAATCATTGAGCGCAAGAATGGGTATATTCAGTAATACTAGGAAGATGGATCCAGAAACCATCATTCTTTATGAAGTGTTTAGGAAGAGTGCTAGGAATGCTGATTTGTTTTTTTTAATCTGTCTCGTTTGTAACAAATATAGATATAGAAACAATTACTTGATTTAAATAGCTGAACTTTTCAACTATCATTAAATTCTGTTGTAATTCGTTTACATTTTAGCTCAACTACCGACCTCTGCAAGGGTATAATTGCAGAGGGAATATTAAAATTGTTCAGATGTTTGTAACGAATAGAGGGAAGCATCTCCGACCACATAAAGTATATATATTCTTGATCAGCATGACGAGCTGAGTCGATATAGCCATGTCCGTCTTTCTAGAAAAATCTAGTAAATACATTTTTGTGGGAAATTGATCCGACTTTACTTAGTACTTGATACTCGGCACTTGATAGTCGGCACTTGATAATCAGAAATCGATACTCAGTATAGTACCATTCCAGAGTGACGCGTAACGCTTGACGTTGAAATCAAGTTTTACTCTTACTTGAATTTTTATACTCTGTACCGTAGGTACATAGAGTATTATAAGTTTGTGCAAAAGTATGTAACATCCAGAAGGAAGCATCTCCGACCCCATAAAGTATATATATTCTTGATCAGCATCAACAGCCGAGTCGATATAGCCATGTCCGTCTGTCCGTCTGTCCGTATGAACGCACAGATCTCAGAGATGGTAAGAGATAGAGGTTTGACGTGTATGGGACATATGCTTCTTATGTCTGCAGGCAGATCAAGTTTATTTTCAATTTTGCCACGCCCCCTCCCGCCCCCGCAATTTAGAAAAACGTCATATCTCCCACAGTTTATAGATGGCTTGTTCCTTCTGGACATATTTAGTTATTAGAATAACTTATCGATCCGCCAAAGGAATGAAGAAGATCGGATGAACGGTTTTCGAGTTATGATCAAAAGACAAAATTTCTTGGTACAGAGTATGTTATAGTCGGGCTTGACCGACTTTCTTTCTTGTTTATACTCCTACTTTGTAATCGATACTCAGAAGTCGATTCTCAGAAGAGAACCATTTCAATGTGACGCCGAAATCCAGATTTACTGTCTCTTAAATCTTCCGTACCGAAATTTCAGATTTTTCCCATTAAATATATAAATTTGATTAAGTCTTTAAAAAAACAGCATTGGGGAGAAAGTCGACGACTTTTGTTAGAAGTTTTTTATTAGGGTACAAATAGTGTGTAAGCCAGAACAGTTAGCGCCACTGTATTCTACCCACAACTCCTTGACCTGGCCCACTTCATTTCATTTGTCTAATCCGCCAAATTCTCACGCCTCGCACAATTGCCACTTAATTAACACAAAAGTGGTTCTCCGTGTGTCGAAAAAATTTCGACGCTGGAAGCCCTTCTTTTGTACTTGGTGTGTGGAGTAGTGTGTGGTGTGTGCAGTTCACTCCCGCGAGGGCTCGAAAGTCTTGTCATGCCAATGCATGCGCGTGCCAGGCATGCCAAGTGGTCGATCGATAACCATTCCGATCTGCAGCTCGGCCGATCTGTTGCAATTTCCAAATCAAACAGCTCGCGAAACGTGTGGCGTCTGCAATTACAACACACAAAAGCCCATGGAGCAGAAGAGGAGCAAAGCGAGCCAGCTCCAACATGATCCAAACATGACGAACAACAACTGTCATTGTCACATCCACATCAAACGGAGACAACGATTTTTGATTTCGTATGCTACACCAGACTCCAGCCAGCCAGCCAGCCAGCCAGAAGATGGCCAGAGCTTGGCCAGCTCTCTTGCAATTCATTAGGCCGCCAGACCATTTTTGGGCCGAGCATGCGCCGCTTTTGGCTCTCGCCTCTGTGGACCTCGCAACTGCAACATAATCTTAATCCGCTCGTTAGTTTTATTGATTAGGAGCAATGTCTCTGCTGTTGGCCAGACTACTTCGACGACTCTTTGGAGACAACAATTGTCGCCTCACTGTGCCATATTTGAGTGTAACAATGGAACGTCTTCTCTAACTAGGCGTAGCACTATGTGCCCCGTGGGGTTATGATGCCTGAGGATGGCTTTTGTTACGCGTTGGAAGGAAGGAGATGCAGAGAGGTGCAGGTAACAGCAGCTAGGGTAGCAGCAGCTTGTGAATCATTTGCCAAGTATTTGACGCTGTACTCTAATTACAAATGACATAATGGGAAAAGATGGCATCAGTGAGTTATGGGCTAGATTTTCTTTAGACTTGTAAGTATTTTGAAAGAGCTGACCAAAATAGGATATAGACTACTTTTGGGCGCAACTTGATGGTCATAACTGTCCTTCTACTACACAGAGGGGAAAAAAGTCGCACTAGAACTAAGTTTCAACAATCTTGAAATTAACGAAATCTTAATTAACCACAAACAAACTCAAGCTAAGTAATAGAAAGAAATAGAGAAAACAAATAGAATATTTAAATGGGGACATAGAATTTCCGACTTTAAATGCCAAAATGTAAGACGACTTCATTGAAACCAAAAATGGTTCTCCTACTTAGACTTTTTTTCAGACCTAACTTTTATTTGCTGAGGAAATCCCCAATTTGATGGGTTCCAGTTCTTCAAAACTGAACCAGCACTCAGTGTTTCGGTTTCCCGAAACAATCCCTTCAGTTTGAACTCCTAATAGATCTGTAAAATTTCCCTATTCGCAGAACAGTACCACAAAGAGTCCTGAGTAAGATTTGGTTAATGAATTTCGATGAATTCTAATTTCAAATGTCCTTGCTGAAGTTACATTACCCAAATTTCAAGGCATTCCAAATAGTCATCCGTGTTTCCCATTATACATTTCGACAAGCAGGACCCTTCACAAGACGAGCAACAGCAACAACAAACAATAAGCCCAGGCCAAGTTAAACAAAGTTGGCACACCAAGATCATTCCAGAGCCAAGGAAGGGAAGGGCAGGGGCCGGGGCCAAACAAAGGAGTGCGTTGATGCGCCGCCACAAAAGCGCCCCGATGAGATGATCGCCAAACTGAAAAGCTTTCGCATCCGTTGCGGGGCACCCAGGCGCACGTCTCCTCGCCCTTCATTGTTCGTCTTGTTTTTTTTTTTTTCTTTTTTTTTGCACAAACCTGACGCCCATACGCGCGCACCTTTGGAATTCGGTGGCCGCGGACGCTGCATAATGGAAGCCAAATGATGGGAAACTTTTTTGTGGCCCCGTGGCCGACGACGAAGCAGGAGAGAACGAACGAACAACAGAATAAAGGCAAACTAATTAGGCATAAAGTCCGTGTAATTATTAAAATAAATTAAAGTCGAGCACTGACCACTCGATTGACCTTTTTGTAACTCAATTACATGCTGGCCACCCAGTTGCAGCTCTGCAGCCGCTCAGCTGTCGCGTCTTTAGCCAAAAATGGTAATGTTTACATGCGTGTCGCCTTCAAGCCAATGGACACCCATAACCAATGTCCCATTCACCACCCCTTCCCACTTCCCACTGGCTTCCCGCCACATATCCATGTTTACGCGTTTTTGCCACAAACACTTTTTGCGTGCCGTTAATTACATGGTCGTAAGTCGGTTCTCTGGTCTAGTCTCTGGTCTCTGAGGGCTTTGGAGCCAGTTGCGCCTCTGGTGGTCTATGCTTGGTCATTGCTTCCTGGTAAGTGACAAACGAAGAACTTGTCTTCAATGTTAACAGCCACTGCAGAAGGGGGAAAGGGCAGGTGGAGCAGGGACGATGATTGATAGCCGTAGGTAATAGGTTACCGATTTAAAGCAAATACCTGAACAAAGATGGGTTTCATAGTATGGGCTAACTTTATCCAGTGATGAGAACAGAAACCACATTTACGGAAAGCTGTTCGGTTTTTGATAACTTACTCGGTCACTTCTGAGCTCTCTTAAGAGAAGGTGCTCTACTTTTGAAAAGTTTGCGCGCACTTTCTAAGCTTTAGCGATATGTATAGTATACTACTAAAAGGATGCCTGAAGCCTCATGCACTTTAATTGTATGATATTTTTAGATTTGCAGACCATGTGAGCAGGGCATTTCTACAAATCAAAGGTACTAACATAAAGTTTATACCACACTTATTATATTCTATTAAAAATACATCTTTAATCCAGGGCTGCAAACCGGTTTTGAACCGAAACGGTTTGAGCCCGAACTTCCTATTTTTTTAAACAGTGAACCGTACCGATTTAGACCAAATTTTGCAAATACCTCCAAAATCATATAATAATTCTTAATAGCCGAGTTTAGCAGCGCTAACCACAAAGCAAAATTTTCACTAAGTTCCATTTTCCAACCGATCGATTGAGATATGGGAGATAAATGCTATACTCAACGGAAGGTGTTGCATACTCTTGGACAAAATTATTATACCCTTTGCAAGGGTTGAACGATTAAAGAGTTACACATTTTAACACTTTGTGTGGCATATAATTGATAAGCTATATACAAAGTTTGGGAGGCGCAGAGGAGGGACTTTATTGGCTTTAGTGCATCGCACTATCATTCCAAGGACTTGTGCCACTTCAGACCCATATAACTGAATGGTGCAGCACAATATAGTACTTGTCAATATTTTTGTTGATATCCATGCTAAATGAGACAACCAAATTAACCTCTTTTTTAATTTGTGTGTTCTATTCACTGGGAGTACTTCAGGGAATGGTATTTGAAAACCAGACTTTAGTACTGGACCTTCCCACCAACAATTATCTCAAGATAAAAGAGCTTTTGTGTCGAGAAAGAGTGAGAGGAAGAAATGTGGACACTCCCTCAAAAACAGAACTTGACTACAGGAAGTTTCGCATATCCATATCCATCCGCGCAAACAAAAAGCTTCTCTTCACGCAACTTCCTTTTGGTGCCGCAGCACTTGAGACACTTTTTTGCTGCACTTGTTTGAAGGCATACAAAAACCACGAAGACGATACCAAGACTTGGCGGCATCTTCTCAGTGCACCTTGATTGTGAGAAAGATAACAACAACAGCAACAGCAACAACAACAACAACAACATCAACAATAAGAACAGCAAAAGACAAGGTAAACAATGAGAAGGCCGCAGGAATTTGCGCGCAGAGATTAAGCCAGTTATGGCCAAACGGGGAACAGGGAGGCAGAGGTACGAACAGGTGCTGAGCAAATGGCAAACTATGCCACAAGGTATTGGGGCAATTAGTGCTCAACTAATTGATTTAAGGCATTTCCTTTCTGGCTACATGGACACAAGGAATCATGGAATCGCGAGGAACGATTTCCGCAATGAGACAAAAGTCGTCTCCTTGTCTCGATTGGAACGTTGGTATTTGGACATCATTTTATCTTTCTCGCTCACTCGCTCGCTCGCTCTTTCTCTCTTTCTCTCTCTCTCTCCCTCTCTCGGGAGGCAATTAAAAGCGTCTCTGGCACTGATTGCAACAATTTCCAGAAACAACAGCAACTTGCCACGATATCTCGACGAGACCTAGCTTCTGGAGCCAAAGTCTCATCCTGTGGCCACTAGCCAGCAACCAGGCATCGGGCTTGATCTTCCATTTCCATCGGGTTGTTGGGTTGAAAGTATTTAGTTTCAATTTGTTGCTTTGTTAGTGCGTGTTACGAGATTTTTCATTTTTGCAATGCGAAGGTTGGTCGTGAGTCCACATAGTGGAGTAGAGGACGTGAGTAAGGTCAGTCGGTGATGATAATATAATTATTTGAGAATAATATGTAGACATAATGCATCGGATACAGGACCTGATACTAAGAAAAAATCAACCACTGAATTAAGAATGTGAGCAATACAAATTACATTCTCAGCATAAAGTACTGCTGAAACCAGGGGGATGTGAATGGTTCGTAAATTATCACTGAGACGGTTCAGTGGCTTATGAACTATTTATATCATCGCTTCAGCTTATAAAATGATTGTGGATTCAACTCGCTGTTTTACACTGTCAATTCGAGTTGTATATCTCGAATAAGAAATTTTTAAGTAGAAGCTTGCAAAATGTCGAATATCCTTCTGATGCCTGGCAATTCTTAACTGAAGAACAAAACGATACAATATCTTTACAAACGCTATGTACGGCAGTAGATAATACATTCCCTTATCGATGGTTCTGCTTAGAGTTCATGGTTGAGTTTAAGATCACTAATTAGCGGTTTGGAACGGTTCGACTTGCGTCCTTGGTTAAAACTATAAGATTTGTTATTTGCTGCCAAACCTGCAAACCAAGATTTAATTTGAATGAAATTTTTCACAGAAAAAGTTGTCCTGGAATAGTACGTAGCTTATTTAACTTTCTTTTGAAAACACAAAAACTGCAAATTTATCAAATATTTCAAGTAAGCCGACGAGGCGTAGATCTGGCATAGAAACAATTTTCAATTATTCTTAAATTATAGTTTTTATGATTTTCTAGAATATGCCTGCAAAACGAATCGAAGAGCTGCTGAAACATCAGAGCAGGCAAGCAATCGACGGCAGCGATTAGCTGTTTACATCGCATCCCACAGAGCTGCTGGGACATCAATGAAAGCAGAAGCTCGGTAACAGGCTGTTGCTGAAAGGACACTCAGTGGCGACAAATAGGGGGACTGGACCGTCAAAAAAATCGTGAAATTTGCACGAATTATTATCTCGAAATTTTGTCTATTCTCCTATGATTTCAGATTATTATCTATTTACCTGGTTGGTATGGGTAGGAGAGGTTGAACTTTATGTTGAATTTAGATTATCAAGAAGATTTGATAAAAGAGTCGTCTCAACGCAAGCCAGGTAACTGCTAGTTTTAGGCATTATACAATTATTTTGGAGGTACAAATATTGAAAATGGTGATTACTATTACTAGGTATTCATATCGCAACCGAGTAAATAGTACTTCGTGTCACGTTCTCAACTTTAGCCAGCAGCAACAACCTGCTCCGCAACCTTCTGCATCTTTTTTTTCTTCTTGGTACCCACCAACTGGGCTGATTAATTTTTGCGCTATTTACACGCTCGTTGGCCAAGTGGTGCTCCAGTACTGCAGCTTTAATTTTGTAAAATTAGTCACGCGATTTTTATGTACTCTTTCCAAGCAGGAGTAGGAAGGAGGTAAGCTGGGTGGACAGAGGAGCAGACTAACTAGTCCCGCTCCAGTCAGATGACAAATGATTTTATTAGCTTAGTTGAGTTAATCAATGTTGATGGTATTTATTAATTATGTTGTGGGGCTGTGCTGGACGACGGGCGATGTTATTCGATCGCTGCATGTCGATCGCCGGCGAAGTACAGAGCAGGAGGAAGGAAGTGGCCGGAATGTGAGTGCTAGTCTAGCATGAGCAGCAGCAGGCGGAGGAAGAGAAGGTGATTGGACTCTGTAAATATTAGCTTGGAACGAATTTGTATGCCAAATTCAAGGCAAAAGTCCAAATTACACGCGCCCCAGCCAAATTGAGTTCAATAATAAGCATGAAGAAGGCGGACGGGCGGGCAGGTAGGGACTGGATCTGGCAACTGGACCTCCAGTCATCGTCACGAAACGTCTTCATTCGCCCGACCTCCGGATGCGTTCGAACAGCGACCAGATACCAAGTGCCCGTGCCCCTGGGCGTTGATTGGCCATGCAAAAGAAGGGCCTCTCGAATCTTTGTGTTTTGTATGTTTGTGGACTCCAACTCCAGGTAGTCACGGCCAGTCACGGGTGGGCGCGCGCGCGCTTATATGCAAAAATGAAGAATACCGGCGCCCCCGCACCTAAAACTCTGGCAGACCCCAAAACTCAAGTCCAGGCAATTTAACACACTTTGGCGCGTGAATTAGGGCCAATTTGGACATTAAGTAATCCGCTGCTGAGGCTAACTTGATGAGTTCGGGATTGTAAATGACACCTTTGATGATACTATTTCATTTTTTATTACTTAATTTATTTAACATAATTATTTTCAAGAAAATATATAAGAACTCAGTCTCAGAGCGAAATAAAATAATTAAATTTCCTTAAAAAAGATTTGGGTACATGGACCAGTGTGCAATCCCTTCCTACCACGTGCCATTATCAATTTCATCAACTCGCCATCTTTCATCTGCACATCTTGACCATTTGTCCCAGCGAATTTGGTACGAGCCTCTCTCATCGACAACCGCAAAACGTCAACGTTAGGACAAAATGCAATCGTGGTTTTTGTGGTCTGATTTACTCGGAGATTGGGTTACCATAATTTCCCCATAAAAATGTCGAAAAATGGCCAGGGCACCCTTTTGGTTTATGAACAGAGATTAGATCTCTCCGGCGCAAAAATATTATGATGCGGCAGCCGCAAACATACAGCAAACAAAACAAAAGCCCAAAACTGGTTGGATGGATGGCTGAATCATAGAAGCGATCAGCGATCGCCGCGATAGCCCCCCCGCCCGAAAAATAAGAAGCGATATGAGAAGCCGTTCCCGTAATTTGTGCAGGGCCACTGACAGGAGGCATTAATGTCCCTCAGCTGTCGTCGAGCAAAAAGGGATCTAGGGCGATCCACTGTCAGCTTAGGCCTCCAGCTACATGCGAAATCGGTTGACAAAGCGTCTGGCAGATGACTTCATTCGCATTTTGTCTGCGATCTCATTTTTGCCAATTTATCGATCAACACGCTTAAGCGCATTTCACGTTTCTCGACGACTTCTCGAAGGGGCTCTTAATTTTTTCGGCCGGCCCTCCTCCTTCACCTCCTGCGCTCGATAAGCTTTATTGATGCGATTAGCGAAATGAGCTTTAGCCCCGGGGAACAGAGACAGTCGAACTAAGTCCAAGAAGAAGGCAAACCAACTAAAACTGACAACTGACATTTCTCATTAACCCAGCTTCTTGTTGCATTTTGTCAATCGAGATGTGGGATAAAGTCACTTAAAGGCACGACCTTGACATAAGCGAGTCGATAATTTTAAAGACATGAGGAATTAAGATTGTGACTAATCGGTAAACTGTAGTTTGTGCTATAGCTTAAAACTAATTTTCAAATATTTAATTCCAATCCGATGCTATGGATATTATGAAATTCTTTTTTATCATAAAAAGGATATGCTTTTCATTGCATTCAAACTACACACTAAGCTATATTATAGCCTATTTCTGATATAGCAGATGTTTTCAAAAATTATCACCCGCACTGTTGTTGTTTAAAATGTCAAACATTTTGGCCCAGAATCAGATGCGGCATTGTTGATGCTACTACTTTTTTAATCAAAAGTGTCAGAACTTAAAAATGTTGATATTACAATTATTTTTCTGAGTGCTAAAAGCTTTTTGTAAAAAACGAGTTGCTCATTCTCAGAGCGCAAATTATAAAGTAGGTTCGTTAGAATTTCTAAATTTCGGTTCTCGAACCGGTTCATGGATTCTTAGATCGCTGAGACAATTGTTGGTAATAAAAACCCAAGCCGAAGCGGTTGAATATTATGTTCTCATTCATTTAAATATAATAAGTTTTCTAATATTTTAAAGTCAAAAAACAAAAAAAGAATTAATATTTACGATGTGCTTTTCCTAGGGGGGGCCTTCTCTTTTTTTATCAAAGAAGATTGCCAACAGAGTTTTGCTCTAAGAAATTACATTGTAGAATTTTTCCGGTTGCTCAAATGGATATTAAGCTCTTCAGTGAGGGCGTTCATTTGTTTACTGGAGTTTATTTGCTTCAGCTTGCTCAGGTCATAACCAAAACCGTAGATTTTTATTTTTTCATTCTAATATGCTCAAATTTAAAAGTTAACAGTAACAGTTTAATAGTAAACATACTCAAATATTATCATCCCAAGTAAAGTTTTATTGTATATCCTATTGGTCATCCTGTGCTTTCACTCGAAAGCTTTTAGCGATGCGTCACAGGTGCTTACATGAAGTAGACTCCGCCATTTAGGCTGACTCATTTCGATTTCATTTAAAAAATTCATGAAATTCGTTTCGGTTTGTTCCACGTGCCCTTGAATTTGGGCTCTGGCTAATACTTCCTTCCGTTGGGTTCGCTCAGATCCCAACTGTAACTAACTGCCGATAGCCTGCGCTTGCTGCCACCAAAGTAGAGCAAAAAAGCGATCCGCCTCAAGTTCGAATCGTTTTGAAGAAGGCCGCAAAACACATGTAAAACTCAAATGGCAACATGCCACACGCACCACCACAAGCTGCCAGAAGAGCGGAGATCGCAGGGGCCAAAAAAGGCAAAAAACAACAACGACAACAAGAAACGACCCGACCGAAGATGAAGCGAAGCCACGACGTCCGCAAAGCCGCAACAGAAGCTCGAAATTTGGGTAATAGTTTCTTGTTGTTGTTGTTCTTGTGGTTGCTTAAGTCATAAAATATTCGATTTTATTTGAACCCGAAATTTTCACACAACCTTCAGCTTCGGTCTCCGTGTGGTCTTCTCTAATTTGTTTGAACCCAAAAACGAAACTCAATTAGATGCGCCCCGTGTCAAAACAAACGTTTCCCAATTATTTCCATTTCCATTTCCATTTCGTTTTCGATTTCAGGTAACTTCCACTTCCCCCCCTCGGGAAGCTGGGGCTTGCTTTGATGTCATAATTCATGTATATTAACTCATAAATAAACGAATCCAACTCTCGACTGTCTGTCTGTGCCCTGTCTGGAGGTGGAGGACTGCAACGGCGGGAGTCAAATCGTTTCGCCTAGGTCTTCTAGGTATTTAGCGCACTTAATCTACGCCAAAATACCAACTAAGCGAGATAAATAGCTGCGAAATAAAAATCCATAAAAACGTAAGAAGTCAGGTTAAGTAAACTGGCGCTCCGAACTGCACTCGCCGGTCAGTTTGGAGCGCAGTTTCGGTATGGCTATAAAATCGGCACGACTTTTCAATAAATGTTGACAACAGCGACCAAAGTTTTATGATATCCTGAAGGAAGTGAAATATGATATTATGAATCGCCCAGTTGGACAGTTGGGACATTTTTTTTTTACTTCACTTCGGTTGGGTACTTGAACTGCGTCTGTGGCGGCTGCGGCTTCTCTTGCGGTGGCTTTTTGTGTGCGCAAAACCTGTTGCTCTCGCTCTTGTTGCTGCGGTTGTTGTTGCTGTTGTGTATTATGAGTTTGCGGTTTGTCATGTTAAAGTTAAATGCATGCAGCACATGCCCTGCATTGTTGACAGGCCAACAACAAGTTGAAGTTGGTTCTGGTGATGGTGGAGATGCCAGAGGGGTGGCGAAAGACAGCTCAAACTGACGCAAACAGCCCGAGGTTGGTTTTTAGCCACTGCGCCTGCTTAATCAGGTCAAAAATTGTTGAGTAATTATCAAGAAAAAAAATCTATACTAGGAATGGGCCGATGATGTTGTAATAGGATACGTTCACTAGTGGGTTGGAATAGGAGCTTAGCTGGAGGAGCTTCTCTTGAGGCCTTAGCAGGAATTTATGTTCCAATTTAATTGAAGTGAACTACACTAAATAATGGTTCGGTTCAGTGGTTCAAGCAGTGTTTGACCCACGGTTCGGCTTACTACAAGATTTTAGAATTTTAGTTCACATTTTGTTTTACATTTTTCACTGTCCGGTTAGTCAAACTAACCTGCGATTAGCCGAATTTGAGTATCTGACCCTAAGTTTGGCGAGAATCGAGCAACATCTAATAAGTTCCCCAATACACCTAAAGAAGTCAATGAACTTCCACAATTATCATGTTTTATATAGTGTTTGCTCTGAGTCACACTATAAATATTTATTAAAAGCTTAAATTTCAGTGACGCACTATTTTTATTTTAATAATTTCATTAGTTCAATCATAAATATAAGTTCTCATGAGCTGCTTATTTAGCATCATAATAAAAAATTCTTTGGAATTTTGTGTCACATGATTGAAACGGAAATTCACGTGCTTGGAAACCAATTTTGAAAGAGGAAGTCACACGGCGTATGCGCAATATATACGCACGCACACGCGCCCGCCATAAAGTCGCTAGATCTGGCGCAATAAATACACCAAAATTTCGTTAGCAAATACTCGGGCAACGTTTTGCTTAAAATATTTTTTTTGTAAAGTCTTACGCTTTTGAAATTTCGAAAATTTTCCAATCTACAAGAAGCGAGCTGCAGCCTCGAAAAATCATAAATTTGCATTTTAATGAACTTCTCTGCATAAATATTAAAATAAATTTCGACATTGGCAATACCGAAAAACTAAAAATGCTAGATAAACAAATCGTTAACAATAATTATAATTGCCATTTGGGCGATCATAATTTGTGAGCGGTGGGAGCAGGAAAAGCAAATTATGAGCTGACAAAACATAAACAGAGGCTGATTCCACACTTGAAGGAAAAGCAAAAGCGGGGCAATGTCAGGCACATGGAAAAGAGCTGAATTTTAGACGAAATACTAAATAAAGCACCCTGTATAAATTGAATAAATAACATTAATTAACCTTGTATTTGCTTTTCAATAACAGATACCCTGTAAAGGAATAAGTTTGCTACTTATTGACATCCTAACATTTACCTCTGGCATGGCTCATTCAGTTTTAGCTCAGAAGAATGAAATCAAAAGAATTCCTCTCTCTCTCTTTCTTTTTGTCTCACTCAAGGAAGGTGTCTGAGCATGGCAGAGGTGCTGTGGTCTTTTTGGGTTGTAATTAAAAACTCATAAAATCGAAACAACAAAGTAGCACAGCGCTAACTGAGAAAAAATATTTTTAATTTTTTACGCAATTGTGTTCTCTTCATAATTCAATTGTTTTTATTGTGTGCGCAGACACACGGCGATCATAAAATTTTATTAATTTAATTGGATTTTTAGTTGCTCAGACGTTTCGACCGTCTAGTAATTAACGTAGAAAGTGCAGGAAATGATTTTCTTCTTTTTTTTGTTTCTAGAAGCAGAAAAGCCCAAAAAAAATTTAGCTTTTATTATTATTTATTTACCATTTTACCACCCATTGTTGCTTAAGCAATTAAAACAAAAAAAAACCGTTTTTTTACGGGCGATTCAGTTGATTTACTAGTCAGAAGACCCTGTATAAGTGTTGAAATGGACAGTCGTCAGAGGCGGCGTACTAAACAAGATTTATGCTTCACAAAAACGCTCTCCGGCAAGTTCAAGTTTTTAACATGATTTCTGCAGGCCCCACAACATACATAAATTAACGGGAAGTCTGACGAAAAGTGCCAAAGTTTAATTAAGCCACGAAAAATCCCAAGCTCATCATAAATTGGTCTTAAGTCTTGGCCAACTTCTGCAGCTAAATAAAACAAAACAAAAATATAAAAAAGCCGCTACAGCCTTTACCCTTGCCAAAGGACCACCAGAGATCAGAGATCTTTGTTTTTAACTCTTTTAATTTGCCAAACAGGTTTGGGTCGCCAATTGGCAAGAGCTCGCTCGCTGGTTCGTTGCGGATTAAGCGATTAAACAAATTAAAACAAATTACTTTTTTGCACCCACCACAGAGCGACGATGAGCATAAAATTAATAAAAATTTACCTGTCACGGGCGTTGGATTTAAAAATGTCGCTGGTGGTGTGTAAAATTGTAGAATTGTAGCACATACCTGTAAATAATCTTATATCTTAAAATCTTGAAACAGAGTGGCCGTTTCTATTTCTATACATGTCATATTCACGGAATATTTCTCACACTACAGGGTGATTGTGATTAATTGCAAATACGATTACAACAAAGCTGCAGACCTCTAAAACTCTGCCGGACTATCTTATCGGTCGAGAAGTACAAGGTTCGGTGTACGGGCCAGTCCCTTGACCTATCGAACCCTGACTTACACCATTTTAATTCGATGAATCATTTTTGCATAGTTTTCTTACCAGCAATAATACCTTATGTTTTTCCAAAGCCAATTTTCAAATAAGTATATAGCTCAAAATATGACGATTTTGTTTGTTATGCCTTTGTGTGTTTTTTTCTCTTTTGATAATACAAAAATTGTTTCTCCGAATCCAGCTAAATGTGTAGCGCCCCCACATACAAAACTCACTCTAAGTAGATATTATTTTAGCTGACTTTAGGCTTATGGAGAATTACGAGGAAGGCACTTAAACAAATTGCTGCTGTTGCTGCGTAGGTCTATAAAAATTTTATTATCCATTGATAGTGCGAACAAAATTATACTCCTTCCCCGTCTCCGGTACGCTTGGGTGAACTAAGTTTGACAGTTGATTTTGAATTTGATTGAAGCCAAGTGCAGCACGGCATTTGTTTACTGGATTTTGCAAGAGTTTGGCATCCATTAATCAAGTGCAGAAATTGCTGGAGATTCTTTTTTATTGTTTTTTAAGCAAGCAACATCTTTGTTAGTGTCTATTTTCATTTTAATAGACATCCCCAACGATCTAGGAAAGTTGTCCGATTTGTTTATTTGTTGAATCAGCAGAGAAGTCCACGTCAGAGCTACTTGCTTACTTAGTAATGTGTTAACATAGCCCCGAACCGGTGTCAGATAAGTAAGTAAGTTGGAGACTTCTGTGCAAACATTTTGACAACTTGTGATCTTTAGAACGCCACTCACACGCACAGTGCTACACACACACAGATTTGTATCATAAACCATAAAATAAACCACACCAACAATCATGAAAATGCTGCCGAAATGTGCTTCTTGGCCATTCAGAACAGAATTCAACGAAAAATAACTTTGAGATGTGTAAACAAACAAAAAAACGCGTCAAGCAGCATCAACAGTGATTAGCCCATATATGAGGCAAGGCTTCGAGGCAAGATGTGACTGAATGGAAGAAAAGAGGGCTAATTGTAAACTTTCAGAACAGGATAATTTTACTAATGTTATAAATGAGAAAGCTTTTTAAAATGACGTTGGCTGAAATAATGAGCACGGTTAGTTCCCAGAGAGCTGCTTAGACAACAGTGAAAGCAGAAGCTAGGAGACGGGGCTGTTGATGAGGGAGCCCAGCGGAGACAAATAAGAGGACCAAACTGTGAAATATTTTATTTGAAATTTGACTAACATGAAGACAGGAAAATATACGAAACCGAATGGTCCGGAAACTCTCAGATAAGTTTTGTGTATGATAACAATTGTATAAGATGGCAAAGATAGACGGGTAAATAGGTGTAGATCGATTGGTTTAATAAATCGCAGAATTTGGTCAGCTGAGGGTCCTATGGCTAGACACTCTATATACAAACCGCTGGGGAATAGGGATTGGTTCGGTTTAGTGGCTTACTGACATTCAAATTTGTATTTAATATTTAACATCTAAAAAACATTTGAAAAGCTTTAAGTCAACCAAACCAAAAACAACAAATGTGATATCTTTTGCGGCTTTCGGTTTAGTTCGGGGATTTGTTTAGCTTCATATTTCGCCTATTTCTCTACAATTGCATTTGCATTCTGACTGCTTTATATGAACGAATTTAATATTGTTTACATAAATGTTTAAAAATTTTTTTAAGATTTCCGTAGTGCAAAAATTTATATATGGCTTGACAGTAGCTGAAGATTATTTACGAAACTCCACCGAGTGCTGACTGACTGCCTAAGCTTTTGTTTTAGCTACTGCTGCTCAGTTGAGCTCAGTGAATCTGTTTTATGGTATTTGAGAATGATTAGACGACCAGACACAGATACAAGCGATGCCATGACGACGTCAAGCTATTACGCGGACGTGCCTGGGGATGGAGATGATGCTTAAGTATATGCAAAGCGAGAGCACTGGAACTAAATGACACACTTTTATGGACATGCGACTTGGCCGCGATGTGGGGCCAGATATCAGAGAAATATATATAAGTAAGACATAAGTATTCGCCTTCTTACCTGCGCTCATGCTTGTAGGCCTAGCCCAACATTGAGAGTAGACGGACCGTTTTTTGGGAGGGGGAGTTTTATCAAATAAAACAAAAATGACAAGTTTGTCGCGTGTAAACAATTTGCGGCGACCAAAAAGAGAGAGTGCGGGCGTTGAGTCTATAAATGAAGGGGGCAGAGTTAAGAGGAGCACAGGCAGAAGAGAGCGTTGTCTGCGAAACGGAAATCAAGAGAAGTGATGTCAGTTGGATCACTTAACGTTGTAGCGGGGAGTTAACATTGATAGCTAAAAGTATACGTAGAAGTGTCGACTAGACTGTTGATACTTATATTTATAAAATATACTTTCTCTTCCACATACACGCTGGGTACTTTTCGTTAAGTGTATAACTGTTTGTAGAGCTACAAGTATATAAAAGCAGGGAACAATGCCATATAGCTCCGTTTTGCATACTTACAAGATATTTCTTGATGCAGGTATAAACTCTTTAATTATTATAACGTAAAGAAAAGTGTTTGGAACATTTTTTAAGAGCTAGTCGGGATTTGCCAAAGACTGTTACAACCAACTAATTCAATAGCCTTGTGAAAAAGTTCAAATAATATCAATTTTTGGGCAATAAAATATACATTTAATGTTAAATGGATCTTAACTTGTCATTCAATGGAGAAATTATGAAATATGCCATTATAAAATTTATAAACCAAATACAATATTTTACTTATTCGCATACAAATGGCGCCTACTGTGGGGCGCACATTCAAGCACACATGTATCTAAACCAGATACATTAGAAAATATCTCAAAAATCAACAAAAACAAAAATATAAAGAAACAACAAAAAAGACGTCGTCCGCCGAATTGGAGAGCACGAAGCGCGCGCATGAGTGAAATACATTTTCATTTCACGCTTCTAAACAGAGCGTCGTCAGCTGAGGCAAGCAGCAGAAGAGACTACGACATCCATTCATAGCCGGGTCCGGCCAGACGCAGACGCAGACAGTCAGAGAACGAACGTAGCACGTTGAGAACGTCGAGAACGCCGAGCGTTTTTCGCGAGTCGAGTGGAAGTGGAGGTGGTGGTGGTTGGAAAACGAAAAAGCATCAGTTCCTCAGACTATGGCAAACTGTGTCGGGCAACGGTCAAGTGTGTGATCAACGCAAGTTCGGTTCCCAGGCACAACGAAGAAGTAAAAGCGAAAAAGGATGCTCGAAATTAACACAGAGAAACCTTAGCCTGGTCTGCGCGCAAGTTGATTAAAGGCGCGCGTTTAATTTCATTTTTTACGGTTCGCCCCGACTCTGTTTTGGAGCTCCACCCTGATCCCAGAGACTTTTTGATTCGCTGTTCAAGTTTTTCGGTTTGTTTTTTATTTTTGTCTTGTCTTTTTGTATCTCGTCTGCCCATGGTGGTGGTGGTGGTGGTGGACTGACTCCTTAGCTGGCTCCTGGGACTTGGCTCAGTACTTGGTCAGCTTTCTCCGTGTGCGTACGAAGTTAACGGAGTGATCGCAATGCTGATGCTGCTGTTGTTGTCGTCACCGCCTGATGACCTCGTCAAGTGCACTCATCTGCCATCAAGCATTTCGTACAACTTTCCCAGCTAAAATACCACAAAAAAACTGAGAAAAACTCATCACGCTTGATTAATTCGCAAGTCGACAAACAATTTTGCATCTCGATCGAGTCGTGTGTGCGTGTGAGTGTGTGTGTGTGAGCCATAAAAAACGGCTTTAACTTTAACTACCTGTCAAAACAATACAGTATAAAAATACACAAACAACAATTACCAGAGCTTGTGCCGGGCCATTGTTTGCTGCCGCTGCTGCTGCATTTGGCGGCTTGAAGCGATATGCGGCTATTCATGGTAATTGCAATTTTAATATTTGCAATGCCAATGACAGGATTCGGCTGGTAAGTTCCATTCTGTTAAGAACATCTCCTCTACTTCGATTATCAAACTGAACAAGTTTGATTGATTGATGTTGATTTAATATTATGATCAGTTTTATACAATGCTCTGGTTGTGACCAAATTACGGCGATGAATTTGGGAATTAGGTTTATTGTGGCTTCAGTTCTCTTTATCTATAAATTTAATTAGCCACTCACTCTGAAAAGTGTACTATAAGTGATTGCGTCAGATGACTGCTCAAGCAATAGACAACAAGAAAACAAGTATAGATATAGGATATAAGGACTGGCTCGGTTCAGTGTTTCACACAGTACAATACGAGAGCTAAAGTTAAAGTCGACCCTGCCCGACTTCAATATACCCGTTACTAAGGGCGATGAATGTTTAATACCCATCCCTTATGTTAATTAACGGAGCTTTAACATAAATGTGAACACATCAAAAGAGTATGCAACTTTTTTTTACATTTAAAAGGTTCAGCACAACTAATAAATTAATTCAAAATAGGTTCAGCTTTCCAAAGATTCCAAAGAGGTTCGGTACGAGGTTCGGTTCACAGTAAACTTGAAGTCGGAATTCTGGGTTCGAACCGGTACGGTTCAAAGCCGGTTTGAATCCCTGACGTTTATAGCCCCAAAATTTTCTCTGACTACTCTGAACCTAAGGTACACAGAAATGATATATTCAGCATCATCAACCGAGTCAATATAGCCATTTCCGTCTGTATTTTCCTTTGAACGTACAAATCTCAGAAATGGGAAGAGATAGAGACTCGACATGTATTGGCGATGTACTTTATATACTTGCAGGTAGGTCAAATTATTTAAAATGTTTGCCATTTGTGCTTTTCGAGTAAATGCCAGATCGAATAATGTTTAGAAGGCCTTCTTGCTATCAAGGTGGTAAAAGGCGTCGCAGTATAGGACATACCTGCTATACTGCGTTTCTTTGCGTAAAAATGATATAAATTCTCAATTGTGAAATAATACTGTGTAATTTCGGTTCCTTTAACATAGATAGATACTCGATACCGGTACTTTAATAAATTCAAAATATCGGCATTGATTCCGGTGCTGGTACTAGTGATTAAGTGAAACCCAGGTTTGATTTTATTCTTAATCCTTAAATTTTCCTTTAGCAACAATTTTGCGACCTAGTCAATCAATTTCACAATTTTCGTAAACTGGATAAATGGAGTTTGCTTTCAAAAAACTTCGTAAAGTTGCATCATGCTCGGACTATAGCCATGTCTATATCTTCCATAGAAATGATTGTTTAGAAATCATATCTTAGTAAATCGAAGATGTGATTAAAGCTTTTTCCGTCCAACTGTAGGTTCGTTCTGTACAAAATAAAGTGATTAAAATTTATTTCAAGATAGAGTAACAAGATCTTTTTTAGAAAGATATGGTAAAAACTTTGGGAGTACTGTGGGTCAAGAACGATCATTTTAACTAGTCGGAACGTATAACTTTTTCTTTGTTATTTTTTTCTTTTTATGAGATTTTAGTTTGCATGCATAAGAATTCCAGCTTAACTTAATCTAAGATAACCTAATTTTGACCCTACCTCTTTTCGGTTGGTCACTTTTTGGCTGTAACCCCCAATTGGTCTCACCCATTTTGAATACCCTTGAAGCCTTACAGATGAAGCGTAAAACTGGCACAAGCAAAGAGTCTAATCTTTTTTATTTTTGTCATTTCAATTTAGTTTTTCATCGTTCGACACATCAAAAGCATTTGAACTTGAGCTTTAAATGATTTAATTAATTTATTGTGAAAAGTTTCAATTGGATTTGCCCCCGGTGGCACCGACGCCCTCTCCTTCTCCATTCGCGTTTTTTTAATGTTGCAGGTGGCCTCCTTCTTTTTGGGGGTGCCTCGCCCAGTTGCACACAACTCAAATTAAATTAATGAAAATTTCGCGAAATCGTCATGCAGTCTACGCCACGCGACGCCCACACCCACGCCCCTGCCACGCCTTCCACCAGCCCCCTGGCTTGACAAATGCCCGAGGCGAAAGCAAAAATTTCAGTTTTCTTTGCCGTTGACAGCGGCAATTTTTTCTCGCAAAGATCTTTCTTTTTTGGGATTCATTGATGCCACTTTGCTGGCAAATAATTTGGCAAAGTGCATAACTTTTCTTGCCATTTGATGTTTGTCCTCAGCGGCTTGTTTATTTATTCATCTCGGGACGCTTTTTTCTTCGCGCATAAATTCAAAGTGTCATCTTGACTTCTGCTTTATTTATTTTGGCTGCACATTTGCCCATTTATTTTTGGGGCTTCCACCCAGCAAACTTAACAAAAAAGCAAGAAATAAAACGAAATGGGAAAGGAAATAGTGTGTGTGTGCCATGTAATTAAATCTAAATCAAACGTCACATTTTGAAGGTCTGACATCGTCAAACGTGGTCCGTGCGCTCGATTGGCTCTGTTTGATTTGCATTTTGCACCGGCCTCACCTCAGAATCCGAATTTATTTTGGTACCAAAACCGGAAACCGTTACGCCAATCTCTCGTAAATTGATGCGATTTGACATTAACACAGATGCTAGACCCCATCGAGCGGGTGTAATGGGTTTTTTGGCATTGAAATTGAATTGTAAAATTTATTTCGAAATACGTAGAAAATATAGATTTATACATGAGACTTAATGGCAGCAGCATAGATTGCACTAAACAGTCACAGGAAATTGGTAAAGTTTGAGAATCGAAATAGTCTGCGGTTGAAAAAATTCGTTGGGTATGATTTGATTCAAAGTTCCCCTTGAATTTAATACCGGTTTAATCGATCAATAAGGTTCAACTCAAATAACCCATAGGTCTCGATCAGATCAAACAGCTCACAGCCTAAAATCAAAGTAAAATGGATATCTAAGATTTGCCCTAAACCTTCGGTAAGTTGTTATGAAAATGCCAGGAAAAGTTCGTATGGGGATAATATAGTTTTCATTCGATTGACTTGTCACTCGGTTTGTAAGCAAGGCAAAAGAAACATTTGGGAACTTATTTAATACTTATTTACCAATCTCGGCCATGT
The DNA here is from genome assembly GCA_035044985.1 of Lordiphosa fenestrarum. Taxonomy (NCBI): domain Eukaryota; kingdom Metazoa; phylum Arthropoda; class Insecta; order Diptera; family Drosophilidae; genus Lordiphosa; species Lordiphosa fenestrarum. The sequence continues at coordinate 1,314,425 of JAWNNO010002651.1, read as the reverse complement.
CTTGCTGGTCCTCTCATCTCACAAATTTCTTAAAGTCTTAAAGCTCATTGGCGAATTTTTATTGCAGCCTTGCAGACAGCTTTCATCACTGGACTGTTTTGCCGTTTCCTATATCCCTCTGGCTGCTTAAATTAAATATGTCAATTACTTTGACTATTTAATATTCTAGCATATTTAACTGCACTAAAAGCCCCAACTTGGGAGCATGACAAGTGTAATTTTTTGTATCACATTTTTCACATGATTAAAAAAAAAATTTCCTGTCACGCAATGTCCTCCAACTTGACCCATGTCTTCAGTCGTTTATCTTTCGTTTTTTGCGTTTCCCTTTGCGTCATGCTTTTTAATTATGATGCAGCAGAAGGAGGAATCCACATTCGTCAAAGTGACAGACGCAAGCGACAAATTAACCAAATAAACAAATTGCAGGGCTTTAATTAAGAATTCGTTATTGTGTGTACAAGAAACTTGAACATGAAACACTTTTTCAATAGATGAACTTTCCTTCTCATAATCAACTCATCTGCATTAAATTTTGGCAATTGTCCGAGTTTTCCCGGCTGCTTGTTAGCTGTTGTTTGGGGGTGGTAAAGTGTGCCAAAAATGAATTCCCCTGCTCCACTGACACAGTCACATATGTTGTTTTTGTAACCACCTAGAGAGAGACTAAGTGGTATCTCTGCTCGGTTCTGCTTAACCCATTAAGACCCCACCACATGCTGTGGTGAGCCAAAAACCAAACTGGGAGAAGCAAAATGAGAATGAATGAAAACGATTTTCAATGAATGAAAATGCAGCAGGAAAGGCGAATGTATGTAAGTGTCAAATGATTTTCGAGCGGAAATGAGATCATAAAGTAGTGAGATTTTTCATCATTTTTCAAATGGCGATTTTAATTAAATTTCAGACTGCCAGGCGGCTGTAAGTATTTAGTTGACTTTTGGGCTGACCAATGGAATTTCCATTCATTTAACGGTTGAGTTGTGTGCCCCGTCTGCGGTCTGTGCATTTGGATTATGATCTCTCAAATCAAACTCAATGAGTGTTTGATTTAATAGCAGTTTTGCATGAGTACATGCAGCGGGTGTGGAGTGCATGAGGATGACCAAGTGCGCAGCTACTAGGGGGGAAATACAACTGAGATGTTGTAGTAAAAGTGTGGGAGTGATTTTGTACCAAGTATGATGAATGTAAACACTGCAGTTAGTTTATTTTAAATATGTATTAAAAATAAAAATAGACCGATTGTAATTTGTTAGTTTCAGTTTGTAATGACTACATTCTATTTAATACTCGAATGTATTTTAATGTTTGCTAGGACTACAATTTAAATTAAAATTTAAACTTTTTACATACTGATGTTGGCACATTCAGAGAAAAATTAAGAATTTTGTACTTGAATCAAGCTGAAATCCCTGCTTTAGAGAATGAACCTAAGATCACGAACTTATTACTGGTCACTCTATAAGAAGTTTTAGAATCAATAATAAAACAAGAAAGAAAGTCGGTCAAGCCCGACCATAACATACTCTGTACCAAGAAAATTATACACTCAGCATAAATATTGATGCTGCAGTAGCAGCGAACAGTCTTTTGATCATTACTCGAAAACCGTTCATCCGATCTTCTCCATTCCTTTGGCGGATCGATAAGATATCCTGCTAACTAAATATGTCCAGAAGGAACAAGTCATCTATCTTGTAAACTGTGGGAGAGTTTTTTCTAAATTGCGGAAGCGGGAGGGGGCGTGGCCAAAATAGAAAATAAACTTGATCTGCCTGCAGACATAAGAAACATATTTCCCATACATGTCAAACGTCTATCTCTTACCATCTCTGAGATCTGTGCGTTCATACGGACAAACAAGTTTTTCTCACTAGAACTAGTTTTTCGACCGATCGTTCCTATGGCAGCTATATGTTATAGTCATTCGATCCGGCCGGTTCCGACAAATGTGCAGCGTATTTGAACCAGAGTTTTCGAGCAAAGTTTGGTGGCGGTAGCTTTAAAACTGACGGAAGAGATAGCAAAGAAACAGACGGACAGACGGAGATGGCTTTATCGACTCAGCTCGTCATGCTGATCAAGAATATTTATACTTTATTTGGTCGGAAATGCTTCCTTCTATGCGCTACAAACATCCGGTCAATATACCTTCTGGAAGGGTATAATAATTGTTATTCTCGTTGCAAGCTTTCGGAACTTTGCATTCTAAGTTTTCTTTCTTACGTAGACCTTAAAATTTTTTAACATGAAAGAAGATATGCAAGAATGCATAATTTTCTAATTTCCCGCTTACCCTTAATTCAAGGGATTTTTTATCGTCAATATTTAACCTAATCACTTATTTCTGGGATGGTCCTTAGTTTTTACTTGATTCCTCTTAGAAACGGGTCGAAATTTGATCAAATTTGTTTAATGCTCACATTCATGTCATTTGAATATCTACCTCCTTTCTGGATGGGTCTGCCCCCGATTTCAATCCAAGTAGACACTTGAACAGCTTCAATGCCCACCTGGGTTGTTTTTGCCACCTGGTTGGTTTGTGGGCCCCTTCTCCCAGTTTTCACAGCCTAAAGCACTCACTCGATCTCCCAGCGATTATGACAACTTAATAGCCACAAAATCAAAATCCGACAAAAACAAATAGAGCAAACGCACGCAACAAACTCACTTCACACAAAGATGCACGATGAAGTACTAACAAAAATATTAACTCCAAATACGCTCGAAACGCAAAATGATAGACGCTCGCTCGAGATTGGTAAACACCAAAAAAGAAAAAAAAAACAATTGAAGTTCATCTTGCTGATGCTGAAGCTGATCTGATGCTGTTGCCGATGACGTCGTCGTTGATGACTGGAGAGATCTAAAGAACTCAAACACCTTTCAAGCGTGCGGATAGCGCGTAACCACACAAGTTGCCAGGGGTTTTTGGTTAAGCGGAAAATAGCCGAGAGACCAAGTCGCCACGTTCGACACTTTTTGGTTTCGTTTTTTTTTCTTCTTTTTTGAAGTTGAAGGCAGCTGGCGGCAAACTTGAAAAGGGGCAACAACTTCAGGCACCCAGTCTAAAGTCAGAGCACCCAGAGCCAACGTGTCTTTATTTTGCTTTCACACAACTCGATGTGTGTGCTGTTGTTGTTTGCCTTGTTGGTGTTGGTGTCGTCGTTATAGGCCTCAATGGATTTTCTGTGATTTTGGTTTTGTTTTTTGCTTTGATCAAAGTGCCTATGCCCCTGGAAGCGCCCTAAACAGACAAGTGGTCGGAATTTCTCATAACCATCCCAACGTTTCCCTAGTTTGGAGAGCTCTTTGCGTTAAGTTGATGGGTATTCAAAGACCTTTAGAACCATCCATAAACTGGAAGTATAATCGGGGAAATAGTTCATTATATGTTGCAAGATATAATATAAACTGAAAACTGATGTCTGCGACGGAAAAACAAGAATAGTGCTGCGAATCTACTTAAATGTTTACAGGGTTTGAGGTGGTATACGAAGTCTTTGAAACTTGGTTTCCATTTCGATATATCTACTTCAATTTACACTTTTCTATTATGTCTTTCTTGTTTCGATTTCCATTGCTTCTCCATATACTTTTTCTATTTCATTCTGCACTTATCATTTCTGTTAGTAAGAGTTAGAGATGAAATTTAAACCTTCCTCCTTTTGATGATTTCTTACTTGCATTAAAACTGATTATCCCAACTTCTACCAAGGGCGTAGCTAGTTTGCCTACCATTTTCAGAGATTTTTTAAATTTTTTTTATAACTCATTTATAACTCATAGCTTAGCTTTCACTAATTAAATGAGGGTGCTAAATTCCTACGGCAATATATATTGCCCCCTGACTACGCCCTAGTCAACTCCCTTTTCTACCCTGTTTTTTATAAAATAAATAAACGGCCACGTCGTGTCATTTGATTGACTCATTTTCGAGCGTGGCTGTCGTCAGTTGGCCCGGCCCGGTCAGGTTGTCTTCCCCATCTCCACACATCTCCATCTAGCGTAAACAAATCAACGACTTAAACCACTTGTCAACATGCGAGTGGCAAAAGTATTTAAACAAAGCGTTGACAAGTGAATGAATGGCCGACTGGGACTCGGACTTGGCCAGTGGCAACTCAAGAGCTGTTGTGGCTGGTCAGTTTTCAATTTACGCGCACAAATATTTGTCCACAGAAATGCCTCAGCGCAAGTGCTGATCTCTTGAGCATACAGGGAGTGGAAGAGGGGAGTGGGTTCTGGCGTTTGATGTGGGCGGCTGCATTGACAATTGATTAGCTCCTGCTCCCGCGGCGGCCAACAAAAAATAAAATACAAAACAACAAAAAGAGGTGTTGACATGAGTTAGAGTTCTGGGTGCGACCATTTGGCTACTCCGTGTGCGGGCGTCGCCTGCTGCCTTTTTTTTTTTGGTCCAGCTGCTTGTCATTTGGCAATTAGCAAATTAACATGTTCGCCTGATTGCCTTTTCACAACATTTTGTTCCCAGGCTGATCCGTGTACAATTTTCCGCCTTGGCTCATAACTTCTTTTTTGTGTACTTTTCATTGGATTTTGTCATTCCTTTAACAAGACACAACTGCAACTCCCTACCAACTTGGCTGCTTCGGCAAACAAAGGCCACATCAATCTTGGCGACAACGTTTAACTTAATTATGGCTCAAATAGGCGTAACACTCACTCTTTCAACCCACTCTGGACATGGTCATGTCCATGTCCAAGTATGTTAAAGGTAAGCTTAATCAGAGGCGCGAGAGAAGGGCGAGAATGATTTGAAAGAATTTCAAGTGCTTTAGGAATAGTTCCTAATTGAAAACTTGAGGAAGGCATCAAATGCTAGAGTGTTAAGAGCGGCTTAAATATATTTTTAAAATATGAAATAGATTTTTGTTTGCGTTCGCAAAATTGTAGTTTTTTATACTCTGTACCAGAGATACACAGAATATATTAAGTTTGTGTAAAAAGTTTGTAACAGCCAGAACGAGGAATCTCCGACTCTACAAAGTATATGTATTCTTGATCAGCATCAACAACTGAGTTAATATAGCTATGTCCGTATGAACAAACAGATCTCAGAGATGATAAGAAATGGAGGTTCGCAATGTCTGGGACAAAAACTTCTTATACCTGCAAAGCAGATCTGAAGTTGGCTTAATTCAGATGCAAGCGCCCTTGCTGGGTGGACGAGCTGAACTTAACCAATCCCCAACCAACACAAATCAAATAGTGAGCGCAGACGCTGCCCTAGAAAGTTTAAAAACTTAGTGAGAATAAGAGCAAAAAAAATTTGGCGTCCATGGTTGCATAAAACCCAATTGTCGAGACTCAATATCACCTACTGAACGAATTGCGGTAACTCTATGATACTAGCTTCCGGGTCAAGCATGACGGAGCTGTCCTTTGAGTTTACGTTAAATTAAGTTGTTCAGTAAACTTAGTTAAACTTTTTTTGAGTGTTTGGAGTTCAAAATTGCAATACAAGTTGAATAAAGTTCGAACAAGAGCACTGCCATGCATTTTTTTCTTTGCTTTATCATCCTATTCTGTAAGACCGTAATAAAAATTTAGCTATTACAACGAATTTATTTGTCAATTGTTAAACAATGATGCATACTTGAAACTTAATTTGAGAATTATCTATTACCAATATTTAAAAGGCTTGGTTCGCAATGGCCTCACCGAAACCACCTTATCGGTCGGTTGTCTTTGTCATCGATGAATAATTGGTTAATATTTGCAGTGATTTTTTTTGTTTTTTTTACGGATGTCTCTATACTCGACTGACTCAGAGCTCTAGAACTGTATAAAGCTGTATACACTTGGACTCTAAAAATACACACAAGAGAAATTCCTTGAACTAAACTGATGGACAAACTGATGGACTGACCGCAACATCAATCAAGCAGTCTAGCCACCGGCCAGTGGCCCAGCAGCAGGCCCTATTAAAAACTTAAACAAAAACTTACACACACACTTATGAGTAAATCGGCGCAAAGTTCACGAACGCAAAAAAAATAAGTAAATTTCACGCGAATGTGCAACAATTGAGCTATTAAAAAGTCATAAATCTGAAATGGAAAAACATAAATCTTACCCAAAGGCGCGAACATAGCAAAAAACAATTCCATATCGAGAGAGGGAGACCCAATACGGGAGCCAGACGTACTGCACCCACATTGTTGGGTAATTATTAATTTTCCACCTAAATTAAAATTTTAACGCTGCAAAAATGAAAACGCAAATTTGCGTTGATCGAGAAAATTGCATATGAGCAAAAAGTGGGTGTGAGCGAGTGAGTTTTTTCAAGAATAATAAACACACTCACATTGCGTATACGCCGCATATGCCGACGATGAAAAAATGTAGTTCATTCTAGGCAGCTCGCTGTGTGTTCTCTTAGTTTTGCATTCTGTACAAATAAACGTGGCTTGGTGGCTTCCACATCCACTTCCCAGCTTTTTGAGCATAAATAAATAAATAAAATCTAGTTTTTAATGACTTTGTGTGCCGAATGAAATACGCGGACTCTGGCGCCATCATCGATTATTATCTCTAAGTATAATGTGGCGAAATGAGATGTGATTAAAAAAATTGATTCATGATTAATCGTTGATAACAAATTCAGCGCTGTTGATTGTTTGCCCAAGACGACAAGTTAACATAAAGACTTCTAATTGGTCCTTGTGAATGTTAGAACCATTAAAATGAATATTCAATATGCAGGCAGATCAGGTGATTTGTTTGAGAGTTTGCACATTTCACATGGTTAAAATTGGTTTTTGAATCGGGTAAATATGGCCAACTTTGAAACCAAAGTTGAAGTTTATAGCTGAGAATTTAGACAAGGGACTGAACTATGCTTAAACCGACACAACCGGGTTGGGATCCGTTCCGTTTTACCATACCACACACCGATTTTTAAGATCACAATCTCAATAAGTTTTACGAAACAGTTGCAGATACTATTTAATTAACTCGAAATCGGTTTAGGACCCAGAAAAAAAAATTTTTGATTTAAAAGCTTACAGACAAGATTCTAACGAAGCAGCTTGAGCTATTAAAATTGTGCAGATCTTTGTATACATATATTCTCTAGTTATCTCACTTAAAGTTTCATTCTTCTGTACTCTATTTCAGGGCCGAGGGGACGAACATCCTGCTCGATCCAAATCTAATGTGCAAAAAGACACGTCGTCTACGTGGCAAACTGGCCGAAATCTGTCGACACGATTCGGCATTGCTCAAAGAGATCATCAATGGCATTAACCTGGGCTTCCGCGAATGTGAATTTCAATTTCGTAATCGTCGCTGGAACTGCACCGTTTTGCGTAAAAGCATGAGGAAAATCTTAATGCGCGGTAAGTGCCATAGGTAACGAGATGCAACTTGCCACAAAACACAGACCCCGACTAGAGCAGGGGACTAAGTCAAAAAAAAAAGCACAAGCTGTTTTATTATGCACAAAGCCTGTCAACACTCCATAGAGAGACTGAGTCAGCAACCAGGTGGAGCTGCCTAATTACAGCTCATCGTCCGGTCGTCCGTGTCGTCCCCATCGTCCGCATTCGCCTCCATTCGCTGTCAGTTGGCAGGCGACCGCATCATCCATCAAGTTGCATAATAAAAATGTTGCACTTGGGGCCTGATGAATAGCGCCTGAAATGAGCCTACAAAGCTGTCAATTTTAATAAATTATTGCCCGAAAAATGCACATCTTGCACTTAATGACAACAATGCGCAAACAAAACACATACCAAATTATGTGCCATTAATTCCGCCAGACGCAAAGGGATTAAAGCCAAAAGCCCTGTCAACCTGTCAAGGCCAAGATCAAACTTTTTTTGGGGTGGTGGCAGCTCGACCAAGACATATCACCTGTCCAGGCCTCTTGGCGGCTTTAAGAAATCACCGACTTACAAGCTTATACATATATGCAAAATTGTCGGATTGAAGCGATTTCAATTGCGATTCCGATTTCGATTTCATTAAAGCGTGACTGAGTTGGATTTGCATAGAGCAGCAGCAACAACAGCTGCTGCTTAAGATCGTTGAGTGTCGATCGAACAGGGGTAATAAATCAATTTGTCGCCTTGGCTGACAAATTGAAATCAATCAGGTATGATCAACATGTTGACGGGGCACTAAATGGCAGGCGATTGAGTTGAATATGAAGTTAATATGGGAAGAGAGATGGAAATTGAGTTTGGTGATGAAAAATGGGCTTCAAGATGATCCAAGAATATCTCTGAACCCTAGTTGAGTGATTAGCAAGATTTATGGACTGCAAACAAAAGTTCGATAAGAAGTTCAAAAGTAAATGCCTTGCTTCATGACCAATTTTAGGTTGTCATCCACTTCTTCTTTTCCTCCTTCTTTCCTCTTTCCTTTATTTCTCCTTGCTTTCTACTTTATACTTCATACTTTATACTTTACTTTATACTTTATACTTTATACTTTATACTTTATACTTTATACTTTATACTTTATACTTTATACTTTATACTTTATACTTTATACTTTATACTTTATATTTTATACTTTATACTTTATACTTTATACTTTATACTTTATACTTTATACTTTATACTTTATACTTTATACTTTATACTTTATACTTTATACTTTATACTTTATACTTTATACTTTATACTTTATACTTTATACTTTATACTTTATACTTTATACTTTATACTTTATACTTTATACTTTATACTTTATACTTTATACTTTATACTTTATACTTTATACTTTATACTTTATACTTTATACTTTATACTTTATACTTTATACTTTATACTTTATACTTTATACTTTATACTTTATACTTTATACTTTATACTTTATACTTTATACTTTATACTTTATACTTTATACTTTATACTTTATACTTTATACTTTATACTTTATACTTTATACTTTATACTTTATACTTTATACTTTATACTTTATACTTTATACTTTATACTTTATACTTTATACTTTATACTTTATACTTTATACTTTATACTTTATACTTTATACTTTATACTTTATACTTTATACTTTATACTTTATACTTTATACTTTATACTTTATACTTTATACTTTATACTTTATACTTTATACTTTATACTTTATACTTTATACTTTATACTTTATACTTTATACTTTATACTTTATACTTTATACTTTATACTTTATACTTTATACTTTATACTTTATACTTTATACTTTATACTTTATACTTTATACTTTATACTTTACTCTTGTTTTATTGCATGCTCTTTCCATCTTCTTTCGGTCATCAATTTTTGTTAGGTAGTCTTATAACCACGACCCTACAGTCACTCCACTCACGACCCCACTCTTTGCCTTCCCCAGATTCGCGTGAAACCGGCTTTGTGAATGCCATCACAGCAGCCGGCGTTACATATGCCGTGACAAAGGCCTGCACCATGGGTCATTTGGTAGAATGCTCCTGCGACAAATCCCATATGCGTCGCAATGGTGGACAACCTCAGATGGTAAATGCTGCCACTGCCGAAGCGGCGCTCGAGCGCCAGCAGCAGGCAGCCCTCATGCGTCAGCAAATTACCTCACAGCCTCAGCCACATCCAATGGGCAATAATATTACAGACACCTCATTGACCATCAGATCAGGTAGGAATCGAAAACCAGGTGGCAAGCGAGGACGTCGCAAATTCTGGGAGAACATTAAGTTTCCGCAAGGCGAATGGGAATGGGGTGGATGCAGTGATAATGTAAACTTTGGCTTGCGACATTCACGAGCCTTTCTCGATGCCAAGCAGAGACAGAAACGCAGTGATCTGGGCACTTTGATGAAGCTGCATAACAATAATGCCGGCAGACTAGTGAGTAGAAAATATGTTTTTATTATTAAGTATACGAAAAACTTTCCCCTCTTTATCTCGCCCGTAGGCCATACGCGATACAATGCGTCTGGAATGCAAATGTCATGGCCTATCCGGCTCCTGTACCGTCAAAACCTGCTGGCTGAAAATGCCCCCCTTTCGAGAGGTCTCAGCCAAACTACTCGAGCGCTTTGACAATTCCCGCAAGGTGGCGCTACGTAACGATGGCAATAGTCTGATGCCCGAATTGCCTCAAAGTCGACCTCCAAATAAATATCAATTGGTCTATGCAGATGACTCTCCCGATTTCTGTTCGCCCAATGCCAAAACTGGTGCCTTGGGTACACAGGATCGGGAGTGCACGGATACCAGTTGCGAACAGCTGTGCTGCGGACGTGGCTACAAGCATAGAGTGGTTGCCGAATGGACTAATTGCAAGTGCGTCTTCAAATGGTGCTGTGAGGTCACTTGCGACAAGTGCCTGGAGCATCGTGAAGTTAACACTTGTCTCTGAGATGACCCGCAGAGGGCGGGATTGATTAGTCATGAACAATAAATCAGTTTTAAAAGCTTTCCATTTCGCGTGATACAGAACACAAACACAAACGTTTTACTGCAGTCCAATTTCTAAGTATTAAACTTACCCTTGACGAGAGGATCTTATTTGATTAGGTAACGATGCGTAGGCTCTAGGCCCCTAACTATTTAGTTGTAAATATCATTTGTAAATAGTGGTAATAAAAATGAAATAAAATAAATAAAAATATGTTGACTACATGCTTTGGAAGGAATTAAAGCCATACCAGCTGGATTCAAAAAGTATTTTAACACCGAATTTAAGTTGTCCTTGAGAGTTACAAGCAGTCTCATTTATGCAATTTGCAAGAGATATATAGTTGAATACTTTTAGGATCTTTCTGGATAGATTAAATTCGAACAGAGTGTGCGATCGCGCAACACGTTGAGTCGAGCTCGAAAAGATTAAAGTCAGTGCTGAAAACCGGCTTTAAGCCGAACCAGTTCAATCCAAGAATTCTGACATTCATTGTACTGTAAACCGAACCTCTTAAGGTAAAAGCTGAGCCTGTTCCGAAACTAAAATATCAACAAATCTATAAAAGTTTTCCGAATTACCTTCCAGATCCCCACCCAGCCTCTGTTTGTTAGGAAACTAAAATTATTTATAAAATAAGAGCTTACTATTACTTTGGAAATATTTTTCATATAAAATACCAGATGGAATATTACTTAACTTAATATAAGCCTCAATTTTCCGAACCTAAACCATCGGTAAATTTTGGCTCGAGTTCGCAAACCGAGCCCTGATTGAAATACAAATTTATATAAGTCGTTGTTTTCCAGAACCAGAGTGGTGGGTGGGTCTAACTGTTTCAAATCCATTAGAGGTGTCTACTCCGGATTAATAACAAAGTAATTTAGTTAAGGTCGCTTGACAAAATGATTTTTCGAATATATTCTATTAAGGATCAAGTGATCTCATATTTCAAGCTTAATGGTAAAAAAAAAGAGTCAAGGTGTAAACATACAAATGTCACAGCACTTTTCCCGTAGTGTACTTTAATATGTCGAAGGTTTTTGATTTAGGCCACGTTGCTTCACAAAATACTCCCAACTTAAGAATTCTGTGATTTACTGTTTGCACGAAATTAAGGATGCCGGAAATAATATCTATATATCAAGATTTTTGGTCAAAAGCCCATAAATCAATACGTGTATTAGGATATTTTATAATAAGTATAAGTCGGATTTCCAGTAACTTTTGGGGATATTTTAGTTTCAGCTTCAGCTTAAGGCCAAGCTCTAGGTTTCCATTCAATAACCCTACTCAACAAGGACAGTACATTGATGGGTTGGAATATTATTGACTATGTTCGTCTGTCGGTATAACATCGCACAAATCCCACAGATGCCTACAGCTGCTACTGCGGCGTCAGAAATCATACCAGCCCAGGTTTTCGTACTAACATCAAACATTTTCCACAACGCTTCGATGGGATGGGCTTAACAAAAATGTCGACAACATCATTATTAAACAAATGCTAATCTAGTCAGTAATTAGCAGCGCAAGTTGGCTCAACTTCCAACTTAGGCCTCTTTCCATCATTTAGAACATATGTAGATATTATTGCACCACTGACCTGTTTAGTCCGCTGGAGCCTCAAATTGTGGGGCGCTCCTGCATACAAAAAAGATATGTAAGTTGGTGTGAGTGTGTGTGTGTGTGCAGAAAACTTACCAGAGTGGGGGCTGCTACATAGTGCCCAAGGCAAACATACAACTTTAACATTAAACAAAACCACTTAACAAACATTGCACAATAAAAAAAAACAACAAAAACTTTGCTTTTCACTTCATTATTGCATTTCTCCTCTTCTTCCACAGCATCTTGGCAATTTGGGCACTAAATACATATAGCGCTGTTGACCCGAGAGCTTCGCGTTTTTAACCCCAAACACAGAATCACTTATACATATTGGAACATTTAAAACAATACTCAGATGGACGCTTCTCGAACCTGGAGCCTCAAATTGCGGGATATTTCTGCAAGCAACAAAGAATATGTAAGTTGGTGTGGATGTGTGTGTGTGTATGCAAGAAACTTACCAGCGTGGGGCAAAACATACATTCAACTTTAATATTAAGCAAAATCACTTAACAAACAATGCACAATAAAAAAAAACAACAAAAAGCTTTGATTTTCACTTCACTTTTGCATTTCTCCTTTTCTTTTTCAACAGAGAGAATAGCGCTGTTGGCCCGAGAGCCGATCACATAGCTTCACGTCTTTATGCTACGTTTACACTACAGTGAGTTTGCTATCGAAATCGTTATCGCCGCAAGGAAGCAGATTATGTGTTTACATTAGCACAATGTTACGTTATGCGTTAGGGCTTAGGAAAACAGCTGAGTTTTGTTTTGGTTTTGGCAGCACCAACAAGGAACTTGTTAAACACCAAAGAACACTAAATACAAGTGATTTAATTGTTTTATTATATGCGATGAATTAAAATGACATGATGATTAAATTTATAAATATGTCAGAGATATCTGAAGCTACCATTACGTAGAAGCATTTGGACACATGCCTTGCTTTAATGTATATTTTCATACACTTGAAAAGCGTAATGTTCTCTAAATTCATTTAATTAAGAATTCGGTTTGATTTTTCTAAAATTTAGGGTAGTATTCTTAGTTGTTTTCCGAAAAACTGTTTAAAATTAAGGGCGAAAAAATTACATATCTCGGACTCTTAAGATGGGGCGACCACTATTAATGTTAGTAATACGTTCTCGTTTAAGGAAACAGCGTTTCTTCGATTAAGTAAAATACTTTAGAAATTCGACACAGAATATACAAAAATTTATGTGGCAAATTGCCCTGAAATTTTGAAAAATATAAGAAATAAAATAATGATTACTAATTTTAATGTGATTTTCCAATAGAAGACTTACGTAATCCAACAGAAAGAAAATATCCTATCCAAATAATATATAAGGGGTTGTACGCGTCCTAATTGTCGTCTTCCTCTTCTTTTTCTATTACCCTTACTCCCTTTCCCATCTAATAAATCCACAAGATTATTTCGAAAATAATACTTTTAAATAAAGCTTTAATAAATTAATATTTTTAAAATATATAGTGAATCGCCATTGACCCCTTTTTTAAGGCGAATTTCTTCATTTTATTGTGATTTCGGCTGTTCTCTTCTTACTGAGTGTAGGGCATCCCTAAACTGATAAATATTGATCAATGATCACTTACAAACTGCAACAAATTGTATTTCGAATTTCCCATGTATGCTAAATCGTTTTCAGCCTTCTGGCATTTGCATAAATGATTAAACGTAATTTAATGAAGACCTAAACATCGAGCTGAGAAACAAGTTCAACCTAAGCCCTGTGTTGTAAACTATTGGTTATTGTTGTTGCTGTTATATTTTGTTTTTCATAAATCAACACAATTTTATTGTTGTCCACACGACAATAGATAAAAATCTACACAGAAATTTGCCTAAACAGCAACAAAAGCAAAAATAATAAAAATTGATTTGCTTTTGAAATTTGGCTTCACAGATATTGTAGATTTGATCGCTGAACTAAGCATAAATTAAGAAACTAAATTTAAATGATTGTTAAATGCAAGCAATTAAACTGAATGTGAAACAAGAAAAGCTCCGGGCTAAGCATTTAAATATTGAACACGGTAAGATAAAGGCTTAAGGTGAAAACTTTGATATAGATCGGGTTGGGAGATCAGGCATTTGACAAGCAATAACTTTGACAAATATTTTGTACAGATCTCTTGACAACTTTCACTTGAAAACAAGCACCAAGTTGTGCTTAGCAGATCAATATACCCTCCCCACCTTCCTTTAACCACTCTTCACTTATCTGGGGCTCCAAATTCCAAACCATTTGCCTACCTTTGCAGCTCCAGGTCGAGCTTGAGAGACACAGGGAGAGAGATAGATAAGATTGCTCAACTCTCCTCCAAGCCCAGCTTCAGCGACAACTAATTAACAATCGCATTCATTTTATTTATCGTACAAATGCAAACCGCTTGACTTCCAAAACTGTATCTGCATGCATTTATAAGCCCCTTTTTGGATTTGTTTTTTTTGTTTGTTGGTTTTGTTTTTGTTTCTGGTCGCTTTTTCGTGTACACTTGACTGAACAAAATGTATTCTCCGTTTGGTTCGTTTCACCAGATTCCAGATTCCAGTGGCTTTATCTCGGGTAGCGTTAATGAGATTTGCTTGTATCTGAAGCCATTCGGTAGATGCATATCAGTGGATTTCAATTAATTGTGGCGACGCTTATTAGTCATCCATCTAACGAAAACTAAAAGAATCAGGCGCCTCTTGCCTAGAGAGCGCCTGGAGATGGACATTGACCTCAAACTGACCTTGATGGAATGAAATGGAGAGGAAGTGCAAGATAGTCAATTAAATGATGCACTTTAATACTGCAGGAATGCTTCGAGAAAAGCTGATGCGTATGAGATGTAGACTATTCTCACGGTGGTTTTTTAAAGTGAATGACTAAGCTCTACTGTGGTGTACAGGACTAAGAAAAGTTCAATTAGTTCCTGGTATGTATATATTGTATGGTTGTTTTTTTGATCATAAAAACTTGGACAATTTATTTTAAATTTTAAAAAGGTAGTTTGTATAAATTGATATTAAATTAGTTTTAAGGCCATGTGATGTTTCATCAAGAGGTTTGTGAAGCGATTCTTAACAATTTTGGCCACAGTTTAAGTCAAGGCAAGTTTTCAATGGATCCTTTTTCTCCGCAGTTAAATCTTTAACAAGAAAGGGTGCTGTATTCCAGTGTCAAAAGATGACGTAATATTATCGAATAGTTTTTAGTGATATTTTTTTTATTTTATATTAGTGCAATTTGTGTTTCAACTTTTTAAATGCTTTATATTGAGAGATATTTCTGTAAGCGACATCTACATATGTCGTCAATTAAAGTGCTAAAAATCACAAACATTTTCAAACATTTTAAAATTTTCCAAACAATTTAGGCTCGTTTTGTATATACAGATGGATTTTTTCAACACCAACATCTCCCTCAAAATAAAATTTTTTATTAATAAAATTGTTTAATTCGTTTTAGGAACTTCATTTGTTACAAATAAGAAACATAAATTCATTAAGTACCGATTTCTAATCATTTGTAAGTTTTTGTGACAGATTGCTCTATGTATAATATAGAAAATCCACCCCTTAATCTGTATTTGGCAAGGACTCACAGCTGTCTTTAACCAAACCTCTAAAAAACAGTTCTATTCGGGATCTTCGGTCCATCCAACCGAACCCAGAACCGCTTCTACGATATTGTTAACCTCATAAGCCTTGAATAATAGTTTCGGTTCAAAAAATCACCGTTGGCAGTTTCTTTACAGCTCATAAACCTATCACAATTGATTGGCCGGACTTAAATAATTTCAAAGTGATAGATCGAGGGACTATCATTTTGAAATCATATCCAAACTCAAGTTGTGAAATAGAAGGGCAGTTTTACATTTTAAAGTTCAGGCAATTCAGTAAGTAGACAAGTACACAATTTGGAGCTTGAATGATATTTATAATGAATAAAGTCCATTCGGGAATATATTAATGCTTTCATCACTTCAAAAA
Organism: Lordiphosa fenestrarum; assembly: GCA_035044985.1. NCBI lineage: Eukaryota > Metazoa > Arthropoda > Insecta > Diptera > Drosophilidae > Lordiphosa > Lordiphosa fenestrarum. The sequence continues at coordinate 1,298,396 of JAWNNO010002651.1, read as the reverse complement.
TTATATCTAATCTTGTATTAAAAAATGTGTCAACGATCTAAGGCTTTATGAAAGGGATTGATTAAAACAATCAGTCTAAGAATTAATCTTAGACTTTTCAACGGTTTCGAACCTCTTGAACCGAACTTCTTCAGAATTTCAGAGGTCTGTGATCTCTAGATATACCGGCTAATCAAGAATATATTTACTTTGCAGGGCCGGAGATGCTGCCTTCTGCCTTTCACATAAATTGGCAGAAACTCATTATATTTTTCGTACCTTTGTTACAGAGGGGTAGAAAAATCATAATTCATAGTCGTCCACTCTAATATTTTCAACTGTTTTTTGATCAAATGATTTTCATCAAGACACTTACAGTACTACATACTTTCGAATCACCAATCGAGTGCACCATTCGCTCCCATGCAATCATCATTCAGCAGCCAAGGCCAAGCCCAAAAGTAAAGACTTGGCCATTCTCCCATTTTCCATTTCAGCTTTGTGGATGGCCAAGGCAAGAGCGATTGACCAACCCAGAGAATCGAATCCAGCCAGCTCCGAACCTTCTTCTCCCTTTTCTTTTTTCCTCCTTTGGCCACATTCTTCTTTTTTTTTTGAGGTGCAGGGTCCAGAGGTCTGGTCTTTGGTCGGTCGATCGGTCGTTCGTTCCATTTTAATAACATTAATTAAGGTGTTGCCTTCGTTGGTGTTCTTCACGCCTTTCCTTACAAATTACGCAGGAATTTCATGTTTCAGGTTTTTTGTTTTGTATTTTATTCTCTGTTCTGTTTGGATCATGGACAGGTCTTAATAGTTGCTGCTGTGGTTGTTGTTGTTGTTGCAGTAGCGCCCCTTCCGTCTGTTGTTCTTTGCTCAACTATATTAAAGAACTGCAATTTGGCTTAAATTGGTAGATAGTCGGACTAACACCCGCTCATTTGAAAATTAAGCCATTAGTTTATGGAGAAAAAAGGGTAGAGAGACAAATTTTAAATTATCCAAAGGGTCGGGCGCCACCTTAAAAGGGAATTATCCGACGTGTATAAGGAGTTGAGGTGTGGGATGAGAAACAGAGAATAATATCAAAAATGCTTTCAGCCTTGGCCGGGACGGAATGGCTCTTCACCAACTCTTAAGCTTGCGTCTAAGAAGCCTCATATATTTATCTGTTCGTTGGTTTAATGATTCATTCAAACACTTTTGTTGCTCTTAAGTTTTATTTAAAAGGTTAAACTTATATATTTTACGATAACTTCCAAACAACTTAGTTGATCTTGAACAGCTTCTTATTTAAGAAAAGTTAATAAAAATCGAATGCAACTTAGACATGCACATTTTGTAGATTTAGTTAGGGGATTGAGTTTTGTATTAGAAAATCAAAGATATTTTTGATCATTTTTCTTCGATTCTTTGACTAACATAAATCGGGATAATTGGAAATGTGTTAAAATTAGTTTATTGTCATAATCATAAGTACACATTAATTAACTGTGTATCAAGCTAGCGCTACATATACGTCAGTTTGAAAGATATTTTCATGAAGCTTTCCACGAAGCCCTGTGGTTAAAAAACCGCAGTAATCATGCATTGTTGTCAGAATGCATACTTATGCTGGCGCTGCGTTCTTGTGCGAGTGGTAACTTCCTTATCAGTGCAGGTGACTTCTTTGGAGTCAGTTTTTTTTGGTATGTCGTGCAGTTAAACAAGTGTCCCTCACTGCCACTCTGCTGCTGCTGCAATGGAATTGATTGAAAATCAAATGACTTAACCGCTGGTCAGCTCGAGCAACAAATTTGACCGGTCTTAAACTAAATTAAATATCAGTTGGATATTTTCGAGTGTATAAATGCATGTTTTCTTAACCTTCAACCTTTTAAACCCGCTCTGCGAACTCGAACCAAAAGAACTTTACATTTAAGTTAAATGTAAATCAAATGTTTTTTGTACCAAACCAAAAAAAAAAACAAAGCGCTGCCCATCGGATAAACAGCAAACACTGAACTCCTGGGAAGCTTCCCAGCATTCTAAGGGTACTGGCCAAACAGATTTATCACTATGCAGCAAATGCTGCTGACTACTTGACATATTCATTAAATTTGCTACATTGTAGGAGCACAGACGGACAGAGGGAGCGAACCAAACCGCCACCAGACAAAGAGATGCTCATCATTTTGACACCTTAATGCGGTAATTAGGGTTTTGCTCCGCAGACGATGGACCGCTGTCTCTACATATGCACGAGTATGTATCTTGGGCGCGTCGTTCATCCTGAGCAAATATTAACACAACGCCAAAAGCGGAAAGATCTTTCGATCAGGCAATGCCTTGTGGCAGTAACGGTTTACGTCGAATTGGCTTAAATTATTAAAAGATTATAGCCAAAAGATCATCACACTGAAACGACACGAATCTATATGAAAGATCCTTTTTTTCTGTCTTTTTTTGGGGTGTGAAGATTATGACACAGCAGAAATGGTCAAATGGCCAGAGTGCGGCGAAAAGGGAATCAAAAGGAAGGAGAAAAGTCAAAGGAGCCAGAGCGCAGGCGCAGCAATTAATTTCAAATTCGTGTGTCTTTTGGTTTTCTTTTTGTTTTGTTTGTGAAGATCTCACTATAAGCGCAGGCGCAGACGCAGCTGGAACCCAAAGAAATTGCAGACAAATTAAGATAAATGAATTGTTTAATTGTTGCCTCACGCGGTTGAGTGGTAATGTGTTCAGGCCAACGGGTGGGTGAGGTCTGTTTATGTGGGGAATATTCAACAAAGCCAAGTATTAGCCGGAGTTCTGGCAGCATCCATGCATATGAGCCTTCTGCTTTCGAATCTGAAGGAAAATTTGCGGGATGGGCTGGACATGGTTACATGAAGCACAACTGCAAGTTACCCTTTTTTTTATCGATTACTGTGTGTGAAACATATATTCTAGGTTCATGGAGATATCTAAAAACTAATTTTAGTAAATACTAATAATATTATTATACGCATTCAAGAAAAACTTTTTTGATTTTAATGCAAACGTCTCCAAACTCCGTATTTACTAGTTTTTAATGCTTCTCCACAATTCTGCCAAATTTGGTCGAAATTGGACATCTATATGGTATAGCTGTCATACAAAAGTAGAGTCAGAAAAGTAGTCTTATTGGGAAAAACTTGTTTGTCCTTCAAATTAGTTAAAAAACGTACTGCAAGGGTATACAAACTTCGGCCGAGCCGAAGTTAACTATCCTCTATTTTTTTATTTGTATTTTATTATTATCAAAGATTAGTTAAACATTAACACCCAAAGATTCTCTATCTGCCCAAAAGGAACCCTTTTGCGATCATCAATCAAAGTCTTGATGTCTAAATAATGCAGCCCAAGAGCTGTTTGTCTGCCACAAAGGACTACCGCACTAATTAATACTGCCGCCAGTGAGATCGTGTCCAGCCACACACAAACACCATCGCCCAACTCGATCTTTCATCTCCACATCTAAGCTAAATAAAGTTATTAAGCCCTGCAGCCAGCACAGAAATGTTGCAGTGCCAAAATCCAAAAAAAGAAAAGAAAGGAAACAAGTAAGAAAGTGGGTCATGCCCGACTAATGCATACTCTGTACCTGCCAAAATTTAGACACCCTGACATTTTATTAACTTAAAGCACTTTAAGATCCGGCAGTTCCAACAAAAGGTGCAACGAAACTATTCACTCAGAAGATAAATATTAAAACTATTTGATATTACATTTTTTTTTCAGGTTTCGCCTACAAACAAAAATACCGGTTTGAAAAATCGATAGCTGTCCGTTTTTTTGTAGTCCAGTGTTAATATTATGAAAAGAATAACTTAATAAATGGTTATCTAGATGATTGAAATAGGGACGATAGCCAACGTTATTCTTCGTCGATATAACCAACTTCGGTTTAGTAGAACTAAAGCAATCATGTTCTTCAGGACCAAAAGCGGTATTTTGATATAGAATATATATTGCTTAACTAACATGGCTTGATCTGCCAAGCTATTTAAATTTTTTTTAAAAGTTCCTTTTAGTATAATATTGCGTTTTAATGTTTTATGTTTATTTTGTGCTTTTCTACTTCAGTTACTTCCTTCTGCTGCAACATCTACAAAGCGGTGTCGTCGACAATTATTTACCCTTGCTCAGAGACTATCATCAAATTTCTTTAAGTAATAGCGCATAAGGCAGCTACATAAGTAGAAAGAAATGTCAGCTTCAGTTTATGAAGCCTCTGCAATTTAACTTCAAAGTGGAAACTTTAAGTTTCCATACGTTTTTATCGTGACCATGTAGCTAAGTGAAAGGCTTGCCATATCAATATGCTGCTGGCTGTTACATTAACTTGCAATACTCAAACTCAATATGCTCTTCGTACCTTTGGTACTGTGTACAAAATACAAAAACCAGGAATACAAAACGAAAAGCCCAAAACGCAGCATGTGTTAAAATTATATAGAGAGTGCGTGTGCACAGCGGACCCCCCTAATGGAGCTTCAACTCCATCTCCACACAGCCAGTCGCACGAGCAGATCTCGCCAAATCTCTCTGGGCCAGAGTTAATAAAAAACACATAATTGCGTATGTTTTGGTTACGTTCCGTGCCAAGTCCCGCTTAAGTTCCTCCTATCACTCCCTCTCTCTCTATCTCTCTGTTCGACTCACTGGCTGGACTCAAGTGCGAAGTTCTGCGCAAACGCCAAGCGCCTGTGAAAATATGATTTTTGTTGCCACTTTGGAGGTCTTCATCATTTCTTTCCCATATTTTTTCTTCTTTTTTTTGTGAGTTGCCTGTGTTTCCATAAAAACTGACCCCATGGGCAGTGAAATTAAGTTGATTTTTAATGCAGTCATGGTGGGTAGGCTGAAATAAAACCAAAAACCTTAAAGTTATGTTCGTGCAATTTTTGTTATGAAATCTGGGAAGTAGCAAGTGAACTTTTACCAGATGGTGCAGGAAAATCCTGTTGAAAATCAAAGATTTCCCAGGGCTGAGCAATTTGGAAAAATTTCATTTAATTTCAGTAGGCCAGAAACCGGAAACTGTAGCTAAACTGTCTTGGTGTTTGGACTTTTTTTTGAATATTATTCACTGTGAACCCAACCTTAACCCGAACCGAAGTGATGCAAAATAACTGACCCAGAACCTGTTCAAAAACCAAGATCCAGTTTTGGTTCGACATAATGTGAAGGGGTGTGATATATCTGTGATAGGAAATGGATCATCGCGTCTGAATTTAATAGTGTTCAAAATTATTCAATTGTTGACTGTAAAATTTTTTTAATGCTAAATGGTTATAGTACTTAAAGACACTCGCAATGAGTTCTAATCAAAATTTCCAACAATATCCACTGCTCACTTATGGGCGGTAAATAATTATGTAATTTTGAAATCACAATAGCAATTTTCGCTTAAAAATTCGTAGAAATGTTTGAGTTAGTTTATTTGAAAGCTAAGAAATAGTACTTTGTGACCAAATCAAAATGAGTCCAAATACAAAGTGAAGACTCCCCACAAAATGTGCCTAAAAATTGAAAAAAGGTTGAGCAAATATTTTGATCAAAAATCAAGAAGTAATAAATCATTTATTCGCATCCACAGCACTGTATACAATTTTAAGGTCTGGTTTCAATACCATCTTGGTAATGTTTTTAGGGAACCCTATATCTTGTTTTAAATAAGAATTTTTTGCATATCGAGTTTCGAGTCCGCGGTTTTGGTCCCATTCTTGATGACTTTCGTACCGGCAACATCGGGAGCACTTGTGTATTACATGGTTAGGATTATGATGAGTTTCGTTAAGGCTGATTTTATTTATCGCATCATGACCGAAAACTGTTTCGATTTGGTTCTCAAAATTACTAATTTCATGTTTCTAAGAACTTTTTTAAAAATATAGTTCCTTATGAGGTGAATATTCAATTTTAAAGATTCTATCTAAAATCGGTTCATGACACGTTCGCGACGGAACAAAATATTACAGAATCGCTTCAAATAGCAAATATATGGTAAGAGTTATTGAAAGATCTAAGAAGGTTCCAAGGTTTGACAAGCTAAAGAACCGGTCTTTGAATCGAAACTTTGACTTTATATTGGTTTTTGCAGCCTTCTTTTACAAATTGGTCGATTTCCCTTCAATTAGTGCTATTCATTGGATAACAAATAATTAACCCAAAAAGGATTACTTCCGTGCAACATTTTTTTTTTCAGTCAACTTAATATTTCTGCTTCCCTCCGACTCGGCTACCCACAGTTTCCTCTTCTTGGGACGTCGCCATAATAAATTTCAACTTGTCTACACCTATTTTTACAAACATTTAAAAATTATTACACAGTCTTTTTCATTATGCCCCATCCAAAGGGAGAGAGCGGTCGCGCGCATCGCAGTCCCAGGGCCCAAAGTCCCCGCTGATGACCTTAAATTAAATGTGCAGCACATGAATTATGTAAGCTGTTTAATAAAGTGATTCCATTTGCATGCAAGAGCCCCGCACGCATGCGCAGCGGGCAGTCCCGTCCAGTGCCAGGGCAGGCAGCCTCAACAACTTACTCCAGTGGGCCCCGAAGCCGGAGACTTGGCGCTGATTGTCGCTTAATAAAAATGGTTATTGTGTTCGTTTTCGTTCAGTTTTCCCCCCGCCTCCTGCTCCGCCTTGTGGTAGATTGGGCTCGAGTCGGGGCTGTTTTATGTGTGGCTTTTGTAAGAATTATTAATGTAAATCTTTCATAATTTTCATAAGCTTGTGCGCGTGCTCAAGAATCCTTGGGTTCTCGACTCGGAACAATGATTTATGGCGCCATCTGCCTGGGCTTAGGTGGCATCCTGCTGAAGCTTACAGCTTTAAGCTCCCAAGCTTTTGGTGGGAGAGTTCATTTGAGTGAGTTGGCTCCACCCACGCCAGGCATTCATTTTGGTCGAAATGTGAACATGCGCAGTTTTTGGGCCCACAAGGGTTGTTTATGCTCCTTTAGGTAGTACAAGTACAAAATGAAGTTGCAGGAATGCGCCAAATGACAAAGTACATACTGACGTACACACACTCGCGTATGGTGCCTCCAATGGGAACGCCATTGAGAGTGGCCTGCTATTTTTATCTTCCCCCCAGCAACTTCAACTGCAGCAACTTGTTGATGAGCACGAAGACGACGATGATGAATGCAGCCACATCAACGTCATAAACAACAATAACTACACTGAGTGGACGGACAACTGGCAACTTCAAGCTCTGCTTCTGGTTGGCTGGCAGCCACTAAAATGCCAAGATGGCCGCTTGAGCCATTTGAGAGGCACTGCCATCTGCACTTAAACTTTCCATTTTGATGAGGCCGTTGCGTTGCGAATGATGCTCCAACTGTAGATGCTGCCCATGGTCCGAAGGGGATGCAACAAATTAAAGCAGAATAGAGCTTTGATAAACATATTTAGCACCCCTAAGATCCCTTCCATTGGTTATTTTACCAATTTTTTGTATCATTTGTAATGTTCTTGTGGGGACATTTGGTAAATTAAAGATCAATACTTTCATGCTTAACTACGGGAGACGAGCGGATAAAGGTCGAGCGACTCAGCCCATCGCCCTGATCAAAAATATATATTTAGTTCATGGGGTAGGAAATAAATGATTCTATGCACTCAAAAAATTCATTTGCCATTCATTTAGAAATTTGCCTTCAAACCGAACCGAATCGCTTATTCCGGCTGGTGAACCGAACTGGCTTCTTTTCAGAAATGCTGAACCGAACCGAAAACCACAAAGAAAACTGGTTCGGCTCGTTTCAGTTGTCTGACGAGGTATCATTCTGGCCAATGATACTTATTAATTTGGGAATTTGAATCGATTCCCTAAGATATTTATATACGACACTTCGATCGACCCTCTACATCCTTAGCGTTGCCGGATCCATATTAACTTAATGGATGACTTGACACAAATGTTACAACATGTAATCCTGTAAAGTCTTCTGCGAATATACCTGACTTCAATCTGCATTCTTTCCTCTGGTGGAGGGAATTTTCAATTTAATATTCTTTTCTAGCCGACATTCTCTGTTTTCTGCGTATTTGGACATTCATGTGAGGATTTTCAAGATGTTTAAATGGTTTATAAGAATTAAGTTATCAAAATCTGTGGAAAGTCACATTACGACAGATATCATAATTTTTCATAATGTGGATTTTTGAACCACTGAACCGAACCGAAGCTGCAGTACATTTTTTCTAAATTTAAAGAACATTTTTATACCCTTGCAAAGGGTATTATAATTTTGCCCAGAAGTTTGCAACGCACAGAAATATTCATTTCCGACCCCATTCACTATATATATTCTTGATCAGGGTGACGAGCTGAGTCGATTGAGCTTTGTCCGTCCGTCTGTCTGTCCGTCTGTCTGTTTCTACGCGAACTAGTCTCTCAGTTTTAAAGCTATCGAGCTGAAATTTTGCACAGAGTCTTCTTTTTGCTGCACACTACTAATATGTCGAAACCGACCGGATCGGATGACTATATCTCATAGCTCCCATAGGAACAATAGGTCGGAAAACTAGTTTTAGTATAAAAAACTTTTTTCTTTTAAATCGAAACGACTCCAAACTTTGTAATCGTAGGTTTTATATGTTTTTTTATAATTCCACCAAGTTTTATCAAAATCGGACAACTGTATGGTATAGCTGCCATACAAAAGATAGGTCTAAAAAATAGTCTTAGTTAGAAAAACTTTTTTGTTTTTAATGGTAGCATACTGTAATTTTGTATTTGTTTGTTTCTCGGGCTTTTACACAATTCTACAAGTTTTTGTCCAAGTCGGATGACTAAATCATATAGCTCCCATACGAACGATCAGTCGGAAAATGGGAAAAAGAGTATTTATTTGACAATATTTAAGCAAGCATTTGCAAGGGTATAAAAACTTCGGCACAGACGAAGTTAGCTTAGCTTTCTCGTTTCTAAATTTAAAGAACATTTTTTGTGTTGAGACAGTTTTTTCTTAAACTTAGCATAACCCGAAAATTTATTTTTTTTTAAATCAATGTATTAATTTAGGGTAATTTTTCAAGATGTTTTCCTAAACACTTTCTTTCGGCCCTTCCCGACTTCGATATCCCCGATACTCAGGGGAATAATAATGCATAATATGAGCATGATATCCATAAAAATTGTTGGAGTATCGCACGGACAATAGAAGTCCACATACCAAATTCTTCATAGCCCAAATCTATTTTATTATGTGCTTCCAACCCTGATTGTTAGGGCTGTTCTGCTCCACTGTGTGCTATGTGCGTGCTGCGGTTTGAAACAATTTTTAATTGTATTTTGTGCAAAGCAACGCCTCCTCCCATTGGATGTGCCACCCCTTAAGCAAAACCTCCTACCACATAAACTTGACAAGACCGCAGCGAGGCACATGGCTAGTAAGAGCAGTTGGAGGAGCAAACTTCGGCAGCGCTTGCATAGTTTAGACCGAAACATTCTCGGGATGCCAGTCGCGGCTGCGACGACGGCGTTGTTTGCCAGGAATTTTCATAGAAAGGCTCGCCCGGCATGCAGACGCGGGCTAAGCGAGAGCTTTGAGTAACCTCCAGCTCTACCACCACCCATGCTCAGCTTTTGTAGGTGGGCCATTTGCTGTTCCACAGTACGGTCTTCAATTTTCGGTTGTGCAATTAAAACTGAGAAATTTTCCCACACATCTCTCGGTCGGAGAGTCTGGGCGCGACCCTTGGAGCCTTTGCACTGATTTCTTTTTCATGTCGAAACTGCGTTGCATTGCACTGCACTGATTGGAGGGCCAGGCCGGAATTTTTCCCATACCCAGACCCTGGAGACCCTTTTTACCTTGTGCCACTTTGGCCCAGTGGAATGCCTCGAGTTATGTTTGCTATGTCGCCAGAGCAGATGGAGTGGCGATGTCAGCAGCAGCCGCAGCAGAAGCTGACTCGCGAAATTACTTCGATTAATTTTCGCTTAATTTTTATTTTTATTTCTTACTTTTGCCACGCCACAAATATTTCCACAACGTCATTTTGAGATATTTTGGCCATCGTTTCGAGTTAATTAAAAGCAACCAAAATCAACAACAACTAACCGAAAATTAACTAAATTATGGCTCGGACTGCGAGTGCAGTGTAACCCTGGGCAACACTCATTATCATGAATTTTTCCCATTTAATGAGCGCAAATTATTTTTGAGCGTTGCCGAATGGATATGTTAGAGAGCGGCTGGGCGGCACAATGTTGGGCAACCCTAAACCCCCCGAATCTAATTATGCTAATCAGAAGAGTAAAACCAATGGCCTGACCTGTGGAAAAACGACCCTCCGACTTAAGAATTTTTTTTTCAAATTTTGGGCAGAGGTTACAAGCTCAGATTAAGTGAAAGCGATTTAATTGAACCTTGAACTCTTTGGAAAGAAAGAACTAAAATACATTTGTCTTAGTTTATGTCAAGAGAACATAAGTTTCTCTAATTAATATACCCTTTCCTTCACTCCCATCCCCTAGATGCAAATCTAACAATAGCAACCCCTTCTGCTCATCAGGCATCAACCTTCAACACTTGCTCGGGCCAAATATATCATATTGTATGCTAATATCTGTGAAATTGATCTGATTTTAATTTCAGCATGATGCTGGAACTGGCTATCTCTGCTTCCTTTTCTATCTCACTCTCACGCTCTATCAGCAGGAATCCCTTACAGTTCAGTGAACATTTTTTCAACCCTTCCCCCTGTCCATTTTCAGCTGTCTGAGTCTGGTTGGTTTAATCCTTTTAGTAATTTATGCGCACTCCTTCGGCTGCTGCCGCTGCTGCCACTTACCGAACTAATCATTATGCCTCCTGCTCCTGGTGCGGCTGCCCCGCGTCACGTGTCCTGTCCTCCCATCATTGTTCCTTCGTTGTTGTTGTTGTTGGTTGGTTGTATTGTTTATTGTGACAATTCTTGTCAGCGGTCCAAGCAAATGTCAACGGCACATTGATGGATGTTCCGCCAGGGCCCAGAGGCAGAATCGAGAGCCACAACGAGAGACTGTGGCCGAAGCCACCGCCAGGTGATTCATGGCAATTGCATGCGGTGGATGGTCAAATGTGAATGTGTTGTTATTGTTGTGGTTTCTTTGTGGTCGCTGAGTGGCCGAGGAGGGGAGAGAGTTAAGGGGTAGAGCTGTTAACGGATCATGTTTAATGAGCATTAAGATTAACTGCACAAAAAGAGACACTCTCAATGTTATTACAAAATGGCATACCATCGGGTACAAACAGAAACCTTAAAACATAAAAGTTTAAATTGCAATGGAAACTTCGTAGCTGTAGTGGTTATCATGATGAGAAATGGGTGCCGCATTTACTCACAACTAGGGATCAGTTTGGAGTCGCTTGATAAGTAGCAATGGGTTCGGGATGCAAGAAAAGTCCACAAGAGTGAATAAAGAGCTTTGAACCACCGATTTGGTGCATTGCTTAGCGCTTGGTGCCCACATAACCACGATTTCGGTTCGGTTAATCTACCTGAATGACTAACCCACATACTAGTGACCACGGCTCAGCCCAAACCATAAGAGATAAGTACCTAAATTTGGCACAGTAATTTTATCCAATGCTGAAATCGGCTGTGCAAAAATCTGACGAGATATGTGGATAGATACAAAGCTATTGAAAACTTTTTTGGTTTTCAACTGATCAGGCTTAAACTGATTTTCAAATATTTATATATTTTATGTCAAAGTGTTCTTCCGAAAAATATACCCTTCTTGGTGGAAAATGGGTGGTCAAGGTTATGTAAGCGAAAGTGAAGTTCCCAGCTATTAGCTCAAATAGAATTTTTACAAGAAACAAGAAAGAAAGTCGGTCAAGCCCGACTATAACATACTCTGTACCAAGAAAATTTGTCTTTTGATCATAACTCGAAAACCGTTCATCCGATCTTCTTCATTTCTTTGGCGGATCGATAAGTTATCCTAATAACTAAATATGTCCAGAAGGAACAAGCCATCTATCTTCAAAACTGTGGGAGATATGACGTTTTTTCTAAATTGCGGGGGCGGGAGGGGGCGTGGCCAAAATTGAAAATAAGCTTGATCTGCCTGCAGACATAAGAAGCATATGTCCCATACATGTCAAACCTCTATCTCTTACCATCTCTAAGATCTGTGCGTTCATACGGACAGACGGACAGACGGACGGACGGACAGACGGTCAGACGGACATGGCTATATCGACTCGGCTGTTGATGCTGATCAAGAATTTATATACTTTATGGGGTCGGAGATGCTTCCTTCTGGATGTTACATACTTTTGCACAAACTTATAATACTCTATGTACCTTCGGTACAGAGTATAAAAATAAATTAACCCTTGGAAAAATCTACCCTTTCTACCAAAGTAAAAAAATGAGGGGCAGAGGCCCCGAATTCCCATCCCAGACAAGGTAAAGCTAAAAAAATAACTACTACTAATTTGTAAGTGTTTTTCAGAGAGAAAACACTTTGGTTGAACCAACAGGAGGAAAATGTAAAAAAATATATTAGGACCATTTATCTAAGAGGGGAGGAGAAAGGCGTTTTAGTGATGTCGCTTCCCTAACACTACCCCCTCTACTATCATATCCACTCTAAACATCTTGAAAAATTGCTTAACAGTTAAGAATAAAAAATAAGATTTTCTAAAATGTGGAAATAATTTTCTTAAAAAATCTAAAAGCTTAGAATTTTTTTTAATTATTTTTAAAATTTTAAAAAACTAAGAGATATATCTTTGGAGTACACCAGGGTACTAATGAATACAAGTTGCGGTTCAGTTGAGCAGCTGCAATAAACGGTTCGGATTGTTACGGATTGTTTCGGTTCAGGTCAGAGACGTCTTGCATCCCTGCAAACTTTACCTTGCCTGAAAATGGAGCTGAGGACCTTTGACAAAAACCGAACAGCGAATGATTTAATGGAAGTCACCATCGAACACAGAATGCCAGTAGAAATATAAGTTATCACTCAAAAACGATTAATTGATATATTTCCAATCATATCTTTTATCGCGTCTACCGAAATCTGTGTTTCACCTGATTAGATCAATCTCCGTGGTCAGAAAAGTCTCTTAATTAATTATATTTAACATCTAAATTACCTTTAATACATTATTCAAGTTTAAATTTCCTTTTTTACCTTCAAAATGCTTTCAAAAAAAGTACCTTAAACCCTCTAAGCAGCTTGCAACAAGTGTGTGTTTGGCTAAAGAATCCTTTGAAGTGTAACAAGAAGCAGAGCCAAAAGTCAAAGAGGGTTAAGTTCACATACACACACACACTCACGTAAAAAAGAAAAATGAAAGAAAAAAAAACTGCAGCCTAAACGACCCATATTCCGCCCACATCGTCATATTTTTGCTCCTCTGTTCAACTAGGAAGCCGCGCGAGAATCAATTGTCCTTGTCTTTGTTTTTTCCGCCCGCTCAGTAAATTAGCATACAACAAAAGAACGAAATGCAATAATTGGAGTCCTTCACGGAATAACAAGAACAACAACATTGAAGGAAGTGGAAGACACTGCACCAGTTTCACTTTTGTTGTTTTAACCCTTTGATGTTCAAATAGAAGTGGCACTCTGGTCCTGCGTCCTTGTTCCCTGGCCAAGTCAGCAGGTGTGGAGTGCAGGGGATGTTTTGGGGCGGGGGGGACAGTAGCGCTCTCTTTAATCATTGAAATGCAATTTCAATTTTTCTTTTATTACTTTGCTGGGTGTTAATTAGGCCGCAAAACATGGAACAAGTCTCGCATGCGAGAAATTTGACCAAGCAACCAGCCCTGCCTCAATATGTCCCAGTGTGCGTGTGCGTACGTGTGTGTCCTTTGATGTGTTTGTACTTTCGCCAGCCAGTCGCATCAAGTCACCCCCAAAAAGAAGAGAGGCGCCCTTACCCATACCTCCCCCCATCCAGGCAAACATCTCGTAATTCCCATCGTATGCTGCCTGCTGTTACAAGGATAACACGACAGGCACAGGAAAACGACGACGACGGCGCTGCTGCCGCTGCTTCAGAAGCTGCTTCTGTTTTAACAAATTGTCCAATTTTAATTTGCATTTAGAGGCTGTCGGACTCGGCTCACCTTTCATAGTTGCGCGACTCGTTCCGCTGACAGGACGCTCGTGTCCTGTGTATTCCGTGTGAGAACAAAATTGTGTGAACTATAAAATGTACTACAAATAAAAGACTTTTCAAAAATTTATAAATTTAAATACTGAAATCAGCGGGAAACTAAATGATTATTTAAACAAATTTTGTAAAAGTTGCTCAAAAATAATTCAATTGTTAAAGCAGTCTAAAATGTTTACTAAAAAATATCAAACAAAAACCTGTCAATATTTTGAGAACTTAGGTGATTATAGATCGTTTAGTCTTACTTATTATCAAGACAAGCAACTATTTTGAGACTTCATAAGCTGCAAAGCTCTGAAATTCTGCAGAAGGATCGGTCCCTTAAAAAGTCTAAGGTTCGGTTCTCGGACCGGGGCTTGTCCTTTTTGAGGTTTTGGTTCATGGATAAAAATATCGCTAGGAGATTTTTAAAAAAAAAATAAAGCAAATTTATGTTAAAAGTGATAAACACTGCTCAAATGGATTTCATTCAATATAGTTATGGCTCCTCTACCATGGTTTACAAATGTGCAATGTGCAAATGTGTTCTCATTCTGCAAATTTTGCTTTAAGTTAAAAGATGCATGCATGCATGTTATCACTAGTTTTTGTAAAAAACGCAGTAAGGTTTTTTCATTTCAGTTTGAAAAATGGGGATTTCTTGACATTTCGAAATAGGTGGGGTATTAAGAGAAACCCGTTTAAAAGCTAAAATTTTTTGTAAAATTCAAATAAATGTGGAGCAAAAAGGCAATCGACCAAAAAATCATGATTATAAAAGTCGGTAGTAAAATTATTAAGTGTAATCAGTTGATCTTTTGCTGTGTAGGGATGGGCTTGACGCCAGAGGATCAGTATTATTTTTGTATAAAGACCCTAAATCTATTGTGCCGAATAAACTTGGAAGTGCTGGATAGGAAATATTGACTACGACCAAATTTTGAAAATCGATTTGCATACAGACAGAGTTGTGCAAATCTTTCATTGGAAACAAAAAATGTTTTCTCACTAAGACCCATTTTTCTACGGATTTTCCCATGCAACTGTAGATATAGTCGTATGATTTTGACAATATTTTGCAAATCTGTTTCAGATCTTAAAATATTTTCAATGATAAAATTTAGTAACGCTTATATAGAAAACAGAAATGGTTAATAAAAAATATTTTTTGAAACCGACATCGGAATAGGTTTTATTGAGTAATGTTTATAGTGATTAATTGCTGAGTTTTTTTTAACTCCAATTTAATCATTATTTTTGAGTAATTAAAAAAATCAAAAAATAGTCATTGTAGTTTGATTTTAATAATAGAACTCATAATAATTACTGTCCCTGATATATAATACATATAGTTAGGACAAACTATAATACCCTATCCAAGGCTTAAGCAAAGGCTTTTTCTATGCACAAACGATAATAAAAATACAGAAATAAAAAATAGATTGTCAGCTACAGGGGTGAAGATCAGTTACATTTTGACTTTGACTCTTAAGTAACAGCAAACTACAACAAATTTTTATACTCTGTACCGTAGGTACATAGAGTATTCTAAGTTTGTGCAAAAGTATGTAACATCCAGAAGGAAGCATATTCTTGATCAGCATCAACAGCCGAGTCGATATAGCCATGTCCGTCTGTCCGTCCGTCCGTCTGTCCGTCTGTCCGTCTGTCTGTCCGTATGAACGCACAGATCTCAGAGATGGTAAGAGATAGAGGTTTGACATGTATGGGACATATGCTTCTTATGTCTGCAGGCAGATCAAGTTTATTTTCAATTTTGGCCACGCCCCCTCCCGCCCCCGCAATATGGAAAAAACGTCATATCTCCCACAGTTTTGAAGATAGATGGCTTGTTCCTTCTGGACATATTTAGTTATTAGGATAACTTATCGATCCGCCAAAGGAATGAAGAAGATCGGATGAACGGTTTTCGAGTTATGATCAAAAGACAAATTTTCTAGGTACAGAGTATGTTATAGTCGCGCTTGACCGACTTTCTTTCTTGTTTATTTTCCATTTGGCTCAAACTAGTGAATATCCGCATTATAATGCTAACTATATTTACAATTTCTTTCATATATTTTTAACATATTCTGCACCTATATGAGGTGTCCTTTCCTACCTACTTGACTAGTGTGATTTGAATCGGAATTTTACGAGACTACCAAATGATATTTTTACCCAATGATTTGAGGTCCCGACTGTAAATATAGTCAGATTTCTTCTACTCGGGTTAATATCCCGATTTTCAGATAGCTAAAGCTAAGTCCCACACATAAGTGCATTTACCACAAAAACAACTGCAAGAACGAATATAAGCTTCCCTAACACAAACGATCAACGAATCGAACCAGAAAAAGAAACCCACCCAGAAACAGAAGCCGAGTCGAGTAAAGTTTTGTGTAAGACAAAGAGGAAAAAAATAAATTGCTGTTCAGACGGCCAATCAGACAAGCCCAGTGTAGCAAAACGATTGTAAATAAAATACAACAACAAAAAATAATAAATAAATAAAAGAATGTAACAACAGAAAAAACAATACCAGAAAAGGAAAAAATACCAACTGGCTTAGAGGCCCCCCAGCCAGTAGCCAGTCGGAGAGCCAGTTGAACCTCAGCGCAGAATGTGAATGTTTATGAGCGAGTTTTAGTCATGGCCTAAGCAGCGAGAAAGGAAGTAGGAGAAGTGAAAGAAAGCCTAAATGGAATCGTGTTACAACACAATTAAATAATCAGTGAAGTGGAAAACAATTAATATTTACAATCTCTTTACTTTTGAATTAACTAGAAACCAAACCCAAACATAAATATTTCCAATGTGCTCAACAAAATGTTTCCCGATGCCTGGCCCCAGCAAACCCTTGCCAAACCAAGCCAATCGTTTAATAAAAATGTTTTACAATTAAAAACCTACCTACAATTGTATGAAAATTTATGCAAATCAAAGCCAAGCGATGATGACTGGGTGGCAGCAACAACAACAACCACCAACAGGAAGAGGCAACACCAATTTGGTGCTGAACAATTTGCATTTAATTGTTGTGATTATCTTGGCCTGTTGCACACGCTGGTAAGTTGACTTGTATGGTGTATCTTAGCCAAGACGTGTAAAATAGCCTGTCAACAAATTAACTCAACACTCGTGAGCTCATTACCTGCCCTATCCATGTTATGCTCCTCGCTTCTGGGGCTAAAGTTAATTAATTAAAACGACAAACTATGAAAAACAGATTAATCAATTGCCTGGCCGAGGCAGGAAGGGAGAGATAGCTGTCTGCTTAAAGGTGTTGGCATAATTAATATTGATCTCGTAGATAGAAGTGGAGCGAAATGTTAACCTCAAACTGAGAGGTGTATGCGTGTTCTGGGTAATGGCTATTTCGTTATGTGACAGAAAGTGCTTGTTGTGGATTGAATGAACATTTTAGCTGAGCTGTAAAGTAATTACTTCAGTTTAAAATTGCTGTGTTGGTATTCAAAAAGTCGGTTTCAAGATTCTCCAAAGCTGTATTTTTACTTGTCGAGATCGCAAATGAGATGGGCAAAATATACCTCCATTTACTGTGAGAACTCAAATAGCCTACTTCCCATGCATCTTCTCAAAAAAGTGAAAATTCAGCTTAAGTAAAATTTTCTAGCATAGATCCAGTCAATTTTATTGGAGAAACCCACTACTCAGATAAAAATAATGGTATGATCTGGGGCTCAATGTTATACATTTTCATATCAATATTAAGCCGATATGATATTAAATAAATAAAATATTAAACAGCAATATTCGAATGTATAAAATTAATAGTTTAAGATCAGTTTAAGATAATAATGTAATTTTCCTATTTTTATTCCCTTGCAGAGGGTATATTGAAATTGTCCAGATGTTTGTAACGCATAGAATGAAGCATTTCCGATCACATAAAGTATATATATTCTTAATCAGCATGACGAGCTGAGTCGATATAGCCATGTCCGTCTGTCCGTCTGTTTCTATGCTATCTCCTCCGTCAGTTTTAAAGCTATCGCCACCAAACTTTGCACGAAGACTTCTGGTCCAAATCCGCTGCACATTTGTCGGAACCGGCCATATCGGATGACTAAAACATATAGCTGCCATAGGAACGATCGGTCGAAAAACTAGTTCTAGTGAGAAAAACTTTTTTGTTTTTTATGCAATCGTCTCCAAACTCAGTATTTAATAGTTTTTAATACTTCTCCATAATTCTGCCAAATTTGGTCGAAATCGGACATCTATATAGTATAGCTGTCATACAAAAGTAGAGTCAGAAAAGTAGTCTTATTGGGAAAAACTTGTTTGTTATCAGTGGACATGCCTTTAAATTAGTTAAAAAACGTGCTGCAAGGGTATACAAACTTCGGCCGAGCCGAAGTAAACTTTCCTCTATTTTTTCTTTTATTTTCCTTGAAGTGCAATGAAGATACTAGTTTGGTTTTACAAAATATCAAATTAGCCCGCCCATATCAAAATGCTATGGATCTTATTCTTTTCTGTGTAGAGGTCTGGTCATTTCACAGAATAGTTAACAGCGGCCGAAAATTAAAGTGTTAAATATACAATTATTCTTTCCACAAAATACTGAAAAATTGTACAAATTTTTTAAATGGCTTTTTCACGTATTATGAAGACATTGAAAATCGAGTTAACATCTCAATTTCGATCTCGCCAGATCGGTTGTGTGTGTGCAGCAAGCAGACTCTTAAGACGGCTTCAGGCCTAGAGTTAGAGTTTTGGTGCATTAAAATGAATGCCAAGAACTAGAATTGTTGCTAAATATTCAAACAATTTTTCGTATATTGTTCCTTATCATGTTACTTGACCACACAACAAAATGGCCGCCTCAGTGTTAGACGCACCACTAAATCGCCATTTTGAATACACTCACAAACAAAAACTTGGCATCAGCTTCCGTAGCCAACATTCTTCATCTTCTTTCTGTTTTACTGACTGCAATCCAGGCTCAGGCCCAAATCCAGACACACACAATTGAGTTGCAGGGTGGTCCCTGGTACTCAAGTTTTATAATGCGCCTGGGCGCTGTCAATCCGAGTCTCAGTGCGCAGTCAGGCGGAGCAAGGCAGGGCAAAGGCTGCCTGACTGGTTGCCTTGCCTAGTAGTTGCAGCTTGTTAATCTCCTTGTTGTTGTTGTTGTTGCAGTTGCTGTACGGGGTTGTCAACATGCTTTTTTTTTGCTTGTTGACAACAACAACGTTGCCGATGCCGATGCTGATGCCAATGCAGATGCAGCCAACTCGAGACTGCAGGCTGAAGTGCAGCCTGCAATTCGTCGTAGTTGCAACGTCATAATTGCCACGCATAATGAGGCTGAAGCGCTGGGGCAGGAGTTGCGAGTCAGGTGCCACACCAGTTCGTGCCACCAATTTGTGTTTGAAATGCAAATGAATTGCTCACAGGCAGCCACGCCTCCAACCAGCTCCATTTAATTGGGTGCATCAACCAGAAGTGTTGCAGGATTCACACGTTCAAGTGGCCTGTTCTACACGGCGTATGCGCAACGTATACGGAACTTTTTTTTGTTCATATGAAAAAATGTTTACCCGCTGCTAACTTGGCAGTCGCTAAAGTGGAAGAACAAGGCGGAAAATGGCACAGAATTGGATTGGGTTCGGGACTTGAGTTGCCTTTGAAATGGTTGAAATATTCCCAAATCTAACAGCAAAATTATTACTTGAAGTTCGACTTTGGATTGTAAAGTCCCATTGAGAATATACTTCAACTGCCTGCAAACCTAACTCGGAAACAGGGTAAAAGGCTTTTTCAACATGTCCTTTGATATAGATCGAGTAAACATATACCTTATAAGGTCAAAGATAATTAACCAACTTAAAATTAATTATTGAATATGAAGATACAAATCTCAAAACCCCTCACAGTGGTACTGAGGCCAACTCTTACATTAATCATCACATAGAATTTGGTAGAAAAACTTTTTGGAATTGATTACACAAACCGCAGCTGGGCAATTAAACCCTCAAAAAAAAAAACTTAACCCAAAATTTGCCATTAACCTTGAGTTTCGAATACCAAAACCGCAATTTAATTTCAGTTTATTTTGAGAAATTAAATTAGCCTTCGTTTTACTGTTTTTTCTTCTTTTTTTTGGTGGGGCAGATTTTAATCAAATCAACACGCGAAAACCAACAGACTGACAGTAGCAAAAATACAATTTTCTGAGCTGTCATAAATCTTGGTGTCATGAGTCATGGCAGAGGAGAGCGAAGAAGTTTCCAAAAATATGTGAGTCTTAGACAAAGAAGAATTTCTACTCCATAAACTCTCATTGAACCCATTTAGAGAACGCGCCAAGGCATTCAAGGTCAGCGCAGCGAGGTGTTCTGCTGTGGCTAAGATGATGATGCAGATAGGCAGACGAGTTTTTTTTAGTTTTTTTTTTTTAACAACTTCATCAAGCCGTTGCCACATCGCAGTTGGCATCGCATCGCATCGTTGATCTACGACACGCAGGCTTTTTGGCCAGTGCATACCCGGGCGTATACGTGATGGCGAGCTGCTGGCGTCTGCAAATATGTATTTTCTTTATGTCTCAGCGGGGTTAATTGTGGCACGTAAGCTCAACTCAAATGTAGAAACGTGCCATTTTCACACACGTCCTACGGTTCACAAAGATCCTCATCTGAATTGTGTACATCATTTGTATGCCATTCACGAAGATGCAAGGGAAGACGGTTTAGCTGGTGTCTCTACATAGAGAAAGAGAGAGAGAGAATAAGAGAGATTTCCGCTCTACAGTACACCCAAATTTGTAATACTATTAACTTAATTAGTCGCTGTCTCTGGCTGGTAGGATAACCAGTATAGTTGTTTTGGCCAAAGCCAAGCCAAGTACCTGTATCCACCTCCAATACTTCTTGTAATGAATTGTTCTTTAAGCTTTTTATGTGTGAATCAATGTGATATTTTTCGGAATATTTTAAGACTGAAGCTGAAGCTGCCTGAATTTGTTCAGCATTTTAAGCTCAGTCCCAATTCTAAAACCTGTTTTTTTGGAGCCAAGAAACCAAAAATGTTGACCTTACAACAAAAACAGCAATAATAATGTCTGAACCACGGTTCGAACCTGAACCTGGGTTTAGCGACCTTTCGAACCATTCCTGATTCTTTCGAGGTTTGCAGCCCTGATTAGGACTTCACCTCCAAGTCGATAAGGACAATCAATTCTATACACGAAGTAGTTATCTGTCGAGATTTCGGAATTATCAAAATCAGGATAGAGTGACAAGAAGCATGTGCAAAAGTGGCACTATTGCTATATTATAAGCTGAGCTCAACCCTCAGACATTTCGAAAGCCAATTGAGAAGGGAATGAGTTTTTCAAATCATCAAAAAGATTATTTGTCCAATAAGGCTTATTAAGGTGGTCTATAAACCAAAGAGCTTTTGTGTGCTCTGTCCCACTTACACAAATATGACCAACTTATGCATGGGATGTTTAAAACGTCTTACCAATATTACAAAGAATGCCAAATGAATTACAAAACTTTTAAAGATATATTTCTCAGTTGTTTCAAAAGTGATATCTATAATTTGATTTTTTTTAGAGTGTATAAACTGCTGATAAAAAAGGTCTAAGCTTTCTTTTGATCTCATTACTCTTACACTTCCGTAGCCCCATTCCTTGGGCTTATCCGCAACACTCTCAGGCAAAATGCATTTTAATTGGCTGACATTTGTGGCGATAGCTGCTGCTGCAGCCAGACATCTTCTCCAGATAAAGAATTTAAACTGATGCACATTTTGTTAACAGCTTTATAAAGCATCTGGCAGGCTTTTAGTTTGGTCATTGCCTCATTGGCCTTACCATTTCGCCGACTTCAATAAAAACGAAACACTGATAAGCAACAAAGTGAAGGAAGAGCAGGCCGACGGGCTGAGTCATTCCCAACCCAGTCCAGTCCAGTCCTGTGCTGACCGTCTGTCTGCGTATTTCACGCGATGCAATTGATTCGCTTATAAAATTTATCGATCTGTGTTCCCTATAAGGTCTAAAGCGACATGCGTCTTATCACAGTTTCTCCGATAAAAGTCCAACTCATTTCGATTTCATAATTTACAAACGAACAGAAACAATTTGCAGTTTGTTTCTCACGCTTCGGTTTAGTTTGGAGTATTGTGGAGTTCCATTGAAATGCCATAAAATGTTTGAGGCTTCAACAGGCGCCGCCAAAAGCCAAAATCTTTTACTCTTGTTGGTCTGCCAAACGGTAGCCCAGGCATAAATCAAGGATTTTTTTTCAACGAACTATATCAAATCTGTGCTTAGGCCAAATCATGTTTCCCACACACACTCATAGAGATAAATAGGTGGAGGGGGCAGAGAGAGAAGCATTTTTTGACAGGGTAGAAAACTTTTGTTACGCTGGAGACATTCCTCAACCGCTTAGAGGAGTCCCCCCCAGCAACAGCTAGGAATGCCTTTGATCTAAGCCGACAACAACTGAACAGGGTGACTTGGTCAGCAGGCTGCGGCTTAAAGCAACACAAAATAAAATATTTGCATCGAGTTGGGGTAATTAAATCAAATTATCACATTTTATGTTTAAGTAATTAAATGAACAAACATATTTCAAGAAGTAAAAGTCAACAACAAATAATAAGCAATGTGTCATGGAAGCCGCAGCTGCATAGCCAAGCAATACAAAGTTTTGTAAAATTTGTCCAGGTCGTCGATTTGTATTGTATTTAACTAACAACCAAATAATATCTGAATATTAATCGAATTATTCAGCAAATTTCAACAAAACGGGAGCCTCTCAAAAAAAAACAATTATTTTTTTCCGCGTTTAGTCATTTAGAAAATAAAAACGCAGGCTCTTAAAACATATTTATTCGTTCTTGAATTGTCAGGAATTTCGCTCTTGAAATCGAGCCAAATTCGTTCTGAGTATAGTGGAATGCAAGGGGACTGAGATAGAGATACAGAGAGGAGAGCAAGCTAATTTGAGAGAACAAAGCGTTAAACTCGCTCTCTAAGCTTTGTTTTTTAAGGGAGCGGGGAAGCTATCGAGCGAAGAGCGCAATTGATTTTTGCACTCATGTTGCTTTGGAATTCCCAACCCATTAAGGCATTGCTGACATGGAGAGACGGCTGTTCGACTGACAGGCAGAGACTGAAGCTGCTTTGAGGTGTTGTGTATTACTCGAGCCGGCTACAACCTGCAACTAGTTTTCCATTGAACAAATTTCAACAAAATGGAAAAAAAACTGATTTTATATTGTTGTATGATGGGAATCTGTGAAGCTATTGATTTAAGAGTAAGCGATCTTACACCTTAATTCAGATTAGCTCTTGATAATAGGAAGAACATTCTCACTTTTTGATAATGCTGTATGCTCTTGATTCAAGAACGAGCAATCTTGAATTTGAGCACTTGGCAAAACGGGGATCAAATATTCATACATGGATTAAAAATTTCACTCTTGGATCAAGAATTTTCATTCGAACTTCTTCTTCAAAAATTTTAAGGCATTGTCATCCACCTCGGGAAAGAACTTTCCATATTATCTTTCATAGTGAACCAAGGTCTGTGCAAAATCTTACATCCATAATGTCGTCATAATGCGGATTGATAATCAGTCTTTCATCTGTCAGTCGGGCCAAGGGATTTATATATAACAAATAAAATTGCTAAATCTGCGAAATAAGTATATCTGATGGACAGCGCTATCTAGATATTAAGTAACCGCACCTAATTTATGTAGCCATGTAAAATTTCATTAAGCTTGAAAATCATCTTATTTTAGGCTCTATGGGCTACCCGATGGTCGTGCCACCTGCCGTTCAGTGCCTGGTCTAACCAAAGATCAGGTGGAGCTGTGCTACAAGGCAAGTGATGTGACTGCAGCGGCACTGGAAGGACTTGATATGGCCATACGTGAATGCCAAATACAGGTGGGCGTGGGATACAAAAATTATTTGTAAGTCTCACAGACTATTTAATTCTTCTATGAAAACAGTTTCAATGGCACCGCTGGAACTGCTCATCACTGAGCACAAAGAGTCGCAATCCGCATGCTTCCAATCTGTTGAAGAAAGGTAGGTTACGTTCCGTTCCCATCCTCAGCTTACTAAGTAACTAACTAAAGTAGCCTGGCTGCCTGGCTGAGAGAGCCATTAAGCTGACACTAAAATGTGCAGTAAGCGTGGCTCAGCTTTCACGCAAACAAAATCGCTTTATGGCCAACGGCAACTGCAACTGCAAACTGTCAACGGGTTTTTTTCTTTATTTTTGCCTGAGGTAAGAGGAGCACCTATACGAATGGTGGCCCACACGCAAACCAAAGTCTAATTAAAAATTTTGCCATTTGGTCAAGCAGGCAAATGTCCCAAGCTATTAGTTGGGCGGCATAGCGAAGCTAACTTAGTTTCTAATGTGTCTCGAATTTCATGGTAAGTAAGAGTGTTGGCGGACCTGAGGACGCACCCTACATACATATGGGCGTATGTATGTCTGTCATAGCCTAGTGCACAACGGCGGACTTTGATATCTTAATCTGTGGTCCAGGCATTGTGTTACCCAAAGACGGCGTGTGCCGGCATATGTATATGACGGAATGGTTGGAACAACAACGAAGCTACTACAAAAGAGACATGCCGCATTCTAAGCTCCGCTTTTGTTTGTTAAACTCAACAAGTAGCGGTAACTGTGATCACAAGGCGCCGATACCAAAAGCTGAGAACTACTGTTATGAGCCATTGAGATGGAGA
This sequence comes from Lordiphosa fenestrarum, assembly GCA_035044985.1. NCBI lineage: Eukaryota > Metazoa > Arthropoda > Insecta > Diptera > Drosophilidae > Lordiphosa > Lordiphosa fenestrarum. The sequence continues at coordinate 1,273,536 of JAWNNO010002651.1, read as the reverse complement.
GATACTCGTACTTGACAGATGAAGTGGTAGGATGTTTTAGTATTTAACTACAATAAATGGTTCGATTTCACTTTAAGTCAGCAGCCAATAGCTGGCGAAGGAGACCGGTTCTATTGAAAGAAAAGCTCTTTTAACTATTTGAGCACTTTCGTATTTTCTCCCAGGAAAACACAAATTCCCTTCACAACTTAAACAAATTTCTTGTGGATTTTGCCTCGTTTAGGCCATATAATCACATTAATGCAAGCGACAACAATGTTAACTCTCAAACTGAGTCTGATTGTGAGTCTTGTTATGGCCTCATCCATAACCATGTCCGCGTCGATCCCATGGTCGTCGTCCGCGGGTCGTCGATTCGTTTGTCGTCTCCTCGAAAATGTCGTCTTTGCTGTCGTTGGCAGCGGTCGCGGCAGCATCCGTCAACTGAGATAACAATTTTTTAAATTGAAATTGAATGAAGTGGTTTGCTTACAATATAATTTATACGATGAATGCAAATAAATTACGCCCAGAGCTGGAGTGAGGCCGGACCCATCCCCATCCTTTACCTTCCCTTTCGACTGGCTTCGGCTACTGTTATTGAAATTTGTGAGAAATCTTTTGAACATTTTCAGCTTCTGGCTGGTGAAGTATATCGTTTGCATCTTGCATTTGCAAGACGCCGCCATTTTGACCCATTCCCATTCCCATGGCCAATTGGCATTCCCCATTTCCATTGTTTTGGCATTTTTACAGCAATTGTATGACGCATAATTTAACTAATGAAGCGCAGAACAGAACATTTTCAACTAAGTAGAACACGGCTGAGTGACCATGTGAGTCTGTCTTAAAAACAATGGTTATAATTTAAGCCATAAGAATTATATATTTCTCAATCAAAAAAATCGAACCCGAAATTCGGACTTTCAGATTACTGTAAACGGAACCTTATCAGAAATTAAAGCTAATCCCGAACCTGTTCCGAACCTAAAATATCGGTTCGGCATAAAAAAAATAATGGACATCAGAAATTTGACTTGAATTTGATTTGTTTAGTTTTTAGGTCGATTGTGATTTTTAGAGCGCATAGCACACAAAAATGATTGAAATTGTAGAACTCATGGACTGTACCAAGATTCGAACCAAAACCCTCTCCCAAACCCGGCCTCGCACCCTAAATTTACGAACCGGAGATACGAATATTTTTTTTTGGTTTGCAGTCCTGATAAAAATATAAGGTCACTTTTCTTTAACGTACGTAATGTCGTAATGCCAGATTAAGCTTTCAAACAGCGTGCATCAGTTGGTAGAACGTCGCCTAAGAACGTGGAGGTTGTGAGTTCGAGTCCCACTGTAGGCGAATACATTTTTCATTAAAAAAAATCCTGTCAATAAACCTTTTAAGACCAACAAACACATATCATTATTTTACACATGTAGCCTTAAATTAATAGGCCTTAAATTAATATTAATAGAAGTCAGCCAATAGTTTTTAAAAAATTGTATTTTATTCGAAAAATGTGCTCCAAATAAAGATAAACGAAATTTATTTGTTGAAAACTTTAAAGGAAAATCTGTCAGCTGCCAATTTGAAAGAAGTTTGAAAAACCCATATACAGGAATCATTTAATAATCTCAAGGCTTAAAGCCACAAAATCTAAAATAATTCCATTACAGCAGATAATATGCAAATTATTTTCGATTTGACCATAATCTTAGCTGCCCCATCAAGTGCACAAAAAACAGTCACAAGACCAAGACGAGGCGGGTTAAAGTTAACAAACACAATGCCAAACCATAAATCTCCAAGTGCATGCCACACCAGCAGCCAGTCAGCCAGCTTCCAAGTAACTCTCGACTAGCACAGCCTTCAGCGAATATGGTAAGCCCGGGCTTATGTCAGTGACATGTCTCTGAAGATCGCTCGTACGAACGTTCGTTCGCTCGTTGGTTCATTCGTGCGTCCATTAAATAAGGAAGGAAACACTGCACATAACGAGAGTCAATATTGACAGCCAACAGACTTATAAGGGCAGCCAGCCGGAGGGATTGTCGAGAGATCTTTTGGTCGGCCAAGTGAAACGAAACAAATCAAGTCGCCCCGAGGCACAATGACTGACAATCGAACCAAGCTGGGGACAGGTCAACTATTTTGCATACATACTCGCATCTACTATAACTTATGTGCACCTCGTCGAATGTTGATCGTTCGCTCTTGCTCACGGTGGGCATAAAGCGTTAAAAAATGGATATTTTTTGAAGAAATCTAAAATTCACTCAAAAACAACAGTCAAAATGTTCTTTCTTCCAATCAATGGTACTTTATGATGAGGTGGAGAACCATCGATAGTCGTTTATTTTTTCCAAACCATCGATAGTTCGATTTCCTGTCATCGATTTGTGCTGGTGAACAAGTCCATTGTTTTGGGCCTTCAAAATTATGCTTTAGTTCAATATTATCTAAATGTTTATGGTATTAGAATACATCTAAAAGGCTAAATATTTTTATTGAAAACAAGCTATCGAAAACTATCGATAGTGTTGGACTACCATCGATGGTGACTCTATAGTACCATAGATAGTTCTCCACACCCACTGCATAAGAGCTACAAAAATTGGAAGATAAATTTGGAAATAAAATAAATTAATATTTTCTTAAATTCTGGAACTCAAAATGTATTCTCACTTTTAAAACATTTCGACTAGAATTATGTTTATATTTCAGAATATAATATAAGCCGTTGGTATCTTACTTTTCACCTGCAATCCTTGCTTCCTGCCCACCGTGTCTCGCTTTACTCGTTGTTGTTGTTGCGGCTACTTCGCCATGCATTATTGTCAATCAAGTGCGGGGTAGTAAAAGGATTACCAGATCGTCGACGATCGACGACCTTTATCTTTGGGGCCCTCTGTGACAACAAGCGAGCGACGTATGTCGCAAACAATTACTTGGGATTGCAGTGGACAAAGAGAGAGACATGGTTGCCAAAGAGGTGGGGGGCACGACCTGCTTTGCCAATTTATGCAGGCACGGTGGAGCCCCCAAATGGCCATGATGTGATTTGGTTTTCGCTTAAAACAAAGCGTGCATAAATCAAGCTGGCAATCCGCTGGCCAGATCTGACACCGGACAGGGGCGGGCTACCGCCTACTGCTACTACTCGGACTGCCTGTGATGCCTTGATGGATGGCGTCTTAATCGTCAATCAAATGCATTGCACTTGCAGTTTTGTGATCGATTCATCGCATCATCGCATCGATTGTACGACTTGTCACAATCATTGACATTTGCATTCGTGCGTGCATCCCAGTCCCAGCCCCTCCCAGCCAGTGAGTGAGTGACGTACCTGGACTTGGACTTGCCTGACTGATTGTTTGACAGCTGAAGCTGAGCTGAGAGTCACATTGACATATGTACTGTGTCACAGGATCCACATTTGGATCGCTGACAATTTGCATGTCAATTGTTTGACAAATGTTGCCAACTTTGGCCCACTCAATGCCGTTGGTTGTCGGGAGTGATTAATGTCTGGTTTGGATTTTGACAGCCATTAGACAGCGGGACTGAAACCTCATAGGAATTATGTAGAAATGTAATAATCAAAATCTCGCGCCTTGTTTGGTTCCAAATGGTAGCATGAACCTTGCTATGTTTGAGCTTAAAAGTTATGCAAATCAGAATCAAAAAAGGACAAGGAGTTAAACTCTCTAAATGGGTGGGAGCTTGTTGGATAATTCGGATAATTTCGCATCATTAAAAGTCAAAATCATGATCATGACCATAAACAGTCACAGTTTTTGGACATGTCCAGTTCATGACAAAAGCCAAATGCCGCCCGATTCCCTTGACGGCAACTTCGATCACTTCGAATGCAGGCGTTAAAAATCACACCGCATAACTCTTGCATCACAGCATTTCCCCAGGGACCAACCGACACAGCAAATCCAAATCTCATTTAGAATTCTTTCTGTCTTCTAGGTTATCGCGAAAGCGCCTTCGCCTTTGCCATTTCAGCAGCCGGGGTGGCCCACAGTGTGGCTCGCGCCTGCAGTCAAGGTCGTTTGATGTCCTGCGGCTGTGATCCGACCATAAATCGCAAGACTCTCAATAAGAATCTACGCCAATCGTTGGATAAGGAGAAAAAGCAATTTCTGCAATATTTGGAAACAAACCAAATTCTAACACCTGAGGAAGAGAAGAAATATGAACGCTCAAAGATTGCAAGTCGCTGGAAATGGGGTGGCTGTTCGCACAATATGGACTTTGGAGTGGAGTACTCGAAGCTATTTTTGGATTGTCGAGAGAAGGCGGGAGATATACAGTCGAAAATAAATTTACATAACAACCATGCGGGAAGAATGGTAAGTGGATGAAATTTTCAGAAAATTATGGTAAAAAGTTATTCTAAATAAATAATTCAATGTAAAAGATTGTATGTTAGAACATGATTGACTCTCCTAATTGGCGTCTAATAGCTGAACCAGCTTTCGCAATACTCTCTCTAATTGGCTGAACCGACCTTCACAAAATAATAACATTGAATTCATGTCGATCAGGAACGAATCACAGACTATGTGCCAAATCTGTGAACAGATTTGAAAGCGACTAAAAACGGTTCAAAAATAATTCAGAGTCATGAATCCAAAATTATTGAAGCTAAGAACTAGAAATTTGGTGTGTAGGTTATTAGGAAGAATTTAGTTATTATACATGTTCCGAACCAGTCGGCTGAACCGGTTCAATAGTGGTTTAAGGCCATGTTTTAGAAATTATTTAAGCTAGGATCATGAAACTTGGTCTGAAGATTGGCACAGGTCTTAAATTGGATCAAAAATGAATCAAAGCCTTATCTCAGATATTGGAAGCATGAAGTTAGATATTTTCCCTATTTCGAATCCTGAAAATATAATGCTCATAATGCAAAGCACCCTATTATGCACCAAACATCCTTTAATCACTTATTCTATTCCAATTTTCAGGCGGTTTCCAATAACATGGAGTTCCGCTGCAAATGTCATGGCATGTCCGGCAGTTGCCAGCTGAAGACCTGCTGGAAATCAGCCCCTGATTTTCATGTTGTGGGCAAAGTGATCAAACATCAATTTCGCAAGGCCATACTGGTGGATCAATCGAATCTCGGCAACGGGGAACCTGTTGTAGTTCTAAAGAGAGCACGCAATAAAAAGTCTAATGGAGGAGATGGCGGCAATGGCGGAGATGCCGCCGATACGTCTGGCACGCTGCATGTGGGTCGTGACCAGACCAGACATGAAGAGCTGGGTATGGAACGAGGTGGCGGTGGTGGTGGTGGCAGCGGTTCTGGTGGCTCCCGACAACCCAACACTGATAAGAATGCGGCGCGAATGGCACGTCGACTGGAGACATCGCTTTTTTACTATCAACGTTCGCCAAATTTTTGCGAACGAGATGTGGGAGCGGATATACAGGGTGAGTAAGGATATATGATTAGTGGTAGATTTTTGAAGTTCAAGATAATGGCTGCATTCAGCAGAGCTATTGTGATCAGTATTACCTATTCTTCCTCTTAATTGTATACCATGCTGATCAAAGAGATCTACTGAACTAATTTCCATTAATTAGAATCGTATTTTGTTAACTATCTTTTTCACCACCAAATGATGTGCTCAATTTGCTGGCATCTATCTAATTAAAACTGATTTATGGCTTATGTCAGCATGCAATAAATTTGATTTTTGTCTAATAAATAAATCACAAATGCAAATTAACAGCAGCAACAGCGGCAGCAACAAAAAACAAAAAAAAAACAGCCATTTATAAGCCAACTACCAAAACATGCCACATAACTCAAAAAAAAATGCGCTTGCGCACACGGCACGTTCAACATCCACGTCCACGTCTGCGACGACATCCAACTGCCACTTGCAATTTTCGTAAGCCATTTTGCTGTTGACACATTTGCAAATTATCTAAGCTACTACAGCTTCGCTCAGCTAGGCACCACTTTAAAGTGTTAATTACGAAGCAAATTTATAATTAATCGTTGGACAGAGCTACCGCGAGACGTGGACCCAACCCACCACCGCCAACAACAACCAACACCTCTCTACCTCTCTAGCACTCTAGTTGGAGGCTTGATTCATGTGCAAAAATGATGGCAATTAACGTGGGCAATTATGATACTTTGTTTATGGATTAGCTTAATTGTTTATTTATGGATTTTTAATAGTCACAAGTTGTAAGATAAAGTGAAACAATAGGGCATTTGATTGTAAGTAGTCATTGAAATTGAATTAAAGCTTAGCCACAGGGCAGCATCTATTGCACTGTTTATATACATCTAAAATTCATGATAAATGCCCTACAAAGTATGCAGTCGTTATTTGCTTCCTGTCTATGTGAACGGTCCTGCAAACATTTTGTCGGGTTTCTTATCTCTCTAAAACAAAGCCAACTCTGCTTTTATTTCGACTCTGAGCTTGCTAAGAATGCTGTCGCTTTCCCTTATATGTTTTGGGATTATTTTGAACTACCATCCCCAGTACATCAACAATGTTTCTCTGCAATGTTGCAGTTTAGAAATGTGACTACTCCATTAACATTTGATTAGCTCTTTCCTGCTACTTGTAATCACCTTTTTAGACCTTAATGACCACTTTAAACTGACTTTAACTACTTCTTTTCATCTGTTTTATTTTTCTTTTCTTTTCACAGGCACTGTGGGACGCAAATGCAATCGCAATACCACCACCAGTGATGGTTGCGCCTCTCTTTGCTGTGGGCGTGGCCACAATCAAGTCAAAGAACGCAGAGCCGAACGTTGTCGTTGTAAATTTCAATGGTGCTGTAATGTCGAATGCGAGGAATGTCATGTCGAGGAATGGATTAGTGTATGCAATTGAGGCATGATGAACGGAGATGGCCCTTAAAAAAAAAGAAAAACAAAAAAGACTTTTCTTCCAAAAATTCCAGCTTTTCCGAAACAACAATAACAACAAACAGTATTAACAGTGTGTGTGTGCATGCAAAGTTGCATTTTTGAATATACATATTTTGTAAATACTTACGAATAATAAGATACACATAATTAGTCAGTCTGTCAAAAACAGCTGAGTTTCATTTCGGTTTCTGTTTTGGTATGCGTTTTCCGTTGAATGTCGTTGCGGATAATTCAATTAGTGGCCTCCAAGGCGCATCTAAATGCCCAGACCTTGTGGGTCTTCCTTGCACAAAAAAAGCTGGCAATTGCACTTGCCACAACTTTCAGTTGGCTTTCTGCAGCGTTACGAGCTGCTTGCGTGCGGTCGGATCGGGGAAATTAATATTCTAAAAATTTTAAAAAAGATTTTGGTGTACTTTTCGAAAAGGAAGGTGTGTTCAAAGGATTAAGGAGTTGAGTTTTTATATAATGCAAGTGAAAATGCAACTACAGTTGAATACATTTATAATCCAAAAAGAAAATTTCTCTATTTGGTATTCCTGAAGGGATTTAACCTTGAACTACAGAAACTTTCGAGTATTTAACATAAGCTTTTTGAAATCACAAAAACTTTACAAAAACTGTAAGGAAACATTTAATTTAAAAAATATTACAATTGTCCTGGAATTCTTTTAAAGTTACTCGTTATGCTTATTACATTTTACATATTTTCTAGAATTCGTATGTACATTCAAAATTTCAAAATAGTTTCATTATTTTGTTTTAAACCTAACGTTTGTAATATTTTTTTTTGGATTGATAGCTCATAGGAGTTTTAACCTTAAAGTTTGAACCCTTCCCAAATACCCAAACATTGTTAGTTGATGAAACGTTCCGAAATACAACTAGTTTTATATAAAGCTTATGTGTCAACATTGAAGCAGAAAATGTTAAATGAAAGATATAGAATGAGAGCACAGATCAATGGTATATTTAAATATAGTATTATGACACTATTATTTACTAGCAATATCAGTTTAGAAAATATGGTACAGATAATTATAGTAACATATTTATTCAACCAGTCTCACAGTTGCTGGAAATTCTGCAAAATAATTGACCCAATCATTTTTAAATACCATGGAAAGGGAGGCCATAAAAGGCCGTAGTCGAGGCCTGGTCTATATAACGGTAATTAAATGTTCACACCTTAAACATGCTCCCATAATTTACAAATAAATCTAAAGAAGGGAAATGCCTAACCCTACCAAATCCAGTACTACGTAACCAAGCCCAGAAGCCCTTCAAATGCATTCAATAGTCACCCGAAGACTTTACACAAGCAACGCCCAAGACTAATGCGATTTGTAAGATCAATAATTGAGCTTTACCATTCTACTTCTTTCGTGTCGGCAAGTATTATAGGTGTCCGGTTAAGTGTCAAGTGTTACATACACATACACCTTCTGTCTCGAATGTATTGTATTTCACATGAAATTTCTACTAACTCACGACTTTTTCGAGAAGATCTGACTTCATTATATCGATCATTAAGGTTGGGGAACCGGCTAAACAGAGTGCCTGCAAGCGCTCTCCAGTAATCAAGATCCTTGAAATCTTTATTGCTGCCTACTCTGAAAGATCAGCTCCTTCCCGCCTCTCACCAACACGACTTCAGTTCAGGTTGCATCTCTTCCACTGCCCTCTGTGAACACTCCACCACCATTACATCAGGGCTAAATAATAACCACCAGCTTGAGAGGTCGATTGTTGTGACCGTAGACCTGTCAAAAGCGTTTGACATGGTCGTCCATGCCACACTCCTCGGGATGGCTAACACTGCGAGAACAACAACGAAAAGATTGTTTGATATGGTAACAAAAAAAGACAGACATAAAATAGAAAGAGTCGTACTTTACTTTGGATTTGTTTGTAACATGCAAGAGCGGTCGACCTGTAACAATTTCCTTGAATCTTAAGACTTTTTTGTTGTATTTGCAAAGGTGTGGGTTTTTCCAAGAGGGGGTTTCAAAAAATGTTCCTTATTAGCTTATCCCTTAGTCTAGTATTTAGCAGGCAAATTTTTATGAAGCAAACTTCATGAAGTTTTCCTAGCAGGCGGGAAGTTCGAAGGAAAATTAACAGAACCTTTGACGAAAGCTAATAAATATCATCTGAATTTCTCGCCTACTGAGAAAACGTCCTGAAGTTTGCTTAATCGTATAAACTCCGACTAATAGTGAAATAATCTTAATTATATCTATCTTTTCCTTGTGAAAGTAAGACAACCCAAGTGATACATTCATCGGGATTGATATTGAAAGGTACAAGGTTTTGCACCTCAAACCCAACTAAGTATCTCTCTTTAAGCTGAGCGTTGTCCAAGATGTATCTGCCGTATTCCCAATTACCGGATCCCACGGACAAATTCGAGATCTATGAGGAGATTGCCCAAGGTGTCAATGCCAAGGTATTTCGGGCCAAGGAGCTGGAAAATGATCGTGTGGTGGCTTTAAAGATTCAACATTACGATGAAGAACATCAAGTATCCATTGAGGAGGAGTATCGAACGCTCCGTGACTACTGCGCTCATCCCAATCTACCCGAGTTCTATGGGGTATACAAGTTATCGAAACCCAATGGACCTGATGAGATATGGTTTGTGATGGAGGTAAGTAGATAGCAGAGGCCCAGTTCTGGTAAGTTAATGATGTTTCCACTTTCCCAGTATTGTGCTGGTGGTGCTGCAGTGGACATGGTCAACAAGCTGTTGAAATTGGACCGTCGTATGCGTGAGGAGCACATAGCTTATATTATACGAGAAACTTGTCGAGCCGCCATTGAGCTGAATCGTAATCATGTTCTGCACAGGGACATACGAGGAGACAATATTCTATTGACTAAGAACGGTAGGGTAAAGCTGTGCGACTTTGGTCTGTCACGTCAGGTGGACTCGACTTTGGGCCGTCGGGGTACTTGCATAGGCTCACCCTGTTGGATGGCTCCTGAAGTGGTGGCCGCTATGGAAAGTCGTGAGCCGGATATAACCGTACGCGCCGATGTCTGGGCCTTGGGCATTACAACCATCGAATTGGCCGATGGTAAACCACCATTTGCGGATATGCATCCGACCAGGGCTATGTTTCAGATAGTACGCAATCCACCGCCTACATTGCAGAGACCTACCAATTGGTCGCAGCAGATTAATGATTTTATAGCCGAATGTCTGGAGAAGAGTGCAGACAATCGCCCAATGATGGTGGAAATGGTGGAACATCCTTTTCTCACGGAGCTCATAGAGAATGAAGAAGAGATGCGTACGGACTTGTCTGAGATGCTGGAATTGTCCAGGGATGTGAAATCGTTGTACAAGGAACCGGAATTATTTGTCGATCGTGGTTACATCAAGCGGTTCGATGAGAAGCCCGAGCGTATGTATCCCGAGGACTTGGCTGCGTTGGAGAGTCCCGTGGATGAGAGTATTATTGATTCGCTACGTAATCGCATGATGATGGGAGAGTCCTATAGCTTTATAGGCGATATTTTGCTGTCTTTAAACTCGAATGAACTCAAGGAGGAATTTAGTCCAGAGGTGAGTACAACAAGGTATATTTTTGGTAAGTGAGCACCAAATACAAAATTTGCGCAAATTTTTGGCAAACTCAATTTGTACACATTGTGCAAACAAAGTTCCCGCGCAAATATTTGCCCCTAAAAAATATGTGCAAATTTTCCCCTGCGCTAATTATTTGTTTGTGTGATCACACTGTTACAATTTTCTTTCCCCTTTCTTTTTAAATAAACAAAAAAGGAGCAAACACGCAAACGAATTGTTTGGTTCAAATAATTGGCTAATGTTTGTGGGCCAACTATTTGGCATTTCCACTTTCTAAAAACATTTACACAAACTATCCATTAAATTTTCTTTCAGTTTCATGCCAAATATCGATTCAAGTCGCGCTCGGAGAATCAACCCCATATCTTTTCCGTGGCTGATATTGCCTATCAGGATATGTTACATCATAAGGAGCCTCAGCATATTGTTTTCTCTGGTGAAAGCTACTCCGGGAAGTCTACCAATGCGCGCCTTTTGATCAAGCACCTCTGCTATCTGGGTGCAGGCAATCGCGGGGCCACGAGTCGCGTGGAAAGCTCTATTCGTGCCATCCTTATGTTGGTGAATGCAGGAACACCTGTGAATAATGACTCCACACGTTGTTTGCTTCAGTATTGTTTGACTTTTGGTAAAACGGGCAAAATGAGCGGCGCCGTTTTCAACATGTACATGCTGGAGAAGCTGCGAGTGGCCAGTACCGATGGCAATCAGCATAATTTCCATATCTTTTACTATTTCTATGATTTCATCAATCAGCAAAATCAATTGAAGGACTACAACTTGAAAGCAGATCGTAACCATCGCTACCTACGTGTCCCCCCCGAGGTGGCACCCACAAAGCTCAAGTATCGCCGCGATGATCCCGAAGGCAATGTCGAAAGATTCAACGAATTTGAAAGCATTTTGAAGGATTTGGATTTCAGTCATAAGCAACTGGAAACCATACGTAAGGTTTTGTCGGCCATCCTTAACATAGGCAACATACGTTTCCGACAATCGGGCAAATACGCCGAAGTGGAGAACACGGATATAGTGTCACGCATAGCTGATCTACTTCGTGTGGATGAGAAGAAGTTTATGTGGTCCCTGACCAATTTCATAATGGTCAAGGGCGGCATAGCCGAGCGTCGTCAGTATACCAGCGAGGAAGCACGTGATGCACGCGATGCAGTGGCCTCGACAATCTATTCCCGTCTGGTGGACTTTATCATCAACCGTATCAACATGAATATGTCATTCCCTCGAGCGGTATTGTAAGTTTCTTTTTCAGAAATTTTTGGAGTCCCATTTAATCTTTATACTTTCCAGTGGTGATTCCAATGCCATTATTATACATGATATGTATGGATTTGAGTGCTTCCATCGTAATGGTCTGGAACAACTGATGATCAATACTCTGAATGAACAGATGCAATATCATTACAATCAGCGTATTTTCATTAACGAAATGCTGGAAATGGAGGCGGAGGATATCGATAGTATTAATCTCAACTTCTATGACAACAAGACAGCCTTGGATAATTTGCTGACCAAGCCAGATGGTCTGTTTTATATAATTGATGATGCCTCACGCTCTTGTCAGGATCAGGACTTGATTATGGGTAGGTCTAGTAGAATCAATTAAGCTGGAAACATTTTGTTTGGTATTTCAGTAACGTTATTCAATGCAGCTTACAGAATCACCACTTATCCAAATATCTCTTGACCCAAACATGCTGGAAAGTTTGGTAATTTCTCTGGTGCATAAACTTGTAGTCCTGTGTTTGTTTTACCCTAATTATTTGCATTGAAAATAGAGAAATGTACCTTATTTTCGGTCAATTGACAAGATACTAACGAAGAAATCTCAAGTCAACTAATGCAAAGTAATTTAAAATTGCCACCCTTCTATGCTTAATTTAGACCTTCGTGCCAGATAAATTGCATTGAATATAACACTCCAAATGGACTTTACCAAAAGAAGTAGTACTCAAAGTGGTCCCATTGTATAGTAAAAATGAAAAAATCTGTTATAATATCCAGCCTAAAGTGTAAAAAACATTACTAAATATAATTGCCGGCTTACCTGAGACAAAACTCGGGATCTCGTTGCTACTAAAACATGCAAACAAAAATTCGCGTACGAACGCAGTCAAATGTTAAGCACCTAACAAGACGAATATCAGTTTCCCCTAATATAATCAGGAAATACGTACTTGAGAATTACAAGCGGCTTCTTTTTTATACTTTCTATATTTTAGGGAGAATTTCTTAATTTAGGGCGTTTTACTAAAATCAGTGGTAGTCGCCCTATTTTAAGACACCGTGCAATGTATTTCTGCCTCAAATTTAAGAAAGTTTGTTGAAAAAGGTATAAAAAAATTATTTTTTTAGAGCGAATTTCTAAAACCTAGAAAACACATTTTTTGATTGTACTTTATCACACCTTGTAGATCGCGTTTCCGAGAAGCACAGCCAGTTTGTGAAGAAGCACACTGCCACTGAAATCTCTGTGGCTCATTTTACGGGTCGCATTATCTACGATACACGCGCCTTCACCGACATCAATCGTGACTTTGTACCGCCCGAAATGATTGAAACGTTCCGCTCCTCGCTGGACGAGAGCATAATGCTCATGTTTACAAATCAATTGACCAAGGCCGGTAATCTGACCATGCCTTTTGAGGCAGTTCAGCATAAGGATGAATCCGAACGAAAATCATACGTAAATATTCAAACACGCCAGGACCTCAGCAGGACTAGAAACTATCATCTTTTTTGATTTTCCTTAGGCTTTGAACACTTTAAGCGCGGGCTGCATCTCTCAGGTGAACAATTTGCGCACTCTGGCGGCCAATTTCCGTTTCACTTGCTTGACTCTGCTCAAAATGCTTAGTCAAAATGCCAATTTGGGGGTACATTTCGTGCGCTGCATACGCGCCGACTTGGAATACAAGCCCAGAGCCTTCCACTCGGATGTGGTGCAGCAGCAGATGAAGGCTTTGGGTGTATTGGACACGGTCATAGCCAGACAGAAAGGATTCAGCACGCGTTTGCCTTTCGAGGAATTCCTGAGACGGTGAGTACACAAAATCGAAAGAGAGATCCGTTAAGATCCATTTGGAATGAGTATTAATTAATATTCCATTTTGATATTTCAATATCCGTGTGATGATAGATACCAAAATCATCCGATGGATCATCAACAACTATCCTTTTCTTTCTATGTGCAATAACTTTAACCTTATGCTTTATAGCTATCAGTTTTTGGCCTTTGATTTTGATGAACCAGTGGAGATGACAAAGGAGAACTGTCGCTTACTGTTTCTGCGTCTCAAGATGGAAGGTTGGTCGCTGGGAAAGACCAAGGTGTTCTTACGCTATTACAATGATGAGTTCTTGGCCAGGTAGTTAACAGTGGTTTAAGGCTAATCTCCACTCTACTCACTTGTGTTTTGTTACAGATCATACGAGCTGCAGGTGAAAAAGGTCATCAAGGTGCAATCCATGATGAGAGCCCTACTCGCCCGCAAACGCGTCAAAGGAGGCAAGGTCTTCAAAAGTGAGTGGACAATAATATTTATGCTGCTTTGGATACTCAATTTAACTTCTCGACAGTGGGCAAAAAGGGTCAGGATCATGATGTAGCGGCTTCCAAAATACAAAAAGGTAAAAAAACTCTAGTTTCCAAGCTTAAAGAATATGAAGAAGAACATATTGATATAAGTGAGACCCCCTCGGAGGCTGAGGAAATGTTTCTGGAGGCCCGCATGGATGAGGCTCTCGCCGCCGTGTGCATAGCAAAAGTGGAAAATGCCTCGTTGGACGAATAGGCCCTAAACTACATATATACTATATACATACCCATGTGGGTGCAACTAACTAACCTGCTACTTATCAATAAAAACAAACTAACTGCATAATCAAAGAACACCTAAGTGTACCTGGTCTAGGTGAAGCAGAAGGAGGAGGGCCGGTCTGGCACCTAAGCCGCTTAAGGGGGAGGTATCGAACATATCTGATGCAACCGACAATCGGCTTATAGAGCCCCCCTAAGACACACCACTTGACAGCGATGAATTATAAGCGTCTGCCATAGAGAAGAAATGAAAATTTAATTAAATTAAGGTGACCGCAATTTTTAATAGGGTACTCCGCCCTCTCTCTCTACAGCTTACCGCGGATTCCGCGAACGTGTGCGCTTTCCTCCCCTGGTCAACGAGAAGTCTGGTCAATTGAATGAGAATACCGCCGACTTTATCAGACCCTATGCCAAGAAATGGCGTGAGAAGTCCATATTCCAAGTTTTGCTGCATTATCGGGCAGCACGCTTTCAGGACCTTGTCAATCTGTCCCAGCAGGTAGCTATTTTCATTTGGTTGTTTATCCTTCCCTGTACTAAACCGTTGACTTCTTCCAGGTTCACATCTACAATCAACGCATGGTGGCTGGCCTCAACAAGTGCACTCGTGCCGTGCCTTTCGAACGAATCAATATGCGGGAGGTGAACTCCTCGCAGCTGGGACCCCTGCCTGTGCCCATTAAGAAGATGCCCTTCCGCCTGGATCAAATTCCCTTCTACGATACCCAATATATGGTCGATCCGGCCAATTCGATATCACGTCAAGCATTTCCCAATCAATTGTTGATGCAGCAATTGGAGGATGATGAGGCCTGGGATAGTCCTTTGCAGCGTAATCCCTCCATGACTTCGTGTGCCTTAACATATAATGCTTACAAAAAGGAACAGGCTTGTCAAACCAATTGGGATCGGATGGGAGAGAGCGATAATATCTACAATCAAAGCTATTTCAGAGATCCCCAGCAGCTGAGAAGGTAAAATTGATATGTTCTGTAAAAACCAAAGCCCGAAATCATAACTACTTTGTCAAAATACTCTAAAGAAGCTTGTAAAATATATAAAAAATCTCATCTGAGTGCAGTTCTCGAGCTTGGAAAATTAGATTGATGTTAGACATGTTTAATATCAGAACGTCGTGTCACGGTCGCCATGCTCACAGTGTATTATACGCATTTCCTGAACCCTTTGGAAAATTACAACTAAAATTGGTGTACCTATACATTCCTATACATATTTCCACAATTTTTGCACATTACTTAACAACCTGGCTACGCTGCTACTGCGGCACCAAAATGTATACTGTGCATACACTTTTGTTAGTATTTGTTAGTCAGGCTTGATTGACATGCGCTGTTATTTTGGTACTTTGTACGGAACTGAACTGATTTGATACACCTTTTTCAACAACGCTCTCTAAGTCATGGTTATTCCCTTAATTCCTTTCAGAAATCAAATGCAAATGAATATGAATGCCTACAACAATGCCTACAATAGCTACAATAGCAGCAACTATCCTAGTAATCAGCATGCTAACTGGAATGTTCATCGTTCTGGTTCACGTCGCAATTCCTTAAAGGGTTATGCGGCGCCACCACCACCGCCGCCCATGCCCTCCTCAAACTACTATCGCAATCAATCCAATCCACAGCAACAGCGCAACTATCAACAGCGCTCCTCGTATCCACCATCGGATCCGGTGCGCGAACTTCAAAATATGGCACGCAATGAAGGCGATGTGAGTATTCAACTTAATCTTTATCAATCTCTATAAGAACTCGCATCACTTACTGTCACAGAACTCGGAGGACCCACCGTTCAATTTTAAGGCCATGCTGCGCAAAACCAATTATCCCAAGGGCTCAGAGACCAGCACCTATGACTTTCATAACCGTCGCGGCTCGGATGTAGAACCGCAGCACACATTCCAGGCGCCCAAATTGCGTTCTACGGGACGACGTTTTGATGAAGATAATCAGCAAAATGCATACTCATCGGCTGGCAAATATGGCGTGTCACGAAATTTTGGCCAGCGGGGGCCAGCATCGCGTCCCGTCAGTGTGGGACGCAGTTTTGAGGACAGCAATGCACGATCCTTTGAAGAGGCTGGATCCTATGTCGAGGAGGAGATAGCACCGGGAGTGACACTTTCGGGTTATGCAGTGGATATTTAAGAAGAGAAGCTGAGCTTAGCCATGGGTTTTTCTAGTCCGAGATATGATAAGTTTTTAGTAAAAGGCATAATTCTGTAGTTGATAGTATAGGCGAGTTTATCCAGAAATATACAAGTATCGTATGTATTTAAGATTTGTAAGTAGAGCTCGCCTGAAAAAGTTAACCGAAATGACTTTCGTAAACTGCAAGTGTGTGTGCGTGCTAGTTTCCTTTCAACAAAACAACAACAACAAAAAGTCAGCTTGAGCTGACAATTGCCTCGTTTTGCTCAGTTTCTTATGCTCAGCTAGTGAGAGCCGAAAGAAACTCTCCCCTACCAGCTGTTATGTTCGACTTGAAGGGCGATCTATGTATATTGTTGCTAGCTAAAGCTTAAAATCGAAGTTAAAATATTATGAAATGTAAAATAGGATTTGAAATGTTCAGAATCCATTCCATCGTCTTCTATCTCCTGCTTCGAAACGCAAGCGTTTTAATTAATAAAACAGTCAATTTAACTGACAACTTTGTCAAGTTTCCATATCAAAGCTTTCGATGAAAAATATAATTTTGCTAGAGAAACGCTGGTTTTAATATAAACAATATAAAATCATTATTTCGATGAACGAAAGTTGTAAAAAATATATTAAGAACTCTGAATTTTGATCAATAAAATTTATGAATATAAGACGATTATTTTGTTGATGTTTTTAGTTCGGTAGCATTATACAGGAACGATATCTACCCATTATCGTTTCTAAATACACATCTTTGGAGAAACACGGGGTATTTATTTAGGCCAAAGGCATTCATCGACTGTTTTAATATGTATCTCCCACCGAAACAAAACGTAAATGGAATTATATTTCTTTGGACGTAAAAAATATTGGATTAATTATTTTTTTAAGCCTTGATTTTTCATTCTTTTTAGTACCTAGTATAAGATCTAAACGACAAGAGTTATTAAATGTCAATTCCACACCAGAAAAGTTCGCATTTGTTATATATTCTGTAAATAAGATCATATAATTCAGAAATATCAAAAATTACTAGACGAAGTCGCATCGATCTTGGTTCCAATAAACTCTTAAATACATATGACTCATTATATTTCAAATAAAATGGAACTTCTACCATTTAAGTTATTTTGTTTAATTTAATGTGTTCGTTCTCCGGGGAAACTTGATCTTAAAAAAGTATACAAATTATGCAGGAATCCTCGTTCATACAAATGATCAACAAAATCATTGATCAGGTATCAATATAGTTTGCTGAATGAAAATTTGGCTATATAAAATTTCATCAATTCAAAGACCAGCCCATAGTTTGCAGCCCGTGAACGGGTCGTGGTGGAATGTTAAAAAATAAGCAGTCCAGTTTCTCTTTTTCGAATTCGAAATGATACATTCATGATATCTTTCCAATTGAGTTAGTCGAACAAAAATTAAATAGTTGTTTTATGGGTAAAACTACTTTGTTTAAATGTTTATAAAAGATAATTGTTGTAATATTCAAAAACTTAAATTACTTCCCTTTAAAAAACAAATACAATGATCTTTTAATGCCTAGGATATAATATTGACCCATAACCTTGTTTATGGAAAGCCCATGTGTTGACCTTATCATAAAATTTTAAATTCGTTTAGCAATAAATTAGTAGTATTCAGCAAAATCATTTTGCAATTGTTTTATTGACGCAGAAGGTAAAAGAAGACATATAATACGACCATTAAACATTGCTTTTGAGATGATTTCACACTTTTCATTAAGACCTAAAACACAACAACAATACTCTCAGTATAACATAAACTATATATGCATTATACATTGTATATATATATATATATAGGTATATCAATATCAATCAATATAAACATAATAATCTAAACAAAGGTTCTCACTTGTGTATTGTTTTGTCGGAATGGAAAGAACAAATACTAATTTTGTTCGTAGGACTTTTTGTGTGTATTAAAATGTGTGTTTGTGTGTGTTTATTGTGTTTTTTTTAATAAGGCTAAAAGCAAAATTTAATTATTAGCTGCATACCCCAAAATGGGCTGGCCATGATAGATTCTTGATAGGTATAATAAATCAAATATCAATCGTCCATACCGGGCTCACGTAGACCATCTGAGTGCATTTTCTTGCCAGCTATTTCCAGCATGGCACGATCTTCCAGATTGCCATCCAAAATGGAGCGTTTCTGTTGAAGATAATAGAAGTGAACGTTCAATATCAACCGGTAGAGTCTGAATTCGAAGAATGCTTACCTGATCGCCGCCTCCCTCTTCATCTTCTCCCTTAACCGGCAAGTCGCCCACAGCCCAGACTTCGATATTACGAATTTTAAATTGCTTGCGTTTGCTAATAAAACAAAACAGATTTATAAGTATAGACATCTTGAACTCAATTTACTTCAACTTACCTCAACTGAACATAATCACGATATGTTGTGCAGCTTTCAACACTCTGTCCATCTCCAAACATGCAATCAATCCACAGGCCCCAAAACTCATATTGTCCTCCCATCCCCTGAAATCCAAAAATAGTAGGTAATGGTCTCGTTTCAGATCTCTGGTTCATTTTCTACTTACCAGTCCATTGGGCATAGTTTGTTGATTCAAATTCAGATACTGATAATGATCATTATAGCCGGAGGCACTAAAGCACCGCATGGCTGGGCTTAAAGTGAAGAGCAATGAACTGTCATTGCCACCAAATTGTGGCTTCACAGACCAAGATTCAGGGGCATAGCCTCCAAATATGTATTGATCCTCGTCTTCAATGAAAAACAACGTGGGACCCTTATCCAAAATTTTGCCCAACATGGTGGAAAAACTTTCGCCATTGATTTTCGAGGAGAAAAGGAAACGCCACTTGTGTCGCAGCTCGCGGGGTAATTCGGCATTGATGTACAAAACATGAGGCAGTTCGATAATGGGGCGATAATGACTGCTCTGTGGGGCATCTGAAAAAGCGATTTGAGAGTCTTACAGATATCCTCTTCAGACACCTATGCTGTACCCACCACACAATTCAGGCAGTAATTGTACTTCCATTTCCTTCATAATCTGTCGCTTACTGCCCCCATGACGTGAGTAGAGCTGAACGAATACCTCACGCCAAATATGCAAAAACTGTGGCGTTACATGCAGCCAACGTTCCAGTGTCTCATTGGGCATACTATGTTCAAGATCCTTGCCCAGATTGCGCATCAGACCTCTGGCAAAAGTAGAAGCTGAACGTTCTGTGGTAATAAAACCCAAATCATGCCATTCCTTGATACACGAACCCTTGCAAGTGCTTTCCAAATTCAAATAGCTCTTGATCACCGAGTAGATGTACTAAGACAGAGAAGAATCACTGGATTAGTAAGCTGTAACATCTTGTGTCATCACCTCACCCACCTGTTCCAGCTGCTTGATATTAAATGAATCGGGTCCACTTTTCTCCATCGATGCCAATAACATTTGCATTTTCTGTTCGATGGTGCCACGTTCCATAATGTAAAAGGGCTCGCCAAACTTTCTCAATTGAATATGGACGCATTGCTGACCCGGCTTTGTGGGGATAAACAAAAATTGTGCTGTACTCTCTGCCAACGAACGTTCGATGGACTGCGACCACGATTCCTGTTTAAGGGATAGAAGAATAAACAAAATGCGCAATTTAAAACCGGATATATATCTAGAAACATAACAACACACACATTTTGTGCCAAGCTCAGCAACATTCCTCAAAGGGAAACAACAAACCAACAACATGAACTTGAACTGCTGACGAAGTGCTGACCAATTGAATTGCGATTAACCCTAGAGGAACCTAGCAGCAACAGCTGGGATATTCATTAAAATGGAATTTATCTAAATTTTAGTAAGAAAAACCACAACAACAAAATTCAGTTTAAAATTCATCTTACAGGGGTGGTGGTAATTCTAGATGGCTTTCTACTGAGCAAGTATCTGTTATGGCTGAATTTGAAATTGGCCATCCCCTCAACATAATTAGTGAATTGAGTTGAAAGTTAGCGATTTTGAGGGAACCCATTATTAAGATTTGACTCTCTTTGATATAATCTTAAGGTACTATTTCATAGCTTTAAAATAAACTATCCCAAACATTTCTACGATTTTTTTTTACCGAAGATATACCACTTTAATATATTTAAGTGTTTTTAAAGCTGAACCTATTCAAGTGACGAACATATATGCCCAAGACATTGACAAAAGGTTTAGACCATTAAGGGAATGGGTGATTTTTTTAAAAAAAATTTTCGAGGCGCCTCCGGAGATTTGCTGTAAGGACTTATTGGCTGATATTTTTATCTGATTTTTTTTCCAAAGATACTTCAGTTGTTATCCTATAACGTGTATATGAAATAAATAAACCAATATTTATCACATCTTCAAAAAAGAAATCATGACAATATGCATTTTTTATAAGAAGTTTTTGTCCCATACACGTCAAACCTCTATCCTTTACCATTTCTGAAATCTGTGCGTTAATACGGACAGACAGACGGACATGGCTTTATCGACTTGGCTTTTCATGCTGATCAAGAACATATATACTTTATCCGAGATGCTTCCTTCAGGCTGTTTAATTCTTTTGAACAAACTAATTATACTCTGTACCGGAGGTAAACATCGGTTCCCGGATACGACTACAGTTAAGATACCATCATGAGTTCTAATACAACTAAAAATTTGTCAGTAGAGGGTTAATTTTAGCAACACGACGGGATCAAGTGTTTTTCTGCAAGCTGACAATTAAAATTGGTTATGGCTGATAAATCAAATTACCGCTCTTTCAGGCTTAACATTGTTTATTTTTAATTCAATTTCGTTTGCCCATAATTCTAATTGCTGACCCCCTTGCATATTAGACACAAATCGCGAGTAAATCGTTATTCAAATTTAGCAAAGCGCAAAGCAAACAAAAATCAGACTTTGGGCAAACAAATTAGGAGCGTTGGCTGACAGTTTAGTTTATCAATATAAATGAATGAAAACTGATAAAGACCGTCCGTGTGTGTGTGTGTGTGTGTGTGCATGTGTGAACGTTGAAAGCCCTTACACATATGCCTTGGTCTCGTGACTTCAAACCTTGACCCTCTAACTGTGACCCTGACCGCTGTTGGCCTCTCTCTTCAACTGCAGCGGCAGCACATCCTTCAACTCACCACCAGCCTGTCTGAGGTCAACTTCTCCAGAGCTCCGCCAGATGCATTTTTATAGGCCGACTCCAGCATACGCAGCTCATCAGAGGTATACAAATTGTCCACATCCCTCTTGCCACTTGTGTTGCCCATCAGGAGAAATGTGCAATTTAGTATATAAAAAAATGTAAACAAAAGAACTTATAAGCCGGAGCTAGTGCAGATCGGTTGGTTATAAGTTGCAAATGGAAAATAAACTGCGCGTATGTGGTAGGGACTGGGGCATAGAGATGAGCCGCAGTCACGAATCAGTAACCGGTCACGGGCAGGGTAAAGTCACTAGTCACAGTTTGTGGCGAATTTAAGCTAAAATTTTAGGCTTTTGGTGTTGTTGGTATGTTAAGAGCTTTTTCAAATCAAATTAGATTTTTGCTTTCAGCACTCTTGTTTCATACTCAATTCCCTGCACTGATTTCAGCAGGTAGAAATCACTGTGTGGCTCATCTCTAGCTGTGACGTCGACAAAACTGAAAACAAAACAAAGGAAAACAGCTGATGCGCTTGCAGTATCGATAGGTTTTAAGTAGGTAAGAAATACTATCGATATAAAATGCGACTAAAAATCGAATAAAGATAAATGAAGATGGCACATTAAACTTAATGTATTTTAATAAATAAAACATAATTCTCTAAAATATTAGCTTTCAACAAACAACATTGTCTTGAGACAACGTTCGTAAAATAATTGGACACGTTTTTCCCCGATATCGAAAAATCCGTTCTCATGGAAAATGACATAGAAATCTGCATGCTTTGAACTACTTTTCATGGCGCTTGCTCATAGTATTTTCTATATAAAAGTTATCTTACGGTGGTCAGGTTGCTTTCTTCCTGACCGTTTAAAATTTAAAAAGGTCGGCAAACACAAAATTTGTGCTTATTTCCCTTTGACTCTTCAAAAATTGATTTGCTTCCCCAGAAGCACTTCCAATCCATTTAACGCCGTCCAGTGGAAACAGCTAAATTACTAGTGGAAATGGCTTACTTACTAGGCAGTGTGGTTAACTGGTTTCAGTGTTGTAAAGCGCAGCTGTTGATTCCCGGCATTTTTCTAGCCGCAATATTGCATTTCGATTTGTTATATTTATTTAATAATTAATGATAATATGACAGACAGTCTTTATCAGTCGCGCGGCAGCCTGCTGTTAAGGAACACCACTCTGAACAGCTCAACTTCCCTGCAAGCCAGCCGCTTGCACAATGTGTCCAGCGCCACCAGCAGCAATATCTTTCTGGAGGAGTTCGATGATGTGGATGGTGTCAAGAGTCGCTCGGACATTTTGTTCAGGCAGTTCTTTGAGGTGCTACAAGCTCACAGCAATGATACCGAGGTGTTTGATGTGCTCCAGGGTATGACCCAGGCGTGTCGCGGTGTGGTGGAGCAGCTGGAGGCGGAGATAGAGCGCGGCATGGGTGGAGAGCAGGGTGCACAGCAGCGACAGGCGGCTATAAGGGCTCTAAAACAGGAGATTAATACATGGCGACTGCTGCACGCTCTGTACTATGATCGTGTGTTCCTGCAGTCGGCTGAGCAGGCCGATGAACTGATGCAGGACGGTCCCACTCTAGGGGGCAGCGAGAAGGAGGTGATCAGTCAACTATATGGCATAAATTCGACTCTAAGGGAATATCAGTTGGTGGTGGATTGGCTGGAGGCTTGCTACGAGTCCAGAGAGCAGGAGAATTTGCTGCACTGTCACGATCGGATGATGGCCTGGGAGAATTCACTGTTTCAGCTGGAGAATATGCAGGGGGCGGCTTTTGGACGTGGTCATGAGATTGTCAGCAGCTTGGATCCGGATGCACCGGTAAGGGAGAAGCGTCCGCTGCATGCCTTGGATGAGGAGGACAATCAGCGACTGTGTAGAGCCATATTTGCGGCCATACGCAGTGGACGGGTCGATGAGGGTCTCAAACTGTGCAAGCATTATGGTCAAACCTGGCGAGCGGCCATACTGGAAGGCTGGCGGCTGCATGAGGATCCTAATTACGAGCAGGCGGGCAGTCATTTAATTGAAAAGCTGCCCATAGAGGGTAATCCCAGTCGAGATATATGGAAAAAGTGCGCCTGGATGTTTGCCGACTCTAAGGCTTATGATGAATACACTCGAGCCACTGCGGGCATCTTTTGTGGGCATTTGTCCAGCCTGAAGACCTTGCTGCACAATAATTGGCATGACCTGCTGTGGGCTTATCTCAAGGTGCAGATCGATATACGTGTGGAGTCGGAGATCCGCGGCTGTTGCCTAAAACGTTATCAGGCCATGCCCGAGGATTATTGGCAGGGTAAAATGACCTTGGAGCAGATATTCGCTGAGCTGCAGGTGGCCCCGGATGTGGCTGTGCGTGACTTTGCCCAGGGACATTTGGGTTTGATACAACAGCATTTGATACTGGACTCCTGCGGCGAGCTGATACAGACCATGGCTCGTTGGTTGCAAAAGGAAGCCTTGCCAGCTCACCAGCTGCGCTTCCTCTCCCACATAGTAATGTTTCTCAGACAAATTGGTCGCCTGGCGGAGGAAAAGCAGGCGGATAAAATATTGGCCGCCTATGTGGAGGCTTTAATACCACGCGGAGAAGCTCACCTGATAGCCTACTACACGTCCGCCTTGCCCCATGCTCTGCAGACACAACTCTACTCCAAATTTCTGACGAATGTGGAGGAGAAACGCTCACGTGAATTGGCCTTGGAGGCTGGCTTGCAAGCTGGCCTGGATGTGGCTGAGATAACCAAATACACCGTCGAGCAAATACGTCTGTCACCCCAACCTCTCAATGAGTTGGGTCAACCGCACACGGGGGAGATCTCTGTCACAGATCAACGTCGCATTTTGGCACTGGAATGGCTGATCCACTTGCCCGAGCAGCGCGGTGAATTGCTTTGGCAAGCCAATGCCATGATGCGACAGTATTTGGCCTCCTCTAAGATCGAGTGTGTACGTCAGGTATATCGTTTGATACCCTCGGATGTGGTTAATCATTTGCTAAACACATTTGGTTCCTTGGATAATCTACCGCCGAGAGAGGAGTGCAGCTTGAAGGAATATTTGTGCTACAAAATCTATTTAAAGGGTGTGGACAGCTTCAATGAGTGGACGCGTCTGCAACAGAATCCGCCTCAGAAACCAGTTGCTGGTGCAGGAGCAAATGTCATCTTAAGTGGCCAGGATAACTTCACCGAGCGCATGGCCAGTGAGCATAAGGAGCAGACCTATCGCAGTGAGCTAGCTAGATGGCAGCTGAAGCAACAGGAACAGAGCAAAGGTGAGTCATCGATTTCGCACTGTGAGTCTTATTTCCATGTCATCTCTTCCAGACACCCTCGAAGCCCTGTACAACGTGCTAATGTTTCCTGAAAAAGGTTGGCTAGTCGATCCCTTTATACCCAAGGAGCCGGATAATGCCGCCCTACTAAACTGGGAGCATCGTCAATTGCAAATGGAGAAGCTACGTTCCATTTGCCTGCCCGAAGTGACTCTGTTGCTGCACGAAGTGATGTACAAATCGGGCGACTTGGCCGGTTGTGTGCGTCTGGGGGATGAGCTGGCCAGTGAACAGCGTCAACTGTACAAGGTCTTTACCAAGCACAAGCTGGCCGAGCTGCTCACCAAAATAGCAGATGCCTCGCTGGAGTTGCTCAATGGCAAGCTGGATCCCTGGGGTTATCCCATTACAGCTTAAAAATATAATGTTAAAACTTTATTTATGCACTTTTTAACTTAAATGGTAACTAAATTGAGGGGGGAGGGGAGGGGGACTATGTCTAGGAGTTGGCCTCGGTGGCTGCTGCTGAAGAGGTGGTCGGAGTTGCTTCCGTTTCGCAACCATTGCTATGCTTTAGCAAATAGGAGGCCAAAAATTGTATGGGATCTGTGGGTCGCTCGCGGGCCAAAGCCTGCAGTCCATGCAGCAGGACGGGTGCCACTGTCTGATCCAAATACTGCCGTGTGGGTAAGGAGCTGGTCTCTGCGTTGGATTTCTTAAGCACAGCTCCAGTTGGTTGTTGTTGTTGTGGTGTGCTGCTGCTGCTGGGAGGGGCTGCGGCCGCGGCTCCGTTTCCCGCTGTTACCGAAGTTGCCGCTCCAGATGTCTCTTTGGCGGCGGTTTCCGCAGTGGCATTTGAGTTGGATGTGGGAGCTGGTGAAATGGGTGCATCCGGTTTGCCTTCCATGGCTAAGTCGATTCAATGTTTAAGTGATTTTTAAGCAAATAAACGTACAACACTTTTTTGGAGGCTGGCGTCTGAACAGTGTGACCAGTTTAGAGAACTTTGTGGCTAGACAAATTTAGCGGTACTTACACTGAAGTCGCAATGCGGTCACAGGCAAAAAACAAACAAGATTTAATTGAGCCTAGAACGCTAGCCTGTTTTTAATTTACACTAATTTAATTAATTACGGAATTTTTGAAATATGTGATTGGTCGAAATGGGATATACATATAAAACACTAGCTTATACCCACGGTATAAATTTGTATGCACGAGCTAGGGTTGAAAAAAATTACGCAATAAAAGTGCACTAATTATATTTTTCAAAATTTAGATTTCAAAAGTGTTTTAATATGTAAAATTCTTTAATGCTTTCATATTGGGTCACCCTGTACTAACACGAGTTATCTGGCAGTACCATTGGGCGCGAAAACGGTCACACTGGCCCGCAGCTGTTCTTAAGACATCAACAACAATAATTGAATTTAATGGATTTTCCGGATAAAATGGACTTGGAGAATGAAAGGGTGCTTAAACTGATATTTCCCGAAGGAATGCCAGGTATTGTTTCGCCCATCCGTGGCCTCATCTATTCAATATTCACTGCCCACAGATAATCTGCGTGGCAACCCCGATCTCCCGATCTATCTCAGCCAACTGGGCACCTACAAGGTGGATCAGCTGAAGAAGGAACAGGCACGTCTGGCCGATGAGACCAAGAGTATATTGGAGCAAACCCAGGATCTGGCCATTTCCAATTACAAAACATTTATCACCACGGCGGAGAATTCCCGGTCCATTTTCAATGAGTTCCAGAAAACGGAGGAGCAAGTGGGCACTTTGATAGACAAATTGCCCAATTTCAGCGGCAAGTGTGAGCAGTTTCTAAAGGATTTAGCTGGTCTGAATGAAGAGCGTCGCCTGAATTGCATCACCCTGCAGAAGAATGCCCAGCTTTTGGAGATTTTGGAGCTGCCACAGTTGATGGAGCGTTGCATACGTGAGGGCCGCTACGAGGAGGCTCTGGAATTGGCCAGCTATGTGCAGAAATTGGGCCAGCATCAGGGTCACATCAATGTGGTGAAGGTAAGTCGCAGAGCCGGCCAAACCAAACGCTTAACTCTAGATATTCATGCCATTGCAGAGCATAGTACGTTCCGTGGAGGCCTTGTGGCACACCATGCTGGTGCAGCTGGTGGGACAACTGCGTACTGATCTGCAGCTGCCCAAGTGCTTGCAAATTGTGGGCTACCTAAGGCGCATGCAGGCCTTTGGCGATAATGAGCTCAAACTGAAGTTTCTGCAGGCGCGTGACGCTTGGCTAACCGCCTGCTTGGAGGCCATACCCTCTGCCGATGCCCAGCAGCATTTGACCAAGAGCATTGAGATCACGCGCATCAATTTGTTCAACATAATCACCCAATATCGGGCCATTTTTCCTCAGGATGAGGAGGTGGCCGGCTCCAAGTTGAAGCCACTCCATGGGGTTAGCTGTAACGGAGATCGTCTCTTCCAGGCTTGGCTAAATAACAAAATTGAAGGCTTCCTACACACATTGGAGGCGGACTTGCAGCGTGGCGTCAGCTCCATTGAAACTGTACTGGGCCAATGCATGTACTTCGGGCTCTCCTTCAGTCGGGTGGGAGCCGATTTTCGGGCCCTGATGGCTCCCATCTTTGTGCGTGTCATCCATTCCAATTTCCAGACCAGCATTAACCAGGTCAATGTACATTTCGAGCAAGAGCTGGACAAATTCACGCTGATTAATAAGGTCACCTTACACACACGCAAGCAAATGGATCCACTGGAGCCGGAATCATTTGCTCCGCCGGAAACCTTACTGGATTTCTATCCACTGGCTGCCCTGTGCAATGGCTATCTGAATGCTTTGAATGAGCTGCGTTTGTGTGCACCCTTGGCATTGGCCACAGATGTTACCAGGTGCTTGCAACAATCCCTGCAGCTGGTGGCCCAACGTGTTTTGGCCTTCTATCGGCAGGAACAGCAGGCTTTTACCGGCGGTGAGCGTGAGACGTTTGTTAAACTCTGTTCCTGCCTGGCCTATGATTTGGTGCCGTATGTGCAACGCTGCATACATGGCGTATTCCCACCCCAATCTCTGACCGCTCATCTGGGCATCAGTCTGTTGCAGTTGGAGCAGCAGCAGTTGACTTATCTGCAGCAGTCGGAGATACTGCAACCACTGAAGCATCTGCTGCCTACCAGGGTAATGGTAAAGCCGGCGGGGGAGGCCACAGCGGAAGTGAAGAAAATGGCAATAGCCGCCGAAGGATAAGCAAGTTGTTAGAATGTGAAAAGTAAAGATATGTACGTATTTTACAACCTTTAAAACGTTAAGACTCTGGAGATTCCTTTTCTTTTAAGGGAAACCAAACTTGTGAAGGTTAGGCAGTCGGAAAACGATGCAAATACACTTCTGTGTTCTTGGATCGTCTTTAATTTTATCCTATCTCAACTCTTAACGCCCTTCCTTGAGTATATTGTGGCGTCTTCCACATGACTTATTTTCGGAATTTTTAAGTTGCAGCAAATACAAAATGATGTCAAAAACATGTTTTTGTTCAATTATCGTTCCTTATCTCAACCTTTTAAGCATGTATTTAAGTCTAACATCATAAAAGTGTCCTTAAATCAGTTTGGAAAGATATTTTGATTTTCTTTTGAAGGTGCGGAAGTTTGAGAAACCTTAAACTGGGAATTCCTGGCCATGGATCAGGTCTTCGGGCAGTGCTTTGCCTAACGGAGGTGTGTGTTAACGGACGTTCTTCCATATGGGAGCAAAGTGTACAACCTAATGGTAACACGATCCTCGAATTCAAATAGCTAACGGTTGCCGAAATATATTGAATACTTTCAAACAGCAGTGGTATTTTATGGTACCCAACCGCTGGTCCCACTGACAGCTATTTACAATTATGCTGGGCTTACACTACTTTCAACCAGCAGTGGTCTTTTATTGTACCCAACAGCTGGTCCCACTGACAGCTGTTTACAATTCAAGATGCTCAAAGATTACTACAGCTTTACATATCCCGATATACCAGAGGATGTGGCGTAAGAAGAGCCTTAATTGTGAACATTTAAATCTCTACAAACAACTTTCCGTTCAGTTCCGAACTGTTGCAGCAAGACCCACTGGTGGTGGTCGGCGTGCTGGGACGTTCTCGCTGCAGTCAGGCCAACAAGATGAAAGCGTTTGGCATGGAGCCGGGTGCAGATCATGTGCCACGAGATGGTCAAATACAAATGTACCATAAGCCAGGCAGCGGCACATTAATGCTGCACTTTGAAACCAGTTGGGATGAGGTCATTCTGGGACAATTGCTGGAGGCTGTACAGGATGCCGAGAGCTTCGATTTCGATGCCTTCTACGAGCAGGCACGAAGTGGTTTTGTACGCCAAATGCTGTTGGCGCTGCACATCTGCCACATACTGGTCTATGTGGAGACGGGGCAGACATTTGATGTCACCCTGGTGACCATATTCCAATTGTTGAAATTTGTGCGAGAGCAGCAGGTGCTGCAGTTTGCTCCGCATTTCTTAAGGGATTTCCCGGCCGGTATTTGGTTGGGTGAGAAGGCACGACTGTGTGCTCCGCGCATATTATTTCTCTTTGAGAATTACCCGCCAGAGGTGGACAAGACGCGAGAATGCATATCGTCCTATGAATTTCAAACCGAGGACACCATCTATGAGCTGCTGCGTCATCATAACATAGTCACCCAGAGCTCCAGCAACTCGCTGTTGGCCTTGCCCAATAATAAACAATTTGTTTTTTACAATTCCCATGAGCAACTTCATCCAGATCGTTTACTCAAAGCCATAGATGCTTTAAAAATGGCCATGCAGAAGTCAGATGCCAAGGAGGAAGACGAGGATATGGAAATACTGGAGCTGGCGCCTTTTGAGGGATTTGTCAAGCCATACGGCGAGTTCCTCCTGGGCAGGGAGCGGCAGGCCAGAGAGGAGGAGGAGCTTTATCGAAGGGAACACACGGCCTGGCATTTTCTGCAGCGTCATGTGCAGGATGCCCAGCAGGGTTGCTTCGATGAGGGCTCATTCAAGCAGGTGCAGCATCAGGCAGCATTTCATTTGATGCATTTAAAGGATTGGCTGGAGTGTATGACGGTAATGCATAAAATGCTGGTGCTAAATGCCCAGGATGACAGCTACGAAACTGCAAATGAGGATTATGTGAGTAGGGAAGCAGAAGGGGAGGATTTGCAATTAATATTTTAACATTTGCAGCGCTTGTTCCTGCGCAACTTTGACCTGAGCCTGAACTATGAACGCAAGTGAGTTTTGCCTGTGTGGGGCACTTCATTTGTCAACTCACCTCGATTCCACTTCATAGATTCTGGACACATCTGTGCGAATTGGGCCTGAAGAAGGGCATCTCCACCTATAAACAAGCTGCTCCGGCCATTTATGGCAGCTCAAAGCATCAACAAATTCTGAGTGAAGCCATCGAAGCGTTTCAGGAGGAGGGACGAGGACCGTATGCTCAGGCAGCATTGGCCAGACTTGGCGCCATTTGTTTGAAATACTGGCAAGATGGACGGCAGCAATGCTCCATATTAAGTCTACGCTCACTGCCCTGCACAAAGCCCAAGGATATGCCACATGAGAAGCATTGCAGTGGAGTGATGCACATATCCAGTTGCAACTGTGGACGCACACAGGGACGCCGGGAGGATCCCTTCACACTGAGGCAGGCCAACTATGAGTTCTACGAGCTAATGGCGCAGATGTGTAATCTGTGCATGAAGATTAAGCAATATCAGTTTCCCATATTCGAACCCTCCATCAGTGATTACAGGGCGGCGGCCTTTGAGGCAGCTTTTCCCTTGCTGAAGGTTGGCAAAAGAGAAGAGGAGGAGGAACTTGAAGAGGAGAAGGAGCAGCAGCCGGAGCAACAGCAACAGCAGCAGGTGGAAGAGGATACGGTGGCCTGCTCTCAGCCCTTATCCCCTACATTTGGTTCGGATCTTAATATGTCCATAGCGGGCTTTGGTGCTTCCCTCAACGAATCACAGGCCAGTTCCGAGCAATTGACCGCCTCTAGTAGCAGCGACACCTCTGAGGCGGCTTCCGAAAATGAATTGATACTCCAGCTTAAGGAAACCAACGAGGAAGTCATAGAGGAAATCTCCTCTCCACCCACCACGGCTCAACTAAACTCCACCACCGAATATCTACCCGGTTTGGTGCATCAGTACAGCTCACCCGGCCTGTTACCCCTCTTTCCCAGCTGGTCTCTGGCCTGCGTGGGTCCCAGTTCCATTTATAGTCACAACACCGGCCTGCAGGAGCACTTTCAAAGTGGTTTTCTTTCCGGCGCCCACTTCCTGCTACCCTGGGATGTGCACGTACGCCTGGTCCAAGCACCCCAGCAGAAACTACATTTGGGTAAGAAGCAGCAGCAACGTTTCCGCAAACAGGGAGATCGGCTGGTGCTCAAAATCTTTGTGGGATTCGAGTATGAATGCTCGCGTGGTCATCGCTTCATGATGTGCAGTCCGGAGCGGGTACTCCGGGGCGGTGCAGACATAGAGCGAGACACCTGCCACCAGGTGGTGCATCAGAATATGCCCCTGTACTATCCCTGCCCGTGTAGATCTCAGAGCAACTTCCTAGCCCAGCTGATGCGTATACATGTGGTCACACCCAAGGCGCCGGTCAATATTATAATGGATCCCAAGGTGTGTGTGGGTCAGCAGACCAAGTACACCTTCACCCTGGGTAGCATAGTACCGCCTCGTCTGTCCCAGAGTGCCTATTGGATGCTACGTTTGCCCTATGTCTATCAGGGCGATGATCAGGTAAAATAAGCTTTGTTTTGCATCAAAAAAGCTGGATTTGCATTAATATTTTGCTTTGCAGGTACTGACGCCACCCATTAAGCTGGAGGCGGATGATATGCTGGCAGGTGGATACCTACAGGCCGGCATGTTTGGCGTGGCTGAAACGGATGCGGATCCAGACAGAGAATACAACAGAATATAATCAAATGGATTTACACATAACCCAGGATCTTTTAATCCATTTCAAAACAGAATTTGCTAAGAAATCTTAAAATATATTTAACCTCCTTCTGGCGGTTACTTCTCGCTCTCTCTCTCTCTTTCTGCCTTAGGTCGAGGCATTTACTATATTCATCATATCCGCATCGATATTTTTGAGTGCATTGTAATACTCCGTTATCTCGAGAGCCTCCCATTCCGCCTTGAATGCTGCTTTTGGATCCTGCGGCATGGTCATGGCCGCTCCGGCCATCGCATCCGCCTGGGCTTGGGTCTGATCTGCATGATTGTTCTCGCCCAAGACCAAAGTGTAAATGGAACGCAAGCCAAAGACATTAAGGAAATACCAAGAGGCCGACGATACCCAGGCCGCATCCAGGGAGGCCAACTCCACGCCACGCTGCAACATGGGCTTGAAGCGCAACGTCAGGGGAAATGGCACTTTGGTGGTGACAAAGCCCGAAAACATCCAATTGATCCAACCACCTATAACCACCATGGGTAGCACATTAATGAAATTGCCCTTGACCATGTCGGTCAGCATGGCCGAAGAATTTTGGGAGACGGGTGCACGCTTTTGGGTCTTGAAATAGCCCGATTCCTCGTTGTTGAAAAAGTTCTTGCGCATGGAAAAGGCTTGCGCACTCAGATATTTGCCATTCTCCCGCAGCAAGCGTGCACGGATCATGGCCTGGCTGCAGATTCGAGAAATGAGAAATCTGAGAATGAGACTCTGCCCTCCCCCTGCCAACACTCCACTCACCTGTCCTGTATTTGTGTCATTTCCGCCTTTTTCTGTGTGGATATGAGTATGGACACATAATGACGCACTATGCCCACCAGAAATGTGATCAGCACTATGGGTAGGAACACCCAGACCCGTATATCCGGATCAATCAGCAGCTCCGTCATCTTTTCAATTGATTAATGAGAACTTTTTCCTAATTTTTCTCCAGCTGCTACTATAGTGTGACCCTAAACTGTGCGGCAAAAAATACCAGTTGGATCGTGCTAGGGATGGGTTCAGAGCGAAAAATATCGATATTAATATCACAGTTGGTAAGAAACAGAAAAATTTAATAATGAATTAATTTTAATAAAAATCTGTCAAATTGAAATCAAAAGCTTTTATGGGGTCACTTTCCAAGATGATGATTTTTCTCATCCCTAGCACGAGTCACAGTCAAGTCACAAGTACATGAAGTAATGTACCACCGCTAGCCCAGCGATAAAGAAATATAAGAATTTAGTCCAGTGCGGGTGTGCGTTAGTGAGTGCGGCTGTGCGCATAAACGAAGCAAATCAGAATCGAGAAACCACAAGCAAACAAAGCAAAAATGCTCACAACAAGCGAGCGACAACAACTACTGCAGTCCAGCTCCCTACAAATTCCATAGTTTTCCCGTGACAAACGACAAAAGCATAATTAGTAAACCAACGCGTGGAAATGTAATCAAATCATAATAGATTGGAAATGGCCTGGTGTGCGCAGGAAAGTTGCTGAAAATTCGTAAAACGCACACACTCACACACACACACACCTAAAGTAGTGTCGTAGTCGTAGTGCCAGAAGTGCGGGCGGGTGTTCAACCGTTTCGTTTGGGAAAATTCAATACAAAACGCGGAAAACAAACGGCAAAAACAAAGCAGCTGTGTTTTGCTCTGTCTTTGCAAGCAAATCTAACGGCACCTTGACTTCCTCTTGTATGCGGCAGACACTATGCGGCAATTGACGCTAAATAAAACCACTTCCAGACGCCGGCTTCTCAACAAAAACAACATCAACAACAACTAGTCATAGTTCAGCGTGCGACCTCGACACCAAACATATCCGTCAAATAATTGTAACTAAATTATAAGTAAAAAAAATCAACAAATAATAATGGATTGGATTATCAATGATGAGATGGGCTTAACGGTCGGCCATTTGGTCGGCTATGCTGCCGCATCTGCGATGGTCATCGGCGGTGTGATACCCTATGTTCCACAATATATTGAGATCAAGAAAACCCAGGATGCCGAGGGTTTCTCGCTGTATGTGTGTCTGGCCCTGCTGGTAGCCAATTCGCTGAGAATTCTTTTCTGGTAAGTCAATATTTCACAGTTGAAATGAAAATAGTTGCACCATTCTTGAAAGTACCTTTGTTCATTACTATCGGTAATGTACCTTAATTAGGTACTTCAAATTGAGGTCTTAAGCAAAGTAACTTAGCTATATGGGTAGTTTAGGTAGTGAAATATGTGAGGAAGCTTCAGAAGTAAATACTTCTACGAGAAAGTAGGGCTGCAAACCGGTTATGAAGCGAAACGGTTCGAACCCGGAATTCCGACTTTCAGATTACTGTGAACCGAACCATTTAAGGTATTAAATCTGTATCTGTTCGGTTCGGTTATAGACAAAAAAAATTGACCTATTTCCTAGCGACTTCTTCTGTTATCCTTGATGGTTCTGGAAGACTGAGTCTTACAATCGGCAGGAAAGTTTAATGTAATCATCAATAAAAGGGTTCCGAATTACCATTATAGACCCCTTAGCCATATTAGCCTCTGTTTTTCAAGATTCTCGACTCCAAAGCCAATATTGAATGATTCACAAAATAAGAGCTTAACATTACTTAACACCGCCTTAAGGTTCGAACCAAAACCTTGGTCAAAAAATCTTGAGCCTCAAAATTATGAACTTTAACCATTTTGGTTCAAACCCGCGAACCGGAACCCTGCTAGAAAGTAGAATGCTTGCTGTACCGTAAAGATATAAATTGTATATTATTAGATTCAAATAATTAGAAGGTACTTTAGAAGTTTCTAATTTATGCCAAAAGTCGCATCAAATTGCTATTGTTTATTTGAGATTATATGTGGGTAGATTCTACCATAGGGGCTTATATTTTAATGCCTTCCAAAAATATTATAATTTTTTTTTACAAACGAATTTTTATATTGAAAAAAAAAACATTTGTAATGCAATATAAATATGGTTGTTGTTGTTGTAGCACACATCAAACTAGGGTCAAAAACTAAACTAATAAACGTAATCAAAATTTGATTTAAGGCAGAGTCTTAGTAGGCCTGGGAATTGACCAGGCAAACATTTAGAGTTTCAGCAACACATTCGTTGGCTGGCTCTGGTAGAGCGAAGACCTTAACTAGCCTTCAAATCATTTTACTTCTGTTTTTAAAATTTTGAAACCTTGATTTCGGTAGTTATTTTTTACTTTATATTTTGGTGTTGGTACATCGAATATTTTACTTTCTTTTTCTGGAATTCACATACTTTTACTCTACATCATCATCCACCTGAGCCTCTACTCTGTCATTGAATTTGGTATTCTGTATTCTTTTGATTTGCATTACATCTGAACGGAATTGGTACTCTAAGATCCGATATTGGTCTTTCTTAATATTTGTTTACAGCTATTTATACAGGATCTTACTGGACAGTCCGCTTATCTTCGGAGCGTTATACCACTCCCACTCGTTCTTCCAATTCCGGAAGACTATCGAGGTTTTCGATTCGATTTTTAACTAAACTAGGAGGACTTTTTATGTAAAGTGCCAAAAATAATGGGTGAACTTGTCCCATAATAATTAAATTAATTATTGGTTTTATATTTGTACATTTTTTGTTTAAATATTGTCTGAATGTACAACATTTTGAGTGATCAGTCAATTTCAATTAAATCGGAGCAAAACTAACAAGTCGAAAACTAGAAGATGAAATTTGCGATCGTTGAATTGAGGAATATTTTCAGGTCAACTAAATATATAATATCACTTTTACGTGATTTCTTACAAAAAAAAAAAATACTCGCGTTATTACAGTTTTAATCTGAATCCCGAACTTAGGTTTAATTGTATGGTTAAGCCGGGGTTTCAGCACCGCGGAAACTAAAGCTTCCTGCAAAACATCACTTAAAGAAAACGGTGCCAGGAATTTCGTAGTTTGGTGTTGGTTGAGTATCTAGCAGCATGAACGAAATTCACACATTTTTATCGATGGTTGGCCTATCGACAGTTTTTGTAGATTGAGAAACAGCTGGTACACAGATCAGAAATATATTGCTTGCAATTATTTTGGATGTGATAGGTAAACAGATAGAGGCAAATACTGGGTTGAAATATATATAGAATATAGGATTTAATTATTTGTTCAATGTAAAATATTGTAAATATTAGTTTTATTATCCTGTCAAAAAGAAATTGTCTAATGTGATATTAATTTTAGTGAATTTGCCATAGTGACTAGTGCAATAGTTTAAGAAACTCCTTATAGCCCTGGGAAGAAGACATCAAGAGATCTAAATCTAATTCATTATTATTGCTACACAAGCAGCAGATTCATTATGCCATAGTACTGTGGCCCGGATGCTGAGTCTTTCTTTTAATCTTTTCCTCATAAATATAAGACTAATGTAATTACTTTTCGCCCCTCCGTAGAGTCTTACTACTAGACAATAAGCGCTCTTTTTGGGGCCACAAAACTTGCCACAATCTTGCTCAGCAATCGGGCCAATTAAATACGTTTTCCAGTGAACAATGTGAGACCAATGTGGCTGATTTCGTTATATCGACTCTTCCTTCGTCCGTTTGCCTATCTACATATCTAATCCCTCAGCTTAATATGTAACTAGGTAAATTGGCTTCTTTCTGTGCCTGCGTAGCCTGCATGTGTGCATGTCAGAATCAGCACATCCGTCCGGCTATTCAATGGCCTCTATAACATAGCTAATGAACCACTTGACAGATAGTACTGAAATTAGATCTACCATGGTAGAACAAAGTTGCTTTCCACCATTTGGTTAGAGTATATTTGAATTTAAACTGTTTACAATCTTTGCGGAATCTGTGTGACCTTTTACATTACAGAACAACTAGGGCACAATTTCTTAGTTTTGTTCCGCACACTTAATATAAACAGCAAATTCCAGGAACTCTTACTAAAATGAATGTAAAATGTGTGTATCAACAAAAAAAAACACATATTAAGAGCACTTTTCGGTCTTATCTAAAGCAATTTTGTTGGTTGGTTGGTTAACCAAGTGTAGCTCCACGATATTTCTCTCTGACATCGTTTTAAAAACGATTTTACAACTCTGGTGTGGCTAGAGCCAAGTCATGATTTCTAGTCGAAATTAAATGTGAATTGTTTATTGCTTGTTATTTGTGTTTATTTTTTTGCAGTATTTTATTAAGGGGGGCGTTCGATATGAGGCCACAAATTGTTAATCAGTTCTACTAGACTACAAGGTCTCGTGAACTTAAAGCGCTGAATCAGCAATTCTAAACATGTTAAGAATATTTTGCTACATGCGAGTGACATAGTTATTGATAAGAATTTAAAATTTCATGCCTTTAACTGATAGGAATTTTAATAATCGGCGATTAGTCTGTGGCAATTTGGGTTATACACTTGGAAAAATTACAGTTAGGCCAATAAGTGTTATTCAATTTGAACTTTTGATTGAACTGGGCTGCGGTTTTTTTAATTAGATTTATGCTTATCTAGAAGCAATTAAATTGTCTTAACAAATATGGAATATCATTCGCTTAACCGCAAAATGAATAACAAAAACTTTTTTAATTCAATTTGTATAAAAGTGCAAGTCGGTTATAAAAGTTGCCTCATGAACTTCAAAGCAGTTTCAACTGCTTCTTGTTTTGTATAATAAATACTTCAACTTGATTTATTGTGTTTTCATTCAAATCTTTTTCTTGCCTAAATATTTTCTAACAGGTTTTGTGGTTTTTGGTTGCTGTCTATTTGTATTTTCTGGTTTGAACCACAGCCAGGCTCAACCGCTTTCATATGCCATTTGGTGTTGAGTATTTCATAAATTTTTAATAACCCTTTTCTAGCCAGAAAACCAACAAGTAGTTTGATTTAAAAACATTGAAAGCAACTGGTGCCACGACGACGACGTCAATTTGTCTGGGGGCTCCCATTGGCATCAATAATTTAATTATTTCGTTAGAAAATTTTAAATGCCCGGCAATAGAACTCAGTGATTCAGCTGTTTACACTTTGCCAATGCCAAGTGGAAGGTCTATAAAGAAAATATTCTTACCAGTAGGCGTTCTGTGTCACGCGATTTCCATTAGTCAGTCATAAAGGCGCCAGGGATTGCGACACGAGGTTTTAGTGGGTGACAACTATAATTAAGTGAGTCCTAACATAGAAAAAGGGATGAATGTTTGTACAAACAAAATATGGAAAAGGGAAATTAGTGCTTTCTATTATTTCCCTTAGGAGATAAGTGCTGGTAAACTTAAAGAAAATCAATAAACAGAGCATTAACAGTGTGTTAAGTTAACAGCGCTGTAATGTGCATTAGCATTAGAAAATTAGCATTTTCTACTTTGTCCTTAGGGAGAGAATTGCTTGCTAAACTTA
This sequence comes from Lordiphosa fenestrarum, assembly GCA_035044985.1. Taxonomy (NCBI): domain Eukaryota; kingdom Metazoa; phylum Arthropoda; class Insecta; order Diptera; family Drosophilidae; genus Lordiphosa; species Lordiphosa fenestrarum. The sequence goes on along the minus strand of JAWNNO010002651.1, from coordinate 1,235,185 downwards.
GGGTAAATCAATTAACAGAGCTTTAAAAGTGTTTAAAGAGGCCAAGTCGATGTTTTAAAAGTTTTCACAATTTTCAAAAATAAAAATAAAAATTAATAATTACAAAAATCTTAAATGAGTTCCAAAATATAAAACTTTCTTATGGAAATCTTCAGTCGCATCTAAATATTAAAGGCAACCCAGAATCCAGTTCTCCTCAATCTAGCCAAGAAAGTGCACAGAAAATCTGCTTGGTCCCTTGGACAGTTGAAGCCTTAACAAATATTTTATATTTTCATAGGCAAAAATTTCAGAAGCCTGTCAGTTCATTCTCTGTTGTGATTCTTTCAAAAACAACACACTGACAAGTAAATTATCATTATTATTTCTAATCGTTGCCGCATTGACAATCGCCCCCTAACTCCTGGCACGCTTTGCCCAAGTCCCTCCCACAACCATTGCCCGTTCGTCTGTCTGTATGAACCGGAACATGTGGACAATTTGTGCAAAAAACACGACAACTCGCCATAAAAAAAAAACTTTTTTAATTTGTTCGCAAAATGCCAGACCCGCCGGTCGTACTGTTACTTATTGCTAGCCTCCAACAACAATTACAATTAATTATAGAAGTGTTAAAATTATTAAGTACATATGTGAGAGCTTGGGAAACTGTTGTTTTTCAGTCGCTAGTGAAAAAAACGAAAGATCAGAATTGCCCGGCACATTGTCGTGTTATTCATAATAATTGTCATTTTCGCTTTGTTATTTACTTTGATTTAATTGTATTTACTTGGCACCCACACACATTTTATTGTTAAGTGATATGCAAAAAAAAAAAGATATGTATATATATACATTGTCGCAGCTTTGTAATGAGACAACGTTGTCAGAGAAAGAGAGAAGTCAAAAATGAAGTGAGTAACTGTGGGGGGTTGAATGAGCTCATAGTCTGTTTGTAGTTAATCAAATAGAGACAACCAAAAGTATAATAAATATGATATTATATAAAATAAAAAAACACTTTACAAATTCAAATACCTAGAAATCATTTTTAGTGCAATCCGGTTCTGATCCGAGTCGCTGAACTTTCAAAAATACTGAACCGACTCAGCAACTGCCAAAGAAAACTATTCGGTTTAGTTAATTTCATCAAATGCGCTAATGAAATGCGTATTGTTTAAGCTTTTGATCAACTTATACTTCGTTTTATTTTTCTGCAACTTCCTTAGCTTTGATAAGGCTAGTACTTCTACATAAAGATAATATCAATATAATTTTTAGCGAATTCAGGATTTTTTTATGGTTACAAATTCGGAAACTCGAAAATGGAATCGTTTCTGATCAAAAATTAGGCATGAAGCACTGAACCTAAGTGAAACCGGGACATCTCTGGAACCTAATCGACCCTTTGGCTTATCTTTGCTGTGAACCAGTAATCAGAACCAATCCAAATTGCAGAGCGAATTGCTTCTTCTTTGAAAGATCTCATATTAGAGCTGGCAAATAAATCGATTTTTGAATCGATGTGTCGATTTTTTTCTTGGGTAATAAACATCGGCTTAATTTTTGACAATCGATTGAAATCGAAAAAAATTTAGTTTTCCTGGTGTCATTTATGAAAGACAAAGTGATAAAAAAATTTAACCATTCCAGATACGATGCCTTTACTGGAAAAGAAAGATTCATGTCCCCAGATCATTATTGAAAATTATGTTTTTAATGTAAACTTTAGAGGCTTTTAAACAAATCGATTAAATTTTTCCGATTAATGGATAGGAATTTGTACAATGGCCAACTGCGCTCTGCAGTATTTATGCATCCCAGCATGCCCCACGGAGTCGCAACTTATATTTAGCAAAGTTTGAAACATAATCTCAAACAGTCGCATAGTCTATTTTCTAATAGGAACAAATGGCTTGAGAAGTAATGTATAACTCCATTGAAAAAAATCGTATAATTATTTGGGACAGTTAATTTTAAAGCCAAGAAGTGGTAATTTCCGATAGTATAAAAGAGAGACAATAAAACGGATTCCCCAAAAAATTTGACTAAAAAGGGCTATTTTGACACGTTTAGCAAATTTAAGCTCAAATTACTAAAAATCTAAAATTGATGGACAATTTTAGAGTCGGGCTAAGCACACAAAAACCGCCTAGTATCATTACCAACCCTCCAATATACTGGACCCTGTTGCCTAGTGTTACTTATAATACTTACAAAAGCAGACTGACGTCATTTCCAATATATTTTTTATATTTTGTGGCAGAATGGCATAAAATATTAATTTGATCTTAAAGTATTTATTGAAATATGCTCGAAAATATCAAACTGATACACATAGGTAATTTTTAAGTGTACAACTTTTTTGATGTAAGAAAATATAATATTGAGCCCCATTAGTTTGTATCATTATTTCGTTTCAGTTTTATATATTAAAGGTTCGTACCTTCTGGGTTAATTTAGATTTCAAGATTATCTATCGAACCGCCAAAGGATGGCTAAAGATCGGATGAACGATAGACAAGCTATGAGCAAAAGAATGTTCGTTGCTGCAGCGAGTTGCTTACTTGTTTTTTTTATTGCTTTCCTTTAACCACTATCTAATAAACATTCACCAATCAGAAAATATAATCAAATATTCGTAGTAGTAGTCGTTTCTTAGCTCACAACCCCAAAAAAAGACATTCAACACTTGCTGTCTGGGTATTCACACCTCAAAAACAAAAGGCGCTGACCAGCTTATTACTATACTATATACATTTATATACATTTTTATTTAACTTACTTACACTTACATACTTACTTATTTGCCAACATTCAACAAAGGGGCGTCAGATTTCCGAAATGCCCACACACTCACACAAAAATCTATGACTCAATCAAGTTGGTGGTCAGGGCACTCGGGCATGACACCATCATGAGTCTGAATTTGATTAAAGCCGCAAATGAATGTAAATCATAATTTATGGGCTCACCTTTTTATTCCAAGTCCTCAAATCATTCGTCATTGCTATATTTGCAATTTCCTTACTCATCTCAACTCAAACACTTTGCTCTGACTGGGACTGTTGACTGTAATTTATTTTTCTACGAGTATCTCTGACTCTTAAATATATTTTAAAGCTCACACAACTTTTTAAGCGCAGTTGCGCCAGCTGTACACAGTTGGGTATTAAACGGAACAACAAAAACATTTTTGCCAACTTTTCTTATTATAACAATTTCATCAGCCTGGGACTTACAAGAAGTGGTTCAATGAACTCGATTTACGTGGCAAAATATGCCAGGCAATAGAAGTGGCAGCTTAAAAAGTTTAAAAAGTATTTAAAAGTATGTGAGAGGTGACTAATTGGCAACAAAGGGTTACTAATTGGTTGGAGAATAGGAAATTAGTTGAAGTGGCTCCGAAAGAACTTTTAAGTGAAACTATTATGGTTGTTGTTATACTATTTTTAACATTCGAATGTAAGAATTCTGGTCAAAAGAGAAAACCACATTCTCTTTAATAAATTGCTACATAATTTATCATCAGCTTGCTATTGATTTTTAATCTGATTCTCAAGGCCTTACAACTCCTTGCCAGTTTTCAAGCTTAATTGCGTTCTCCAGCCAACCAACCAAACGAGTCAAGTGCAATGTCAAAAACCAGAACTCATCATCGTCATCGCCAACAACCACAACAACCGGTTCACAAATTTCTAAAAAAAAAGCTAATTTGCATGCAAAAGGCCGCACAAAACATTCAACAGAAAACATTTATGGTCACACAACATTTTGCTTTCAGCAGGTTCTCAAAAATTAATTGGACTAAGCCCATCCCCATCCCCTTACAGCCTTTTTACCTGACCTTGTGGGGCTTTTAGCCAACTACCCTTTTTCCTTGGCAGGTGTACCAATTAATAATAAATAAACAATGACAAAGTAGGTTAAATATTATAAATAAATTGAAAGCCACTGAATGAAAATACAGAATTAAGTGATAAGATTGAAATTTTGATTCTATAATTTCGTATTATTATATCATTCGATCATTATTTTGATAAATTTTTTTTTAATTGACTTGCGAGTGTTGTCGTCAGCCATAATATGGCGAGACTTGGGTTATCTTTTCGCCCCCTTCCTCCCACCTTACACAACCACAATCACAATTATATAGAGTAGACCCGGCTATGTCTACAACATGGCGGCGGGTGATAAGACAGAATGAAAAAATAAAACAACAGCAGGGAACTTAAGTAAAATTCAAACCATATACCATAAAAAGCACAATGAAAATGACAATGAGTTGAGCATCAGCAACTAGTGTAGATTGTATGTGTGTATATAGAAAGAGACGAGGTATGACCCATAACAGAAGCTCTTCAAAACAGAAAAGAAAGCTTATCTGTATAGGAAATACTAGATTACTTTATACTGATAATCATATAAATTAACAGAGAGAAGAGCTCTTTAGAGAACTTGGACAAACAAACAGATTTCAATTGATTAAGACTTATCAGAAATGTTTAATATTGATTGGTGATTAACAATTTATGACACGATTCAATCAGGAAAAGAAAACAATGAGTTCTACAGTTCCGGTTTCGATTGTGATTGGTAACAAAACTAAAGATTCTATTTTATCTCTTTTTCTGAATACTATTTGGTTCCGTCTTACACTACTCCAAGAATAAAATCAATCTTAACTCCAGATTGAAAATGAGTTTTTAAAGAAGGGGAAGCTTTTTCGCTTCCAAGTTTCCAAGTTTGGTCGAAATCGGACATCTATATAGTATAGCTGTCATAGAAAAGTAAGGTTTGAAAACAACTTTTTTGTTTTGAATGTAAACCTCTTTAAAGTTGGCATATATATATTTTATAAGCTTTCACACTTTTCTTCAAAGTTTTGTCAAAATCGGATGTCTTTAGGTTATAGCAGCCATAGGAATGAAATGTCAAGAAACTAGTTTTTGTGAGAAAAACTTTTGTGTTTTCAAAGAAAACGCCTCCAAACTTTGTACTTCTTAGTTTGCTATGCTTTCCCATGATTCCACTAAGTTTGGTCGAAATCGGACATCTATTTAGTATAGCAGTGGAAATGTCTTTCAAATAATTTTTGGTATATTTATTTGTTTCAGGTTTCGAGAAACATTTTAAAACGTTATTGTAGAATTTAATAGGTCTTGGTTGAAGCGGTCTAAATGTTTCCAAGAAATTCGGTACTTGAAAAGCAGTTACAAATTAGTTCTTCTGAAAATCATCTTTCTATAGTAGTTGACTCGTTGACTTCTACAATAAAAATAATAATTATTTATAAAGTCTTGTCTAAGGTACTCTAGCCATTTTGCAAGATATGACTCCAACCTACTAAATATTCTCAACGCCTTGCAAACAGCTATATTTAATCTACCCTCCTATTGTTTTGGACAGAATTCACTTAATTATAAATTTCCAATGCCCTTAATGGGTCATCTAACTCGGCTATGGTTATCTTTAAATAGCCTTTCACTTATACAACGAGTGAATGAGTTCATCTTACAATTTCATTGGCATTATCTCAATCGGTTTCATGCGGTTTCTGTGCCAAGCTTTTGCTTGATAGCCTGGGTGCGGCGTTGACAAAAGGTCAACATGCTTGTGCCTTCTTATCTCGCCCCCTTTGTCTGCGCTTGAAGATTTTTGCGTAATTAAAACTGAGCTAAATGAAAATGAAAGCAAAATTAAAAGCCACGCCATATTTCGTGCTGGAGGACAATCCCCATTTGATGGTTGTAAAAAGACAGCAATTCCAAATCCAATGTTGCTTTCACTTTCAGCTCAAGACCTAATTGAATTTTAATGCCCAAAAACCTCACCTTTGTCTTCTTTCCACGCTCTCAACTGATTTAATATTGTTAACGTTGGCAAACCATAAAAGTAATCGAAACAAGGCTAGAACGAACCAGCAATGTCGGTTCCGCCTTCCCATCGAACGGCATTGGCCAATGTTTACGGTCTTGGTCTGTTGAATGAACAATCACTTGCTTCATTCGTTGGACTTCTTTTGTATGCCTAGAATATACATGTACACGATGAGAGATGAGAGACATTGACGCAAATGTTTGCTCACTGCCTGCCCACAGAGGAAGATTTCAATTACACAAATTTATATTAAGGCTGGCTGTGGGATGAACTAAGAGATTAACTGCGTACTTGCAGTGCCATAGAACTCGAACTGTCTGTGAGACATTGTTGACATAATTAATGAATAGAAACGTGTGAGCTATGAATACCTGAATAACATTCGAATCACAACTGTTTATCATATTCTTCTGTTTTTAGTAAACAAAATATTTACCTTACACTGAGAAGGTGTTCATATTTTGGACAACGCAGTATCTTAAAATGTTTCAAGGTAGCCTGTAAGTTCATAAATGTATATTCTAAATCGACTTATATTTTAGTTACTTACAAAATTGAATTATTTGATTGTTTAAGGCGAATATATTTTTGTTCGGGCAGTTCGGGTTCGTGCACAGAAGGTTAAATAGTTGCTCCGGTTCGAAACTCCAAGCGAATCGGTTTTCAGCCTTGCATAAAATGCAATATTTTGGTAATTGAAAAATGTCATTGACATTACTTTGAACTGAGTTTGATAAGCAAAGGCAAAGTCCAATCTGTAAAACATTGTGGTAGGTCAAAACAGGTTGATAAGTTCATATCAAAATTTAATTCAAAAATTTATGGCAAGGATCTACAAGAAAAGCATATCAGCACACACATAAATATTGCTTTTGTATGTATCGTTCCGGAAACAAATTTGATGCTTATATGCAAATTTGTTTCCTCCTTCAATTGTTTCTTCTATTTTTTTTCCACGGATTGGCTTTGTCTGACATCTGCGCGAGTTCCGCTCTCAGTCTTGACTAAGGGTAAGGGGGTGTGTGTATGTGTGTGTGTGTTTTCTTTCTTGTATGTGTGTTAGCAAATTGAAGCGGCTTTTTCACATCTCATCTTCGCGCACAGTTGCCAAGCTCCTTATCTTTGGCTTGTCTTTTATTGAGAGAATTATGGAACTAAGCGCCAGCTGGTTGCTCTTTTGACATATTCATTTCCATTAGGCAAATCATGTTTTGAGATACATTTAAGTAAAATATAAATTAATAGATAAAGTGCCGATTTCTCATCTTCCAAATAGCTGTTATATGTCAGATAAACTTAGATTTAGCTCTGTTAATTGTAGGTTTAAGTGACAGATAGCTCTACGTATGCAGAACTTGACTTAAATTTGAATTTTATTTAAATGCTACTTTGTTTGATGAGATTTGATGAGACATTTATCTTGGTCACAAACCTTTGCCACTTAGAAAATGAAATCTCTCAATGTTCTGGGAAGAAGTGAAGGCAAAATCTATAGAGATTTGCAGAATATAACAAAATAAGAATTCATTCGTTGCACAATAATTCTTGTTAACAAACCTTTCAAAAACTTTTAAGCCTGCCATGTAGAACAGTTTCAATTTGCATCTATTGACAATTGTGGGTTGAGTGTGCTCTAGCTTAGCGTGACGTTTTATCCCATGCAAGGCCATTTTCTATCGCCATCATTAGAGCTTCAGCGATTATTCATTCAATATGAAACGCCCTGTGGTATGCCACGAAAATTAACCATTGAATTTGATGTGTTTTTTTCCGCCGCTTGTTTACCCAAATCTTACAGCACAGATTGTCGAGTGAATACATATGTACATAGTGCTTAATAAGCGGAATATTCCGTTGTAGCGAGGAGAAGCCAGGCCAGGCACTGGCCCAGGCAGTACGGACTTCTTGTCCACCTTAAGTGAGTGTGTAGCCTACTTACAGGCCTCCAAATGAAATTTGTGCTAAGCTTGTGCCTAACCTTGGATGACGAAAACGGACTAACAGCACTTGAGCAAACAATAGTGGCACAAATTTTAATTATGTATGTCCACACACAGGCAGGGGGAGAATATATAAATAGCTTGGATTCGGAACACAAAAAATGCTTAAATTATTATTAGTGACGTCTCATCATATCCCCATTTGCTTAAAACGTTGCGGCTATTTGTACAAATTGCCCTCCTGGAAATGCATAATGAAATGATTATGGAAGGGGTAGGAAGGCTGGTGTCGGTGGCAAATTGTTTACAAGCGCAGGCTATAAAATTTTATCGATTTTTAGTTTTACGACATATTTTACACATTGAGGCGTGCTCATGGAGCGTGTGCGTGTGTGTGTGGGTGTGTGTGTTTCTTGCCAATTTAAAAGCCAAACTAAAAAGGAAAAATGTAGGTAAACAATTGAGCGGCGGTGGGGAGGGGAGGACAAAGGTGCACTACTACTGAAGTCAAGTCATGACTACAAAGTGGAAATGTTTGCCTAGAAAATGGCAAGCAAATAAACTGTTGCAGCTGGAAAAATGACAGGCGAAAAGTGCAAGATAAAAGATTTTAGGAACTGTGTTTTACCAAGAAGTACTCTTAGATCCGATTTCTCTATTAATTTTTTAAACTCAGTGCCAAATTCTATAAAATTTTAAAACACGTTTCAAATCAAAGGCCTTAAGAGTGAAAATATTTGTTAGACGGAAAAGAATCGAGAAAATATCAAGGGTAACTGTGGTTTGGAAATGGAAAATAAGTTTTTGATATTTTACTTTCATAATTTTTTTTCTCTTTTGTATTCTGTCGACACTTTTCAATAATTCAATCTGCTTATTGCTATACCATCACAATTATCGATTGATAATTTTAAAAATTTATTATAAATCTTCTTAAAATTGACAGGTCAAGGGTTGGGGGTTTCACCCACCGCACATAATATTGCTAGCAAATAAAATCGATTATTTGTGCGTTTTAAATGAGGCAACATCATCATGCTGCATATTTTAAAACATCGCAAAGGTCATTTACTCCACCTTCGCTCCTTGTCATCTGTTTGGCAAACGAAAGCTGTCATAAATCTGACAGATGCCAAGTGGCGGTAAAGGGCCACCAGCAACAGAAACAACAACAACAACAAGTGCAATAGTTGAAACGTGTTGAGCATTTGGCAAAGTACCAGGGATTTATTTTGGAGCAGACAAAGTCATTTAAAGTGGTACTAAAAAAAATATGTATGACTGAAACGAACTTGAATTTGTTGGGATATTTTGCTGATTGACTGAAAGCCACATAGCAAACATTTCCGTATTATTTCCGATTGCCAGTGAGATATAGAACTGGTTAACAGATAGTAAAGAGGGTTGGTTGCCTGGAAATTGAATTGCACGCTGTGACATTTGATTACTGTGCAAATGACAGGCAAATGGGACCTCGAAAATGAGCAGAAAATGTAAAATGACAGTTTAAAGATAGCAAAAGTTTGCCACAAAGTGAAATGAAATTAGGCATACGGCCAAAAGTCTTAATTGGTTTTTTAATGTCCTGTCAACATTTCGTTTTGGGCTGGAATGTTTAACAAGTGCAAGGGGAAAGGTTTCCAAAGTCAATATGATTCCAAATCTCATTTCATTAAGATACATCCCATTTGGATTAAATCAGAATCAACAATACTGGCAGGAACACCCCTCATGTAGTCCAGCTTGATTTTGTTTTCACAATTTTTCATTTCGTTTTCCAAAAACGACTCAGCAATCTTAATATAATTATTAAGGGATGCCAACCGGTTCTGAACCGAACCGAAGCAAACCGAAACCGAACCGGCGGCGTTTCGAAATTGCTGAACCGAACCGAAAACCACCAAGTAAAACGGTTCAATTATTGATTGTAAAAAGAAATACTAAAATTTGACATGATGCTTTCCAGGAGGCATACATACCTGCTTTAATTAATAAGAAATAAAATACAAATTGTATTTCAGTTAATAGAAAATAGTCCTTTTCCCCTTACACTCATTAAATGTTGTTACACACACACACACATACACATGTGTCCTCCTCTCTTAATTCTAAAACCATTTACCTATTCCCCATTCTCCCATTTTATTAATCACATTTTGTATCCTTTTCTAACCTTTTGCAGGTTCTCCAGCCGCTATGAGCTTCCATTATTAGTACAGAGCGTTGTCATGAATGTCACCATGTTCCTAATGATTCATTTATGTGTGAAGGTGAAGCGGGTCAATGCTAATACGCGAGAACATGCCCTAAGGGGTGAGTTATTTCTTTAAATATGTCCTGCAAATGTGTGAAAAATGTTTAATTGTTCTATTTTATTCAGGCGATGAACTGCATTTGCCCAAAGTGTTGACCGACACGGATACCGTTGGTGCCTCAGTATCCACTGAAGCGGGTGTGCTGAAACGTGGACGCTCCAGGCATTATTTAAACGGTAAGTTTTCACTGACAGCACAGAGAAAGTAGAACCCCTTGTGTTATTTTTATTCCACTTCTTATCTTTATGCACCATTTGCACGGCTTTGCCTAAATGGGTTAGTTGGTGCCTGGACTTGGCCATACATTGATCAATGAACAAGGCACAAACATGAACTAATTATATGGGCACGCCTTGGGCTTCTTTTGGGCGGGTGGGCGCTTGTGTTGGGTTCGGTTCGATTGACTTGAGTTGTCGTAAATTCTGCCCCCGCCTAAAGGCAGGCAACGATAATTAAAATTGATTTCCAAGTACAATAAAGATATCTGGATATCTGAGCTGTGAACAATTGATGGATGGTTGGTCGAGCGGGCATATTAAATGATATTAAATAAATCTGTCAACAACTGTTGGTCTTAAATCAGCATGAAATAAACCAAACATAGATACTTTTGTTGATCTCTTCGTTTTTATGGTCATTTTAATAGCTAAAAGCATTAAAAAAAATTTCTCTTGACTACCAATTTCGTTTTGTAAACGGAAAAATAAGATTAAAAACAAGAAACCATTTGGTCATAAGTGAAGAACATAAAATTGAGGAAAATTGACATCTCTAGTCGCTTTTCTTTCTAAAAATACTTACCTTTCCCTTGTATTTTTTTTGCAGATCTAGACTTCAAATACTTTTGGAATTGGACAGATTTCCAATCGTATTTGGACTTGATGCTAGTCGTATGGGCAGTGGGTGCGGCCATTACATATCTAATGCTATCAGTGCACTGGTTCATGGAAACCATGGGCTTCGTGGCCGTTTTCACGGAGGCCATGCTGGGTGAGTTGTGGGCTAATGAATTTGAAATTCCATCTAACCATGCTCCATTCACAGGATCACCGCAATTTCTGCGAAACTTTAAGAATAAATCAACATATGGAATGAGCATACACATGGTGATCATGTGGACGCTTGGTGATATGTTTAAGACTGGTTATTTTATTGTTAGGGAGGCGCCTGCACAATTTTGGATCTGTGGCACGCTGCAGGTGAGTTTTGCCAGCTATTTACCTTGACACTTACCATTTTCGATTACCATTTCCAGGTCAGCCTGGACATAGCCATTTTGCTGCAGGTGTGGATCTATCGTAAGAATTCCAAGCCGCGTGATCTAAGACGCGGCGATTAGCAGTTTGCCCCCGAAGAACAACAACAGCAACACGATCTGCACATATCCCATTCCGAGGAGCGGCAATTGTCGCTGCCAGTGACACTGTCGAGCAGTGGAGATGACCATTTGCTGACGGCACGAGCCGATGATGAGCATTTCAAGGTGCTCGACTTTGGTCAGTGTCATGACAATCGTGCTTTCCAGTATCATAATAACAATAAGATGATGTTGCCACGTCCCGGCGGCAGTGGCAAGTCGAAAGAAGAGAGCATGGAGGTGGTGATAGTGCACACACCCAAGGAGACGAGAGTGATTGGTGGTCATGAGGCGGCCACCACAACAACGGTGGGGAAATGTTGCGAAACAAGAAAGCGACACAATGCCACACAGACCAACTGTGTACTCTCAATGCAGGGCAGTTGCTGCTGTGTCATTACCACATCACACACACATCATCATCATCAGCACTCAAGATGCCATCACTATCACACGCATCACGGTCATCACTCTTCCAAAAGGAGAGCCTTGCTGCGTCAGCGTAGGCAACGAGCCACTCCCAAACCGAATCACCCACTTCCAGCCAAGTCTTCCCTAGACTCTAGCGAACTGGAGGAGGAGCAGCAGCAGCAAATGCATCACCAGGCCATAGCCATAGAAATTGATGCAGCCACCATGACCGAAGAGGATCATATGAGCAGTACGGCCACCTCCAATTTTCCATTTCGCGCCAACAGCGAGGGGGTGAGCCCCCTTATATTACCTCCTCTGCGCCGTGGTTCATTGAATTCCAACACCACCATCGAAACGGATGAGCTGTCCGAGGATGACGATGATGTGAAAATCATTACCGAGCAATCAGCTCCAGCTTTAGCCACCAATGAGTGTGTCAAGATCAAGCGGAAGCGTTTTAGGCCAGGTGAACCATACTGCAGTAGCTGCTCCAGTTGTAGCTGTGGCGAACCACATTCCCTCAGCTCGTGCAGCAGTCTGGAAGAGGATGTAAATGCCCTAGAAATGACCGTTTCGGCGGAATGTCATGCCTGTGAGAGCAAACGAAGGGCCAGCTTCTGTTCCTGCAGCTGCTCTCAAGAGGAGGAGGAGCCAGAGGAGGAGGAGGAGGAAGAAGGTTTCTGCACCGCTGCCGATCACACCATACTCAGCAGCACACCCACTCCCGATGGCGATGAGACCCAAACCCTAACACCCTCTCAACGGGCAGAGGCCCTAGATGAGCTAACAGATGCGGATGCCTCCTCTTTAAGTCAATCAGCCGAATACTTTTCACTCTCCTCTGCCGCGCCCTTGGAAGCAGCGCATCCACCCTTGGATCATCAATTATGACGAAGTGTCTCGCTGGTCTCGTGGCCAGCTATCGATGTGAACGCTCTGCTTCAGCAGACCATACGCAAGTCGGCCGTCTTACAGGAGACACCCGTACGTAAGCAGAAGCATTGCCTAACAACTGCCAAAACCAAACTGTGTGGCAGCAATGACAGCAGCTCCACGGCCACCCTCACGCCCAGCAGTCTCATCACCACAGTGGCCAAATATCCCGCTGTGCTGCAGGCGGTGACCAGCATTTGCGCCACCAGTGGCTCCCAACAGCAGCAGGTCCAGACGCAGCACAACTCGGACCCGTTGCAGCAGCGCTCACTGGAAATAATTTTATAACTCATCTCTCGTCAAGGAATTCATGTGCAAATCGCAAAAGCTGTTCTACATTGTTGTTATTCGGGGGGAAATCCTCTAAAATTAATGTAAATTAGTCCAAAATCCTATGTACATTTTTTAGCCCCAGAATTTTTAAGTTGTAATTTGTTTTAGTTTGGTTTTTTTTTATAGTAAATGTATAAAAGCAGAGCAGAAGGAGCAGCAGTTCGAAACATATCTAAATGCAAAACTTCTTCCAAATATGACCTCAAAAGAGAAATAATTAAGAAAAGAAAGAAAAACCTGAGTTGTTTTTCAAGGTGCTGTGGGTACACAGACACAGACTACACAAACATATTTAGTTTATTCTTTAGTTTGTGGTTAAGATGATCATCACGAATTTAAGAAGAGTAAAATACTTTTGCCATTGACCGACATCTTTATAAGTTGTAATATAAAACTCCATTTTTGCAAAAGCTTAGGCTCAACAGGTACCTTAAATTATCTTCCGTATATCCCGTTTTTGAAAAGTTTCGGCTCGACAACTACATATGTATAAACAAACAAATCCTTTTTCCACATTCTTTTGACAGTTTTCTGCTCCTTTGGATGAAAATCTAAGATCAATTTAATATTAAATGGATATATTATTATTCAAAATGACACATTTGTAATTTCCAGTCCAAATGAATACCAATCATAATTTTCCAATCGGGTTAGTAGTACCGAACAGATTTTCAAACAAGTTCAATCATGTTAGAATTGGATTTTTGAGTTCCGCTTTGCAAACTAAATCTAAAAAAAAAAACCTCTCAGCAATGGTTATTGTATAATATTTACTTCAGTGAAGAAACCTCTCGGTTGAATTTCTACCTATTTTCTTAACCACCAAAAGAAAAAACAAAATCTGCAGTGTTAACACTCACCTTGAAACAAAAGAAACTTGTACAATTTCTGTTAGTCAATTTCTTTATGTTAATGTTAGCCAAATTAAGACCTAAGTTAACCTTTCATCTCGTTGAGTACTAATAATAATTTTAGTTTTTATGTACAAATCTAATTTTCCTAGCAGAATTTACTAGCTAAGACTTGTTTTTTATACAATAAATGAAGAAACCACACACCAACTTTTGATTTCCTTTTCCCTTTTTTGTTCTTTTCTTAACCATATAAAATGCCGTATCTATTGTAACTTAGCCAAATATCTTCCTTGCAATGTTGAGATTCCGTTGAAAACGTACACACAAAATCAAATTTATTTTTAAGCCTATTAAAATCATATAGTTAAACTACTTATATAATACCGATATTTCAAAGTGCTTAAAAATATTTCTGAAATATTAAAAAAATTAAACATTGAATAACAATTTGTTGATTAGTGCGTAGCCGCCCAACTTGTTTGCCTATACGAAATATATTTAGCGAAAACTACTAACTCTATGTTGCCGCTGCGCAGTATAAATCTAAATTTCCAGCTCCAATTGTAACGAATTATACTCATAATCAACTCTTTGTTAAGAACTTGCATTTGGGCATATACATAAACTAAATATTTATATATACATATATATATAAATTATAGGGAGACATTACTCGTATTAAAAAAAAAGAAGCAATAAATGCAAAAAAATCACACAATTTAACAAGATTCCATCGGGATTTATTATGATGATATTTCGAACTAAACTTTAGCCCTGTGCGAATATATACCAAGAATTTACTTTATTGATGTACTAGGACCTTTTTTCAGAAAGAATAAACAAAAAAATATAAATAAATTTTTAGGAATTTTTCTTATATGTAGAGAAAGGGTAAACTTTGGAGGGAAAAGGGAAAATTTGCATCAATAAGATAAAACAGCATAGCTCGGGCTTTGTCAAAATTGCTGATGGATACCTCATTTTGAATTTTATATTGCGACAAATTTTCACAACAAAATTAAGGTTAATAATTCTCTGAAACAGCATCCAGAGGACATAGTGTCTCAATATTAGATTCCTGGAAATTTTAATAAATTTTACTGTCACACAAACACTCTTTGCTCTGTTTAAAAATTGGCGGCATTTGAAAATGTCAACGATAGATATATATATCGATATACTGATTCATCTGGATATTTTTCAGTGCTGTGAAATTCGTTTGCTAGTGAGGTCTGCGCCAACTCTAATTGTGCGCAGTTCTTGTTATAACAATTGTGTTGGGCTAAACTTGTATTTATTTTATAATTAATACAACAAAGGTTGGACATAATAAACACTGTTGTATATTTTACTTGTAAAATTTCAGAAGAACGCTATGCTTAAAAAAGTCCCATAGAATAACCCAGCCTTCCACATAAACTGCAGTTCTTGTAATAAGTATTAATAAATTTGTTTTCGATGGTTAACGACTGCACCGCCGATGGTACATCGCTGATGGGGTGTCATCGTCACTATCGATATCGATTCCGTCGGTCGGATTAGTTTAGTGTTGAGCAGTTGATGTTGAGCGTCGTCTGGTGCGGCTCAAAAATAAAAACCAGCGCAAAAGAGATTAAACAAAAGCAAACATAACATAACGGTTAAATTTTGTGCTATGGCTTACTAAAGAATACACAAAAGAGTTATACAGAAACGTAGCAAACTAAATGCTAGGCGCTACGGGCAGCAGTGCATTAACATTAACAGATTGATTTTTGCGCAAGCAGCGGCAGCGGGCAGCGAGGAAGACGTTCCCTTTTGGTATTTTGCTTGGAAAACAAACGATATTTATTGATAAGACACACCGCACAAAAGGCGAATTGCATTTGCATTGGGTAAGTCAATGGGCACAACACCAGACACAGTTTCAATACCAAGTGCCGTTATCTATCCCTTTGTTGGCGCCTGTAGTCTGTGCCCCCTTTACTATCAGCCAGCATCCACATCAATTCGCCAATTAAAAGCTTTTGACCCTCAAACTCTATACAAATAGACAATTTGTTGTTGCTGTTCTGTTTCGATTTTCCATGTCGTATGTGTGTGTGTGTGTGCGTGCGTTTGTATGGTGGCTTGCACTTTAGCTTTTGACATTGACAAGATTTCGAGGGCTTGGAAAAAGCTGTATGCAAAATGTATGATAGAAGGAGGTTTAGAATCAAAGGGGCGAGCTGGGGAGGTACATACATATGTACACACACACATGCATACATTGAATTTAGCTTGGTTCAATGTCAACCTTTTCATTGAACTTGATATTGAAAATTTGAGTGTCCGTTTGAAGGATATTTTACACACAGACCGGAAAGAGGTATTAAACTACCTCCTGAGATAGCAAAGTTTTCTGAAAGTTTCGGAAAATTTTGGAAAGAACAAATTTTTAAGTTTTCAATTTTTTATGAAAAGGGTCGACTCCCTTATTAACCAGGAAATTCAGAGCGGGCTTCAAAACTTGTTTAAGTTTTTATACTTCAAAGGTACACAGAGTTTATTTAGTTTATGCAAAAGTATGTAACAGGCAGAAGGAAGTATCTCCAACCCCAATTGCTGAGCTCGTGACCGAATTTTTTATCTCGTGATGTGATTCTCAAAATATAAATCTGCATAAGTACGATTAGATTGGAAAATTTCGGATTTTTGGATATTAAAATAACCATTTAATGGAAAATGATTCTTAAATTTTCATTCAACGGCGCTTAAAATCATCTATGGATGATCCTTTGGGACATAAAAGTTTTCACATATCATATCAAAAAAGGATTATACATTTCATTGAGATCTGTGTACGAACCGGTTTGCTGCTCTGAATACAAAATAAATCCTAGCTAGGAAAATCCTCGTTTGTCTTCTTCAAATGCATAAAAATCCTTCCTGCATAAAAATATCCTGGCTATAAAAAAAAAAACAAAAGCGAGACAATTGCAAAAGCGAAACTTGTTGTGTTTTTATTAAAAATTCCAATTTAACGCTGGCTTAGGGATCTTTTGTTGTTGATGTTTTTGTATGTCCTTTTATTGCCAGCAAATGAATGTTGGTGACAGTTAACGAATGAGCCGAGAGAAAGAGGACTACAACCAAATGCGGCGGCAATTTTATATACTGCTGACATTTTCCCAACACGCCCACGCACCAGTCAAGAAGCCAAAGGGCTCCTCCTCGATGTGTATTGGTATTCATGAATGTGTATAAAATAGCATCCCTTTCCCACGCCCACACGCCTCACATGTTGTGCATTTAAATCGCACTTGATCTGATGAAGGTTTATCCGCTGCTTCTTTTATACATAATAATATTGCATAGTAGGCGCTTTATTTTTATGGCACCATAAATTGATTATGCACACTCCAGCTCTCCCCTCCCCCCTCGTACCGCTCGCACACTCTATAAATAGCCGAGCCGCAATTAGATGAACTTCAGTGCGTCCCAGCAGAGTATTTATGAATTTTACATGAATTTTACCTCGACCAGCCATAGATAAACAATTTCAATCAGCATAAACAATATGGCAGGTGGTCGGTCTGAAGTATTGCGGTTGTGTTTGGCCTGCCTTAATCCTGTCCTGCGCCATTGACGTCAGTAAAAATGGGATATCACATTGCCCACTAATGGTTGAATAAGGGATTAAAGCGGACTGAGCTGCTGCCGCTGAGATGGATATCTCTTTGCTTCTTTCGAGTTAAAGGTACTTGCTTACCTTACAGCCTTTTTCCTACTTTTTTTTATCAAAAGAAATTACTTCTGATAACTCTAAGGGTCGATTTCACAACTTCTATATAGAGCTATCTGCCACCTAAACTAACAAATAACGGAGTAAAATTTGAGTTTATCTGGCACACAGCAGCTATCTAGAAGATGAAAAATCGGCCCTAAGAGATGATTTATATATTTTTTCGAAAAGCTCACGATAAACTACCAGAAGAGGTTTTTGATTTTTGATATGGTTTTTGAAATCTGTAGGTGTTTTCCATTCTATCTGGAGAACTATTCACGGTAGGGTCTCGGTCCGCTCAGAAGCTGTAGATATGCATAGAAAAGTCCCTGTGTCCAGCTGGCGCTAATAAGCTGTCTGCTGAATTGTTCAAAACTGGCGGCACGGAATAGGCGAGGTGCATGCACCCACTCCTTTGTAGAATATGATCCGAAAAGAGCATGAAATCTAAGTGCACTTTGCCCAATACTTAAAAAAGTAGACCCAACAGTTTGCACCAATTGCGTAGAATCAGTTTTCTATGCATTGTACATAAGGTTCAGTTACGCATCCTTTGTAACAGTCTAAAGCCGATAAGGAGCAAACTGATTGAACCCTGAGAAGGTAGAGGTAAGGTAGTCATGGTAAATCCATCTTAGACCAAAGATCACATCACATTGCGATAAATACAGAAGAAATTCCATGAGACTGACCCATCATATTTTTGTTTCGCTTTCGGAAAACCGATAAGGTCAAAGTTCTTTGAAGCACTGTCTACTTTTGGTCTACCAACAAAGTAAGTTCAACTTTGCATGACGACGTTGAGAAGCACACAAAGCTCTGTCAAAATAGAAAAAAAACCCTCCTCGAGTCATTTAATACCAAAAGAGGATTAAAGCAGGGTGACACCTTATGTAACTTCTTTAATCTGCTGATGGATTGTAAACTGCTATACACTGATATTGATATCTTCGGAAAAAGCGATCGGGCGGTAAGCAGGGTGTTTTCAGAGATAGAGAATCAGTCAAAGCTTGTGGGCTTAGCAATGAAAAACATAATCGATTAAATAAGATGGGTTTTACACGATGGAGCAAGCTACATATTACATAACCGATTTCTTTATTGTTTAGTTCAGTTTAATTATATAAAGTTCTTATATATTAATTGGCCAGATTGGAATAACAAAACCTTAAGCTACGGTACTATTAAAAAAATATTTTCATATTTTTCTTTTTGCGGGACCAACAAAACAATATTAATTTCTAAACTAGAGTAGCTCTGATAGCTCATGACATATTAAAAAAAAACCCATTTTATCCATAGATATGACCTGCTCCATTCCCCTACCTTTTCAAAAATGAAACCCTTCACTGCATAATGTTACAGCTTATCTATATCGAGCTTATACCAATCCCAGTAAAGTGCTTAACGCCGACACCCAACTAACCAAAATGACAGGTCACTTCATACTCACACACAACCACACAGACGGAAGATAGGAGGACCCGGAGCCATGGCCGTCATCAAATAACACAACACGTCAGCATGACGTCCATGTGCAAAGACCACTTTAACCCGAGAAGTGATGTTGAAAGCAATTTTATAAATGGCTTCCGTGGGCATAGAGACAAGCAGCACCCTGACTACGAAAAACAAAAAAAAACCAGGAGATTGGGAGAAGAGGAGGGTCTCTGGTCTAGGCTTTGCATCCTTAATAAAAACATAAATGAGCGAGAGAGAGACATGTCAAGGTCACGTCATACCCGTATTGCATTAGTCAGAACCGAAAGAAAGTCAATGAACTGGATGTGGAGACAAAGACCATAACGTGGCGGGATTTGGTCTGCAGCCAACCAGGAAATAATTTGAAGAAAAATAAACGTTGTTCTAAAAGGCAACCCCAGATTGATTAATGCGAATGAATATTTAAAAGCTTGTCATAAAAGGCGGAAAAAATCAAATAAAAGTCAAGCTTAATTCAATTTGCATGTGCAACTGAAAGAATAATTGAACAGTGGCTTAAGGGGAGAGGAGACCAAGAGGGGTAAGCAGCCCCATGAAAATTTTTAGTTCATTCTGAACTAAATGTGAGTTAGCGCCTGTAAATGTTGGTCTGGGGAAATTTTTTTAATCAAAATTATATAACAAGTTTATAAGTTAATTTAAAAAAGAATGTTAAGATCAAAAAGTTTCTGTATTATCTTTTGGAGCCATCAACCCCCCTCAAAGCACTTCACACGATTACGCCCATGAAATTGTTTATAAATAAATTAACAACAAAGCTGTAACAAGCAGCAGCGACCCTCAACCAAAGCAACTAGAACAATGAAACACATCAGCAGCACCAACAGCAGCGCCTCTCCAACAACAAGTGAATCAGCCAGCGGGTCGAAATCAGGAGGAGGAGGAGGATGAGGAGCAGGGAGACCTGCAGCAGGCAGCAAGGCAGGCGCGTGGCAGCAGCAGCCGCAGCCGATTGTCATGACAGCCAACCCAACCGAACCAACCCAAAGTGCAACGCAATTGCCTGACACTAACTCAACAAATTTGTACACACCCCAGAGAGAGAGAAGGAGAGTGAGAACAAAGAACTGTTGCATCGGGAACTCTGCTGACAAATACAAATATTTCCGCATTAAAATTTCTTGCATATCATTTTGCAAGAAAAATGCAATTAAAAAGTTCAAATGCAAAAAATAAATCAATAATCCCGCATTAGTGAAGGAGAGAGCGGCAAAGGCAGCTGACACAGTTTTTCTTCTCTCCATGGATTACCCTGTAACTAAGGGAACTAAGGGAATAATGAGCCAGAAGAGGGTCTGGAAATTGATTCAACTCCTGAATAACTTACCATAGGAATCCGGTAGCAGCAGCCTGCATATTTTCCAGACCAAAACATTCACTAAAATTAATCGAATCCTTACTTTGCTCTCTTGTTGGTGTTCTTGATTCTATAGTATCCATTGTACTAGTCCTACTTCAAAATGAAACATACGACTTTAACTTCATCTTATCATAAAATATGTAGTTATTCTTCCATTTTTGGGCTGGTCTACTTAGATATTCCTTAGCGAACTTCATGCGTTTGGCAATATGATTCGCATCCAGAACACAGGGACCTTTCTGGGCTCTGCAGGTTCTAATATTATGTTCTCTGAGACTTGTACGAACTGTTTGCACTGTTCTAGCCAATATATTACAAAACTTTAGATCATAATCAAGTAATTTTCGAGTATTTTGAGTTGAAAAAGACCTGAATGTGATCAGAAATTTCAGAAATGCTGGCTAGGATAGTAGTTATATTAAGATCCTTTTTTAGCTTAGTTGACCAGCATAATATTAATTTTTGGATTGAAAAAGCAGTTAGCGCTGTCGCAGCGAACTTTTTTATGCTTACAACTTTACTTTTAATCATCCAATCGTTGTGAAAAGCCTGGAGAAAAGATAATTAATGTTAATTACCCAATAAGTACAAAAGATACGAACCATCTACCTACAAAACAGTGGGATAGATTTTTAACCAATCCCAAAACAATATAAACTTTGCCCGGCAACAGGGTATATAACATTTGAACCTCACCGATTTTCTTACTTGTTTCTCCATGTTTTGGCGTGTTTACATTCGTAATTTGCATGAACAGGAAAATTTGCATGCAATGAAACAACAACAGTAATCTCGTAGTCAAGTTGTTTATCCCACAAATGTATGCAGAGAGTATAGACAGGCATGCAAACATACAATATATATATATATAACTTGAATGCTTTCGTTTCGATATAAAAAGAGTGGGGAGGTATTTTCCCACGCTGCTTGAGCACTTTTTTGGGGAGTACTGAGAATAAAACAATATATAAAAGGTAAATCAATTTGAATTAGTTGCAAAATGTAAATTTCTTGGGCTATCAGGTCTGTTTCCGTTTTAAGAAAAGCTTTGCCCATATATCCTAAACCAAAAGAAGATCTTTACCGTTCGAATTTTTTGTTTCTGGAGAATTCATTAAAAGATACAAAAGTTGTAGTAGATGGCAATTAAGTTAAATTTATTGTATCCCATTTCATTTATTCAGCAAAACGACAAGGCACGTCATTAAAAACTCATTTAACCATCGCTTTTTATTGTCACCCCTTTCTCTCTGTTCCTCTATCAGCTTCAGTTTTTATTCGTTGTCTATAAATTAAGCTCTTATCTTAAATATGGATCTGGAAATAGCATTCATTTATCTAGATAGCTAACCTGGTCCTAATCTTAGCTATATAATTATTTAGATATATATATATATCTGTCCAAAGGGGTAGGTCAGTGCTGGCCGTGAATGCCAACTTTTTTTTGTTTTAGTTTGTTTTTCTTTCCCTATCGATTTTCTCGGCGCCAGATAAGATTTAGTCTGTAATTTCTCCACCCTCGCTAACAGTCAATTTGTTGCCTAATATATCATTAGAGAGCCGCGAGTAAAGCCTGTCCAGTCATTCCCATTTTTGTTTTAGTATTGAATTGGACACGGAGTTGCTTATCACACGACCGGCTGCCGCCAGAGAGTTTGTAAACATTCTCACTTTTCTGAGCTAGACTACATGGACTGAGTATAGTTGTCTGGGAACTGGTTGACGCCTTTGTCTCTGCCATTTCCAGTTCTGTATGGACTCTCTCTGGACGCTTCTGAAAGCAAAAGTGTAAAATCTTTTGTGTATTCCAGCTGTAATTTATGGCAGTCTAAAAATAGTTTTAGTTTATGCAGTTGTGGGGCAGCTGGTAATGAGAGGGTCTACTGTGCGGGCGGAACATCTAATCAGACCGGTCGATAAGCTCTTACCATACCTTTTTGCAAACTATCAAAAGCTAAATTTAGCTACAAAAGCCGAGTGAAGTGTAAGTTGGATAGAAAGATTACCCTGTTATTTCCAATATATTTTTATACCCTTGCTTGAAATTGTCCAGATGTTTGTAGCGCATAGAAGAAAGCTTCTCCGACAGCATAAAGTATATATATTCTTGATCAGCATGTCGAGGTGAGTCCATATAGCCATGTCTGCACGAAGTCTTGTAGTACAAATACGCTGCCCAAGTATCAAACCCGGCCCGGATTGGATAACTATAGCATATAGCCGCCATAGGAATGATCGGTCGAAGAACAAGTTTTTATAAGAATTTTTTATTCGCTGATTTGAATGTGTTCGAGGGTTCATAGCCCGGAGCCCTGTGTAGAAGTGAATGAATTAAATGTGGAAGGCCCCTCCACCTTTCTCCACCTTTTTGAAGAACTTAATAAAGCTTGCTTCACCTTGTAAGTCCAGTCTAACTTAAGCTTTAATTTGTGCATTATCGTATATTTTGTTGTGGAACTTATCTTAAAATTGTTCTTAAACTTTAGCTTCATTAAAATATTCATACAAATTCCACCATTCGTGCCCCACATCCACTTGTGACCTTGCACGCTTATGCAAACCACAAAAGGCCTCCCCCTCCCTTCCTTCCCCCACCCCACCCACTGTTTAACCATCATCGCAAGGAGCAGCCATAAACATAACACATCCTTGGCAACATTTTCAAGCGAATAAAAAACAAAAACAACAAAAACAAAAAATATGTTAAATACTCGTTGTTGCAACAACAAGACGCAGATAAAAGGAAATATTGCGACGACGGGGCGACATAAAAAAACTTATTACGTCGCAGCCCACAGTTGCCTGGCAACGGGGAGAATAGAAGACGTAGGAGTTGCCTCTCGAGGCATCCAACTTTTATGCCAAAAGTTTACACAGCCTTTTGGAGTGGATGACTGGGAGAAGCGAAGCAGCCGTTTGTGTTGGAGGTGTTGACCAGGCTGTCCAAATTGTTTGTCTTGCGCATAATTAGCTATGGACCAACCAGGTGGGTGGGTGGCTTGGTTGGCTTGGTTGGCTGGTCACTTAAGGTTGAATTTCAGCCAACTTGAAATGGCCAAGGGCATTTGTTGTTATTATTTTTATAGGCTGTGGCACATTTGCTAAGATAAAAGCCAATAGCTGATGATGAGGGAAAGAAAGAGAGGTTAACCAATCATTTTTTCTATATCAGAGAATAGGTTTTACGATTCCTGGCTATTTTCCAATATTTTGCTCCCTAATGTTCGAACTTGGGTCTGAATTTCGAATCTGAACAAGGCTCACAAAGTATTCTTGCTCCAATCACAACTTATTTGCAATTTTTCTTTCTGCTTTCACAATAACAGAAAAGAGGATAAGAGAACCAACACACATTTTCAAAGAAGACTGAAACTACCCACGCCCACACCTACAAAATATTTGTAAAACTAGGAAATCAAAGCCACCGCTCAACCACAACTAACTAAACAGAAACGGAGACCAACTGCTACAAAGATGTCATCACGTTCCAAAGAGAGAGTTGTCACTGCATTCCGCAAAATCTTCCACAAGTCCAACAACAACAACAATAACAACAACCATAATAATAACAACAATCAGAGCAATAATAACAACGAGAAGAGCAGCGACAAGCTGGATGCAGCCACCGGCAGCAACTCCAATAACAATAATCCCAACAACAATAACAATGAAGCAGCAGCCACTTCCTCCTCAGCAGCAGGAGCTGGAGTTGCTGGAGGTGTGTCAACTGGTGCCAGCTCCAAGAATGCCATAGTACGCATGGCTGCCGACCAAGCTGTCTGCGAATCACCCGGCAAGCGGCGACGCCAGGATCACAAGTGAGTTAGAGACACATCCCATTTGCTTGGAGCATATGATCAAATTTTTTTTAAAACTAACACACACACACACACCCACACACACCTCTCGTTCTGTCAGAGTGGCGCCTACGACTGGACGTTCGCTGGTTTCTGCACCGGATCAAACCATACGATCACGCCGTCTGATGAAGGAATACAGGGAAATGGAAAGGCTACAGACCAAAAACGATGCTGTTTTTACGGTAAGGAAATCTTGGGAATGCCACTTTGATGGAAGGCTATGGGAAACTTAATTGTAAATTAAGAAATTTTGAGCTACTCTCCTGGATTAGAAATAGGCGTAAATATTGTTCAAAGTTTACCAATTCTCAATCGATATCGGCAGTTAGCTTGTGGCCTATAGATGTCCCTTGATTGATCTTTATTTAAGTTAGCTTGCTAATCAGGCTGACGAGATTGATCTTTCGTCCCCTGATATATAAGCTTCACTCACTGCCATCTGTGCGGATGACATTGTATTTTTCTCTGCAAGTACCAGTGCCAGGTCCGGCCCTAGACGCGTACAGGATTTACGAATCTAATTGCGAAAGCAGAAATCGAAGCGATTTCATTCTGCTGGTTAATGGATATTTGGCAGTACTCCTTGAGATCGTTCTATAAAACGGATAATTTATGATTCTTGAACTGCATAGAAAATAAATACATGAAATAACAAACTTTTTACTTAATGTTTACATTACCCGTTCCCTTGCAACACAACCCCAAATAAATTTTCTCAACCACTTCCCCCCTTCATTTTTTTGCTGCTGTCTTTTCAGGTGGAGCTAGTCAATGACAGTCTATTTGAGTGGCATGTGCGCTTGCATGTCATCGATCCGGATTCCCCCTTGGCACGCGACATGGTCGAATTGAGTGTCCCGGCCATACTTTTGCATTTGAGCTTTCCCGACAATTTCCCCTTCGCACCGCCGTTTATGCGTGTGGTTGAGCCACGAATCGAGAAGGGTTATGTGATGGAAGGTGGTGCCATCTGCATGGAGCTGCTGACACCACGTGGCTGGGCCAGTGCCTATACCGTCGAGGCGGTAATAATGCAATTTGCAGCCAGTGTGGTCAAGGGACAGGGACGTATAGCACGCAAACCGAAAAGTACAAAGGAGTTCAGTCGGTAAGCATTCAATTTGGAAATTAATTGATGAAAATTTATATTTATGTTCTTGCTCAGCCGCCAGGCCGAAGAATCCTTCCGTTCGCTGGTTAAAACACATGAGAAGTATGGTTGGGTTACACCCGCCCTGGCCGATGGTTAAGCACTCTCTGTTTCTCTGCCCTGCCCCCGAACTACTCTTGCGTTTGCCAACTTAGTCGACATACACGAAACTCGCTCATTTTATAACCATAGAACTCTAGACGAATGCTTCTTTATACCAAATGCGACTGTTTAAGTTACAAAAACCCCTCGCCCCACATCATATAGCCAAGTAAAAGAATAATAGTTATAAACAAAAGAATAACAAAAAGATTTCAATTGCAAACCCTCCATCAGCCTCCTAAAAGTGTAATTTTAAATAGTAGTTCTCATACCCTAACTACAAATT
Source organism: Lordiphosa fenestrarum (assembly GCA_035044985.1). Lineage (NCBI taxonomy): Eukaryota > Metazoa > Arthropoda > Insecta > Diptera > Drosophilidae > Lordiphosa > Lordiphosa fenestrarum. The sequence goes on along the minus strand of JAWNNO010002651.1, from coordinate 1,209,174 downwards.
ATTATATTCATAGCTAAGCCTTTAAGTATTAACATTAATTTCGTCAAAACAAAAGGATAGCAAAAAGTTTGCATTAATTAAGTTATTTTTACGTGAACAACTGTGTTATTTTATTATCATTTTGTTTGTGATCTTCTGTTACACAAAAAAGAAAAAGAAAAAAACTACAACAGCAGCTTGTAAAACCTTTAAAAACCGAAAATATATGATAAAATCTTTATTTTTAGTTTATGCCTAATAAATAAATAAATGTGCGTGTGTGTGTGTCTGTATGTTGGATAAATAATGGGGCGTCAGCAAATCCATTTCAAATGCGCGCGTCTTTTCAGTGTTGGGCAACCGTAAAACTGAAGAGCTGCATGATGGGCGGTATCAAGCAAGAAAAGTGAACGAGAATTAAAATTGATTTAATCTTTTCTTGTAGCTAAGAAAGCTCTGTTCAAGGCAATTCCAGCATATCGAATAAAATTTGTTTATTTCCCGCCGCTTGGGAAAGCCGGTCAACCTTACCAGCTAGTGGCACCGCTTGTAAATTAAAGCTGACCAAAAAATCGATTCGAATTTCGTCGCTGTAATGACACTTAAAACTTTTGGGGGCAATTAAAATCTGGATTTGAATAATACAATTTCTACGTGTTAAAAACGTGCTATAAAGGTTAAGATTTGTCATAATTAAAAGCGACCTCTGAACAAAAATAAGTTTTCCACATGATTTTAAAAATGCCTTAACTTCTAAAGTGCAGAAACAATGATTTTCCGAGAAGATTTAGGGGTAAGTCGCGTTGGAATACTCAAGGAATGACTTTAAGAGTTGAGATAGGGTAAAACTGAGGGCTATCAAAGAACATAAATATGTTTTTGAAACGTTATCGGACTGCTTTAACAACAGTTTGAAAGGGACAAGATTCGGCGGAATTAAGGGAGATTTGATAAATTTTTTCACAAATTATACCGAGACATACGATTTTGATTAACAATTGAACTCAAAAAAGATTTCATGTATCTTATTTCGCCTACGGTTTTTAAATTTCGTATCCAGCGACTTAAATCGTATTAAAAATAATCAGTGTGAACATATAAAACAGCCTTTATCCTTCCCATTTACCATTAAAGAGTTGGTTGTCAAAGTGCTCTAAACGAAAACTCTTTTTATTTCTAATTCGCCAAAGAATTTCAAATATTTTCATCTAATTTTGAAAAAAGAAGAATTTTCAAGAAATTAATTGATACCTATACCTAAATCGATCGATAACACAAACTTCAAATTGTCGCGGGCAAATAAATGTATTTTTAGCCCATTTTTGTCATGCAGTCTGAACGTGTATGACGGCCAGCCCTGTGGGTCATTAACAAACACTGGAAAACACCAAACGGATAGCTGAAATTCAGGACATTTTTGTAAGTAAATTATAGCATTTAAACACCATAAACCAACATAAAACCTACACCAGACTGAAGTTCAAGATGTGGGCTAAGTGTTTTATGCCATATTTGGCAAAACCGTGCAAAACTAAGGGCTAAAAAAGCGAAGCAAAATCGATCATTTGCAGGGGGAAAATGTGTGTGTGACAGAGCCCAGCACAGCAAAAGGGGAGAGGGGTAGCGCTGGCTTGTGGTGGAAGCGAGATCCTGGCTGGTGGTGGGGGGACTAGTTGAGGGCCATACCAATACTCATTGCAATGAGGCAAAGCAGAAGTGCACTGGGTGGGGGGTAGAGAGCAGAAACAGCTGTAAAATACATTAAAAAAAACCTAAACCCTAAAAATACCCAATAAATTTGTATTAAATTGCTATTTTTAGACCCAACTATTATGGAGACGGAAGCGAAAGCCACAAATGATGAACTCGACCAGCAGACAGCTAAATCACCGCCGGAGGTGCCCATGGACACGTTGGAACCACCACCGCCAGCTAGCAGCAGCTCCTCCTCCAAGACACTGAAGCGTTGCCTTAGCGTGCCCCTCATCCGAAATCATCTGCCGGGCAAACCCACATCTCCCATGACCACTCGAGCGGCAGCAGCTGCCATTGCCGCTGCCAGAGAGCACGAATTGACGCCCAAAAAGAACCCACCGAAGCACACACTGGACATAAATGCGTCCTCTCCCCTAGATTGCTTTGGCAAGAACATACACATCCGTTCGCAACCCAACTCGCGAGAGGTGTCTCCCGCACCCATGTTCAATATATTCACACCACGTGCTCGTCGCTATTCGGCCAGCTATAGTCCGCTTACCGCTGGCGCCCATGGAGGAGCCGGTGCCGCCTTGTGCCTGACTCCGCGGGTGTCGCAGCTTAGGCAGGAGGAGTGCGCCGATTTGAATTCACGCGAGGTGAATCATGAGCGTGAGGTACATCGGGAAATACAAATCTCACAGAGCTGGGAGGACTTAACACTGGTGGCCGAGAACTGGTCCTGCAAGTCTGATGAGTTTAGCAATCCCTTGCAAGTTACTCTACCGCCGGCTGGTACGACCAGCTGTTCAAGTCCAAATCCCAGCCCTACCAGCAATCGAGCTGGCATGAGATTGCCCTACTCACCCTCACCCACGCGGCGTACATTTGCCACGCGTCGTTCGATGTCGCCTATTGCCATGCGACCCTCACAGTTGGGGCCGGTGAAGAGGAAATTCGAATTGGACGACAATCCCACGGCCGGTGGCAGCAATTGGAGTGTCTATTCACCGCCGCCGCTTAAGAAAATCTTCACTGAGAGGTGGGTAAACATCCAAATTTTTAGAATTCAAGTGTTCACTGTTTATGTTCTTTGCAGTCGCGGCTCTTCGCCCGTGTGCCAATCACCCTCATCAGTATCGGTCTGCCCCAGTCCCGACTCGGGCACTTATGATGGACGCATTACCCCCAAACTATTCATCTCCAAGTTGTGCACCAACAATACTGTAAGTGGCGGTAACAATAGCAGCAGTTCCGGCTGTCCTTCACCCGTATCGGCCTCGCCCGGCGGAGATGCCCAGATCATACCCATGTGTCTGGCTTTGGGTGGAGGAGCTGTATCTGGCGGCAGCAGCAGCAGCAATAGTCAAAGCCAGAGCATTGATGAGGGTATTTCCATACCAGAAAATGAAGCAAATTCTTGCCGCAGTCGCACCTCCTCCATACTATCCACAGCTTCCTCAAATACTCAGGTATTGGTCAATGATTTGGCAGATGATGCCACTCTAATGGATGATGCCAAAAGTGAAACCTCATCAATTGGTGGCTGCTCCACCATCAGTATAGAGTCATCATCCTGCGATAGCGGTGCCAGGGCGGCGGCCACATTTCTCAATCGTTTAGTAGTGGATGATGGAAACTCGGCGATGGCCCAGAAAAGTTTTTTCATAAACAAACAGGGGCTGTCGGGTGCCAAGAAATTTATTGTTAATCATGAGAATTTGAGTGGATCAGGTATGGTGAATGCCATGAAAGAGGGACAGCAAAAGCTTTAAAAGCAATCCAGAGAGTGGAGCTGGATTGGATTGTCTATGTGTATAATATATAGATATATATATATAGAATTTATTAAAATAGCTTCAATAATTTGTAACACACACACACCACACACATCCCCCTACCTACAACCCATCCAACGGTTTAAGTTCAAGGATTTTGTTTGTTTCTGGGCAGTTGGCAGAAACCAAAAAGTGATCTTAGAAAAATGTTCTAAAAGTTTGGGTGTACATCCTTTTTGTTTCGCTCTATTTTCTAAAGTAATTGTTTAGTTTTTCAAACAAAATGGCTGAAGTCCTTGTCGTAGTTTAGTTGCTTGTAATTGTGCTCAATTTGTCCAATTCCAAGCATGAATTATTTTGTAAAGTTTACAGTTTCATTGATTTCCCTTGGCAGTTTTTAGAAAGTCAGTAGATAGGTAAAAATCAAGGATGGAAACTGGTACTGGTTCTAAACTGATTATTTGTGCTTGGATATTTGGAATAGTTTGAAAGGCCCTCAAAATAACTCATCCTGATATTATGGTTAACATTTGTTGGTTATTTGAAAGCAGCTAACCCAAATACCGATTTGATGCTTCTACATAGAAAACAATGATCCAAAAATGGAATTGGAATGGATTGTTTATAAAAACCTTTGTTTTTATATTAAAATACCCATTTTTCAAATCCTTTAGACGATTTTAAGCTCCGTTTGATGAAAATTTAATATCAATTTAACATTAAATGGATATTTTAATATCCAAAAAATGGTTATTTAAAAATATCCGTTTCAAATGAGTACCGAAATCATCCAATGAATAATTTTTAATATACCAAATGGATAGCGAAATCGTCCAATGGATATTCTTCAATATATGATGTCCTATTCCTATTCTACCCCAGTTGTTCGTGTTTTTGTAACTTTAGCGATGCTCTAAAATGCTTCCTTTTACTAAAATTTTGTAGATTTATATGCTGAACCACTAAACAAAAAGGCAACCCTTAGTCGATTAGCTCAAAAATAAAAAAAAACTACTTGTGAATCAAATTTTGTTAACCTTAACCTCCACGAAGTTGAATACATATTTCGAAACTGTTATTTCTGGCTTTTATAAGAAATCTTATAAATAAGCTTTAACCCATGCTTTATATATGAATGATTCCATATCAAACTTAGGGCCGATTTCTAATCTTCTACATCGAGCTATCTGTCACATAAACCTACAAACAGCAGAGCAAAATCAAAGTTTATCTGATACATAGCAGCTATTTAGAAGATGAGAAATCGGCCCTTATTGGGAAATATTTTTTTGTTCCTTCTTTGTTGTAAAAAAATATCTACGTTTTTTTTTTTTAGCAGTTTGTAGAAGTTTGCTCCATTTCCAATAATTGTTAGCCCAGATGTTGACTTTGTTTGTTCTTCACATCCGGTGATTTACTCTTATAATCTGTAAATGTATAACTATATAACTATAACTAAATAGTAACTGGATTTTTGGATGTCTGAGTTTTCAAATGATTTCCCTAAAAATTAACTCAGTTTACTGTGAGTTGGCTATCAAAAAACTCACCTGAGAACTCAGTTTTCTTATATTTTTGTAGCTATAACACTTGTCAGACAAGGAAAAATACAGTCTTTTATAACTTTATGACACAGATTTTTTTAATTAATTAAAATTATCTGTTTATTTTTTTACCTGGAATCATCCATATATATTTGTATATTTTTTTTAAATCAACTCGCATAGTCTGATTTTTGGGTGCCGAACTCGAATTTGATTTATGAAATGGTTTATCCTCCGATAAAAAATTAAAGAAATGTTTGGGATAGTTTATTTCAAGGCTCAGAAGAAAAACTTTATGATTTAAAAGAAATTTCAAACAATTATAAAGCTTTTCCATTCCCAACATAATAATTTTAAGCAACTTGAAGCTCAAACAACTAAAGATATACACTTGATAGTCCATTTTCGAAACAGATTCGAGTTTAGCACATGAAACCCATTTCGAATCACCACCAGCCTTTCCGTATACTGAATAAAAGGCATATTTTGTTGAATTGTGTAATTTATTTTAGAGGAAAAAATACAAAAATTCACATTTTTCGCTAAGGGATCTGTTGGTAAATCCGATTCCGGCTTGTTTAAATCATTTTCAAGTAAAATGTTGTTTTTGAAATATTATACGGAAGGTGTTGGGCTTATCTCTACGGTTTCTATATTAGGTTTGAGGAAAATCGGAGTAGTAAAAGCAGTTGAAGCCAATGAAAAGAGTTTGAGTGAGACGACCTGATGTAGTAAATGTAAATTTTTAATAACACGGTGTCAAATCGGAATTTGGAATAGTCTCGTAAATCTTTCTAACTAGACCTGGATTGTGGTTATGTGGTAAAAAAAAAATATGAAAATTGAATGTCAGTGCCAATTTCAACACTAGTTGAGGTGAGTTTCCATCCCTGCTTTAAATTCTTCAGCCCTGATCTCCATACATTTTCCCTACTGTCATCTAAGGTCACTTAAAAGTAAATCAAAACCTGCCCAAATTACTAAAAATTCATTAAGAAAAATATAGTTTTTAACTTTGTTGTACATAGTTAAGTCGTTTCTTATGCGTCCTTATCCATTCTTAAGTCTACATTTTGTTTTTTTTTTTGTCCTGCCATTTTGGTGTGTTAGCCTAAGCGTAAATCCCACATGTGTAGTTATGTGTTGTACGTTTAAGTTCTTAAGCCGTTTCTTTTCCAATAATTCGATTTATATATATATGTGTACCTCTAGATATATGTGTAAGCGCATATACAATATAATACAAATTTACATAATAGCTTCATTACTTATAGCCTCACGCCCCTAGTTGATAAATACCAATCCAATTTTGCCAAATATGTTTCCTTCTATGTAATTTGTATGTAATCAGCCCTCATAGTATATTGGGGATATCTGCGTGTATCCACTTTAACTGAAAACGATATCTAGCTTAAGTTTACGGTATATCGTAAGCGAATCTATCTAATTTGCAAATTGTTAACATTTAGAAGAAGATAAAACATAGAGAAAAAAAGCCCATTAAACTCTTTTTTTCAAATAGACACCTACAACGTTTACGATTCATTACAGGTCAAAGGGGAGTAGAAATAGCTGAATGGTGTGTGTGACATAAATTCTCAAGGCGTGCCACTAAATTAGGGTTGTTAATATTTGATAAATATGTCCATTTTTCTGCTTGACGATGAGGGTTAACGATATATCACAAAAAAATGACTATTATCGGTCATAGAAATCGGCAATTGAACAAAAAATTCGAGTACAATTTAATCCCAAACAGGTTCTTTTTAAGCAGGTTACAAATTAATTTGCTCTACCAGAAACATATTTCTCCTTTTTTTCGTCCTCTACATAACATAGGGCATACCACTCAAGTTTTGGCTTATTGAAAACTTCTTAAAAACAATTTAACATAACAATTCGTTTTGTATTGTCTGGGAATAGAATTCCTATAGGAATTTTGAATATCTTTAAAATCCTCAAAAGAATGTCAAAAACGTATGATGTTTTGTCTAAAAGTTTCTAAGAAAAAACTCCCCTGGCTAAGATTGAATTAAGTTCAAGAAAAACTACAGAAAATTTAAAATATTGTCCACTAAATGACAAAAAACTATTATTATAAAAATTTTAAGAAAAGAATGCAGATTCAGGATAGGTATATTGAGAGATCGGTGGGCAATTACAGAAGACTTACAGGATTATATGTTGTAAGTTATGTGTCAAGTTATCCTAAAAGGCTATATGCATCCGGCATCGCTAAGAATGTAGAGGGTAAAAAAATTAACTAAGAGAAACGATTCAAATTCTCAAATTAATAAGTATCATTGGCTAAAGGAAAGCGATTCACGTCTTAAAACTGGTCATTAGTCGTTTTGTGATGTAGACGTTCTTTAATAACTTTTAAAATTTTAATTTTTCATATTTTCAGATCTATCGACAACCCTAAACCATGTAATTTAACAACTTTGGCCGAACCTTTTGCAAAATAACGCATGTCTACCAGATTTAAGAACCAACAAAATCAATGTTCCTGCTCGATCTTTGTGATGCTCGGTATGATACTTTTTCGAACGCTCAACAGACACAGAGAGAGAGTGGGGAGCAAGAGAAAGAGAGCAGCAGCAGCAGATCAGTTATAAAAAGGCAAGCTGCAAATTTGCAGGCGCGCACGGAGCTTCTGCTCGGTTGTGCTTCAATGGAGCCCGGCCCCCTGTGTGCGCACACCCAGACTTGAAAGAATGTAAGTCCTAAAATGCCAAACATGATATCATATAACTGTTGGCTGGAAAAAAAAGCTCGAACATCTGTGCATGGACTGCAACACCGAGCAAAGCGACCATTGCTCTCCACAACAGATACACACAATCGCCCTAACCCACACACTGACAGGCCACATGCCGATCCCCAACCAGCCGAGTGGGCGAAATCAAACAAGTTTCATGGCAAAAAAAAATAAAAATAAAAAGTAAAGTCTGCTTGCAGTCACGAAAGCCAAGAGGAGTAGTTGAGTACAGAATCAACCACCCACGCCTAGATCCCCCATCCCCCCTGCCAGCCACCCACTTTTCAACGTGGGGCAACGCTCAACAGACACAGAGAGAGAGAGAGAGTGGAGAGTGGGGAGCAAGAGAAAGAGAGCAGCAGCAGCAGATCAATTATAAAAAGGCAAGCTGCAAATTTGCAGGCGCGCACGGAGCTGTTGCTCGGTCGTGCTTTAATGGAGCCCGGCCCCCCTTCCTGCTTTAACTGCCGACTGAGTAATCTTTGGAAATCGTGAGTTGAGGTTTCTGTGCTCGTTGGTTGGTAATTTTTGCTTCTTTTTTTTTGTTTTGCGACTCTCGCTGGGTCTTTGGGGCTTGTTGCTGGGGCGCGCATTTTCTTTGTTTTTCGTTTTTGGTTGTTGCTGTTGTTGTTGCTGTGGCTCGCCTGAAGAAAAATCAAGTTAACAACCAACGCACGCAACAGCCATAGAGAGCGAGAGGTAGGAGCAGGAGTTGTGGTTGGGGAGGGGGAGCCGCGCTGCTCGCATGGCTGATTCACAGCCGCAGACAGCAACAACTTTTGTCGAGAGGTTTTGGTGCTGAGCCCGAGCAATCCGAATCCAGTTTCTTCTTCACTCGCACGGCAGACGAACCGTTTTCGCAGCGCGAAAAAATTGTATATTAGCAACAACAACAACAACGACAACAACAACAAAATCTGCAAAATAATAAAACAGAAAGTTGAAAATTGTTTGTGTTTGTGCTGGTGCGCGCGCATCAATTGCTGAGGATCATCAGGCCGGATTTGTGTGTGTTCGGTAAGGATGTGGAAAGAGAGGGGCATTTAAATGAATTGCCAATTGTTCTTGATTACTGCGGCAATATTGTGTTCAGGGTTCAGCCTGGGTACTTGTACCTAAACTGGGTACTGATAAATTGAACCGCTTTTTGGATCACGCGATAACTGTGAATCTCATTCGATCGTTTTTGGAAAGAAATTACGCTTAATTACCCATAAGCCATAATTTGAGATGAGAAAATTACCTAGAGATTTCCCGGCAAGAGACACAGAAATCAAATTTTGAAAATGAGAAAACCACAAATGGGCATTCTAAACCGGGTATCCAACCGAAACAACAACCGTTATTTTCAGGGCTGCAAACCGGTTCGGAGTTGAACCGCTCTAGAGCCGAAGACTCCGGGAATTTTGGGAAGTCG